>JAFBJQ010001612.1:167877-309229 GCA_016785345.1 Trinectes maculatus | reverse complement strand
TGTGGAGATATGATTAATGCATTAACATACGAACAGGGCAGTGGATGTCATTTGTTTAATTGCAGATTTACATATATAATCAGCTCTCTGTTTAACATTTGTGCGTGTAAGTCACAGCATGTGTTGCTGTGTAGCACTGTCAGCAGAAGGAGGAGGGCGTGTGGACACAGCTAAGTAGTTTAGCTTCTCATGAAACCTCCTCACAGGCTTTACAGGTGGAAATCCCTGACAGGGCCGTGAACAACCGGCTGAGCTATTACACACAGAGCTTCACTGAGTGACAACAACAAGACCACAGAAAAAAGATTAATCTATGAAAGTCACATTGATTCATTCTTACAATAACTGATTATTACGACTTTAAAAATAGCATTATGGTTATAATGACAACAGGAGTGATCTACAATACTTCTCATTGATCAAAATGTACAGTGTAAACAGTTAATGTCATGTTCATCCAGTCTATGGATGCCACATTCAGGGACCCAGGGAAAATGATAACTACCTGAACGTTATCTCTCACATGTCGTACATGTTGATTCAATGTGTAGTGAAAACTGAAACATCTATACTTAAGTGTATTTAAAAACCTATTATTGACATAGGTGACCTACCTTCATTTTGATGGGTCACAGTTTTCTCTGTAGCTCACTGACTGGTCAAACAGTGCTGCATCTCACTGTGGTAAGCCACCTGTCTCTCTCTCTCTCTCTTTCTCTCTCTCTCTCTCTCTCTCTCTGTGTGTGTGTGTGTGTGTGTGTGCTTGGCTTGACATATGGCAATGCCTTCCTCCACACTAGTGCAGCAACTTAATACTTTGTAGCTAACGGTTACCAGTAAAGGTAGACGACTAATCTGTCTCCATGACTTCCTCCAGTGTCCATTCAGACACTACAGTTTGGTGTCGGAGTCAACAGGACTGTAACTACATTGTATGTTTATTGTTGTCATTTTTGGTGCATGCTATTAGTATGTGTATCCCATTTCATTATAAACTTCAGCAGAGCGTTTAATGGACTTGTTTAATGTGGCTTGTTTTCTGGAATCCCCACACCAAAAATACACAAACATAAAATAACAACTGGCCTTTTTATGATGTCAAAATGTCTTTTTTATTATGAGGAGAAGAATATAAACCGCTCCCCAAAGTAATTAATATGAACTACACAGGCATGATGCTTTTACGGATGAAAAGTAGTGATTAAATGCAGCTTCTGTTTGAACCAAATAGCAGTCTAAAAGTTTATTCTATATGCAAATGATCCCTAATCGTAAAAGTAAGTAACACATAAATCATGCAAAAATTAAAATAGTGCATAGTGATCCTGCAGTACAGCTTAATGTGGTAAACTACATTCACATGTTCTTAGTCTATTACACAGTGACAAACTAGCGAATCAGTCGAAAAGGTGCTTTCAGTATCAGTAAAGTGAATCTCTTGTAGCCATGTAGTGAACACAGCACAGCTTATGAACATCATCCAACAGGAAGACAGTGATGAGTGGAAAAACTGAACCAGGAGGAGAATCAAACTGAATCATAGCTCAAACAGTAACCTGGCTGAGGTCTGCTCAGCTGCAGTTCACACCATCCTGTCTCTGTGTGACCGACACCACCTGCTGGTCTGACCCATCTCTCCACACACATCCATCTACAGCCTCCTGCAGCCAGGTTTCACACCATAGACTTCATTAAGTGAAGAAGGTAGGACAGAGCTGCCTTAGTGTATCCACACAGAGGAGTGAGGTGTAGAGGTATTAGAGGAGAGACCACAACCTGACTACTGTTCAAGACAGATTCAACAGCTCCGCTGACTTCCTGCATCATCTAAAATATGATATGTAAAAAAATATCATATGTAGTAATCAGCTAACTAGCTAAATAATGATGAAAGAGACAAATGGCAAAAGAACTAAAAAAAAAAGTAATTCAGCTTTCGAACATGCTAACGATTTTGGTGGTGATGCAGATGATCATGCTGGTGATTCTCCGTTTTATTTTTGCCTGTATCCTGATGCTGGCCCTGATTCCACTGACTGGTTCCATGGTGATGATGGTGATGAGGATGATGGTGGTGGTGGTGATGATGATCATGGCTGTGTGGGTGAGTTACAGGTGCTTTGTCTCCCTCCTCAAGAGCGTCAGCGTGCAGCTGAGTTGTGGGTAATGTAGTTGTTTGTGTGGTGTTCAGTGATGAGTCCTTGTTCATACTTGATGAAGAAGAAATAGCCTGAGAAAAATACAGTTCTTGCTTTAAAGTCAAAATAATTAAGGGGATAAAACAATACTTCCACGATATCACTGCAGGTTTTATTTAGAGCTGTAGTGCATGCATTTATTTAACCGCATGGGAGTAGCATAACAAATGTGTGTGTGTGTGTGCACGTGTGTGTGTGTCATTTGTTTACCAGTGTGTGCAGTACTCACCGAGCAGTTGCAGATATCTTTCAGATAAGTGGCTCTGATTGCAGCTTCTACATAGGGGCGATGCAGGAAACTGAAAGGCAGCACAATGTGGAAGGTGAGGAGACCACACCTGAAGAGACAGAAGAATGTAGGTGGCAATTATTGTGACATTACTGGTTAATTTTAGAATAACATGAAAAAACAGATAAGAATTATATGTTTTTTTTTTTCATTCAGAAGCAGAGTGGGAGCCTTCAGCGGGCACGCTCCTCTGCTATGGACATACTGATCTTCTCCTTCCCCCTGTTCCTATTCATCACATCATTGGTACATGTTACTGACTCAGAGTCCTGGTCCTCCATCTCTTCAGCCACATTATGGATCATTGATTGTGGAATATGTTAGATTGACAATGTATCTCTGACTATAGAGCAGCAAAATCCAAATCTGACACAAAGACTCATCAACTATTATCTTGATTGATTGATGGATGGATTGATACCTTCTGTATCACAGTAAAGTGTATATTCTACACTGTAGACATAAAATCTTTAAATAAAATGTTACAGATGAAACTTCTACAAAGCCTGGTGGGAATATTGATGATTAACATGGTACAAATGCATGTTAGATGTTAGTTTACCGTATGTTTGCTTTCTTTTATCAAACAGTGAAAACGCTGCTGTGGCTGGTTTTATATGAATTGTGATGTTGATCTGCACGGTGTGAAGGTTCTTACCTGTCGTAGATCAGAAAGTCATCTTTGTCACCATCCAGAGCCTCCCACACATCATTTTGAAACGGTGCCTGCTGGTACACAGGAACATCAGGTGGCGCTTTTCTCTTCAGCTCCCAGTACATTGCTCTGGAGTGAGCCTCTCGCTGGTTTACTATCATGAAGGACACCTGGGTAAGGTTGCTGCGGTTCAGCTTGTCACGCAGGCCTCGAATGCTACAGAGGGCAGAGAGGGGAAGTTTGGAATGATATTATTGACGTTATTATTATGGACGCAAACTCCTGACTGAAACCCAGCACAAGAAAATCTCAAAGGTGAGTTCATCTGCTATATTAAGAAAGTTTTGTATTTACCTGCACTAAAAATCAGGTTGACTACTAAAGAAAAAAAAAAATAACACAAAATAGCATTTCTGATGAGAATTTCTTTAAACTTCAAAGATAAAATAGTCAAACGAAAGATTTTTTTTCCAATTTTGTCACAATATAAGTTCCTTCATTTTGGAAACGGCGTCATGACTGTAATGTTTTTATTTTAAATCTTGCTCTTCTTACTTGTAGGCCTGTGTGAGACAGAACTGTCAGCTGGCCTTCAGTAGTGCCACCACTACTACGTTTCCCAGCAGCTCTGGCATGGGGGCCTGTCCCTTGATCTCCCAGTGGGGGGCAGGTTTGCAGATCCTGGAGGCGTCCTTGTCCCCCTCCACCAGCAGAGTGACATGTGAGGCCCACAGCACACCAGGCAGGGCCGCACACAGCCACAGCAGAGGGAGTAATCCCATTGTCACTCCCTGGTCACAGGAAGTCCAAATCTATCTGAGGAGATAATACATGTGATACTTTACTTATTTTGACAATATGCTCTTTGTCACAGGGATGATACAGATGATGCAGCTGTTGAAAGCATGTTATTGACCACTGATATGACAATAAGTACAATGAAAATGACATAAGTGCAGCCTGTGGGCTTCAGTGCAGAGCAGCATGTACAGACAGGCAGTCTGATCCCAGGATGATTAAAAAAAACAGTACACACTCTTTGTTTTTCTCTTCACTCAGCGAGATGATCAGCAACACACGTTTATTATGTGGCAAACAGCCAATGAACAGTGTGACAGACAGGCAGGCAAACAACCAGGCAGAAAGACACGGAGAAAGAGAGCGAGACCGATATTTACTCAAACAGATTTGTCAAATAACAATATCCTGTTCATTTCTTGTTTCCAGTAGTTGATTGAAAATGTCTTTACTTTAAATGTAGTTATGGTGAGAACACGGCAGCCATCATGATGCAAATGAATTTATGTGTCAGAAATTAGAAGGAACTTCCTGTGTAAAACTGCACTGACAAAACTTCAGTTAATTTAAGGACTATAATTAGTTTAAAGCAAAACACTACCAAGCTGACTCAAGACTATTTTTTTAATAAAAAAAATAAAATTAACATGCATGATACAGGTTATATGTTACTTTTCAAAATAAAAGGTTGACAGTTCATGAAAGTAAACACTTACATATCAGACCATGGAAAACGAACTCTTACCTCTGCCCTCTGACTCAGTCCAGTGCCCCACATCAACACACAGTTGTTTTTAAAGCCTTGTGAGCACTTCCCCCAAATCAAACACACACAGAGAGAGAGAGAGAGAGAGAGATAATAGGTGATGTTTTTGGCTACATCGTCGCTGACGTAGTCTCCTCCCCCATTAGAGCATTTACAGTCAGACTGCAGGCCCCAATATCAGATCATCACCAAATCCCCACAACCAGTAACATATAACACCAGCTGTACATAAACATCAGAACCTGAGCTCTGTGAATTACATTGACTAAATAACCGATATATATATGTGGATGTGTGATGGTGAAGATCTGCTCTAATCTGGTGTTTTAATGCTTTTAATGGGGCTTTTGATCATTATACTGGTGCACTCAGGTAGTGACCCTGAAACTTCTGTCAGCTGGTAACATTCACAAATCACAGTGACCCAATCATTAAATGAACTAAATATGCCCTCCTGGAACGCTGGATGAATCAAACCAAAACTCAGAACAAACTTAATTGCTATCAGGCCTTGAACCATGAAAATGCATTGGCAGGAGAGACGGACTCAGTTAGAAAGGACGACACAAAAGGTCGTGGCTGCCAAGCTGCTACGAACAGAGCGCACAGTGTGTCTTCTCTGCAGCTGAGGTGGAGACAGACCTGCACGTCCGCTCAAAATGTGACAAATCATTTATTATGAGTGTGGATGATAAAATCCAAGTATCACTTAAACTAGATGATGCTACAAACGTACAGGAAAAACGACAAACACACAATGTTTTTTTTTTACTTTTTCTTTATTTTGTGTCTTACAACGTACTATTAGAATTGATACCCATCTAAAATTTGCATTCAAATCACTTTTGAACTTGCTTCTTTACTCAGTGATTCAGCATGAATGTACTTTTCAGATAGCGCCACCATCAGGTCCAAAGTTTGATTTCCCACATATCTGATTAATGAGAAATTTCAAATGACATTTCCAGAGGGAACACTTTGTGTTGAGCACTTATTTTCTAATGTTAATACGAGAATATGCTACACTGAGATAGTGTATATGGTGAATTCAGCTGATAAATATTTGCACGTTATCATACTGACATTAGCAGCCTGTCCTTACAGAGCAGCTACTGTAGCTGCTCCTGTTTATGCCCCAGTAGGACTTTTTTGTGATGTACATTGATCCCATGACTGAGTAATATTTGCTTTACTATGTGTGGCTCAGGCTTTGGACTGTGTAGAGGTAAATGCCACCATGACAAACAAACCCATTCCAATCTGCACAACAAGGTCAAAGGGGCAGGATTAGTGCAGAGTTGTATTAACATTAAAAAACAATCCATTTTAACTTTCCTGTATACATGTACTACTGCTCAGTGTGTTGCTCAGTCCATACACACCCGTATGCAACATTTGTCATTTGACAAAGTAACTTATATACGTTTCACCTCAGGTTACAAGCCAGCGGCATCAGAAATATCTTTCACGTGATTTACTGTGCAAAGTCCAAACCGGATCAAAGTAAAACTCTTTGTTTTATTTATTCAGGTTACAGATAATTTGATCAGTACCTACACGTCATCATCCAACTCAAAGATAACGAGTGTCATGATGATAAACAATGCTGTTCATCTGACACCATCATTTCTGATATGCAGGCCGCAGCTACAGGCACCACATCTGTAATGTGTATGTCTATTTGCACACAATATTAAAAATGCTCAGAAGTCATTAAATTCACTTTATTATCTCACACTGTATGTGTTTTGGATACTGAGTGTCATGTGACTGGCTTGAGCTTGTCTGATAATCTATGTGCACCGTAAGTTTAAACACTTCAAAGAGTCAAATGACCAACTAAATGACATTTTGAGTCAAGTGTGGGGCGACACTAAACATCCACGACTGAATAAAGCAGTAGGAACGTGCTCCCTGATAACTGCATAAGTCTTTGACTGATAAATATTTTGTTACCGTCAACGAAACAGCAAAGATTTCCGTTTTGCAGATGGGTGCCATGACTATAGGAGAACAACCCTAACTCTGACTGTGCAGGGAAACTGTCCTTAATGCAGGTGTGGGACACTTCAACATAAGCAATAAATACAACAGACCTTGGGCAAATTATAGCTATACTTTACACACATTCATGGCCTCTCAGTGGTAGTCTGCATTGTCAGACTACATGGTATGTCTTGTCACATGTTCAGGCTTATACTGTAACTCAGCATAGTAAGAAACATTATACGTGCCAAAGTGTGCAACAAGCTGCAACCCCAGCATCTTACAAAGCAAAGCCGTGTCTTAGTAGTGCAGATCACAAGCATAAGCTGTCTGTCAGGAGCAGCATTTATACTGACCCTTTAAACTTTTAATAGACAAGAAGCATAACATCTTCATTCACTTTAACAAATCTGCTAATGTCTGACAGATAAATCTGCTTGTTCCTCCTTTGGTTAAAGCTGACAGGTCGTGTCGATTGCCAGGATCACGACAAAACACCAATCAGTTCTTCATCGTCATTGTCCCCAACACCTTCTGTGGGACTGTCACAGGTGGCCACCAGTCCAAGTCCCAGCTCTGCCAGCTCCTCACAGCTCATGTCAGTCGTCACCATGATCTTAGTCTCCAGGCGGTTACATAGAGTCCGGTATGAAGGTAACGGGTATCCCAGCTCTCTCAGGTACTCATAGCCTTTGGTTCCCACTGCACAACGGATCTTTCGGGCCTTCAGGATGGTCTCTGGAGACCAGACAGCCCGACGGGAGCGCTTGGTGAGGGATAGAGCACGGATCTGGTCCTCGTACAGAAAATTCTGGAGGCCCTTCTCAATCCGGTCTAAACGATAAAGACGCTTCTTCATCTCCTCGGCCTGAGAGATTCAAAGATGAAAACTCTACATCAGATATAACACAGCTCACAGGTACCTGTGCCCAGTAAATAAACAAACATGTAATCGGCTTATGTAAGCTATAAAGATAACTAACACACATTTCTGACAAGGTCTGATCCAATGACACTCTTTATAGCTCTTAAAATAGCAAACACCGTATAAGAGAGACAAGCAAACAGTGATTTGTTGGGTGGAAAGAGACACTTGCATCCATCCTACCTCCTTCTGTAGCCTTGCAGTGTGCTGCAGCTCCTGCTCCAACTGCTTCTTGAGGAGTTGACACTGTGTGCAGGGCTGCTGGTCCTCACCTGTCCTGTCCGCATCATCCTCTTCCATGCCAGGCAGAGGGGTACGTCTGGCATAGCCATGGTCCCCAAAGTTCAGCTCCTTCTCCACTGGGAACCCAAACAGTTGTCCATTAACATTCCTTCCCAAAATCTGGCACAATTTCAGTGTCTTGTGATTAGTTTAAACAGATTGCTCTGTGGTAAGACATTTTTCTTTCTGAGGGGAGGTGGTGGCGAAGAGAGAATCGGGCTTGGGACCAAGAGGCTTTGGACCCGGAGGTCACTGGAAACTCTACATCAGATATAACACAGCTCACAGGTACCTGTGTCCAGTAAATAAACAAACATGTAATCGGCTTATGTAAGCTATAAAGATAACTAACACACATTTCTGACAAGGTCTGATCCAATGACACTCTTTATAGCTCTTAAAATAGCAAACACCTTATAAGAGAGACAAGCAAACAGTGATTTGTTGGGTGGAAAGAGACACTTGCATCCATCCTACCTCCTTCTGTAGCCTTGCAGTGTGCTGCAGCTCCTGCTCCAACTGCTTCTTGAGGAGTTGACACTGTGTGCAGGGCTGCTGGTCCTCACCTGTCCTGTCCGCATCGTCCTCTTCCATGCCAGGCAGAGGGGTACGTCTGGCATAGCCATGGTCCCCAAAGTTCAGCTCCTTCTCCACTGGGAACACAAACAGTTGTCCATTAACATCCCTTCCCAAAATCTGGCACAATTTCAGTGTCTTGTGATTAGTCTAAACAGATTGCTCCGTGGTAAGACATTTTTCTTTCTGATTATTTATAATCAAAACAAGGTTGGCCAGTTTAAAGCCACGAGGGGGCAGAAACACGTCAAAGCTGTCAAATACACGTCAAAATTAAAGAGAACAAATGACAATCAGTGGCTGATTGGGTTTGAATGAATGTTGTATAAATCTTGTACAATTCTGATGCTTGGATTCGACTAAACAGCAACAGTCAGTGCTTCGGCAGCATCTGGGAGTGTGGAAAGGACAACAGTTACCTGGTTCAGGTTTCAGAGGCAGCAGGATGTATGGGGTGGTGACTGCAGGGTAAGGAGCTTCTCCAACACTGAACAGAGTAGGGATGGCATTAGGCTTTAGCTTCTTTCCTCCAGCTGGAGACCTGGCTATCTCCTCAAACTGACTCTGCTCGAAATGATCCTACAAGGAACAACAACAACAGCGTACACAGGTAACAGACCTACTGATGATGGAAGCCATCATGAAAACTGCCAGTGCACATAAATCAACTCACTACTTCCTGAACCAGAGGATAAAATCAAAAATCAATCAATAGATAGAAAACTCGTAACTTTATTGATTTAATGCAGTGTCCCATCAGAGACACAGTAACGTTAGCCTTCCTGTCAGTGTTGCTGTAAAGTTACCTGGCAGAGTCTGGAGTGAGGAGTTGGTTCAAAGTCACGGCGACAGTTCACCACCCACTTCTTCTTACGGACAGGGTCTTTGGGGAACCGGAACAGCTGTTTGCCGATGCTAGTTGAGTTGGAGCAGTTCGGAGCGGAGCAGCCTCCCATTACAGCAGGGACAACACTGGAGCGACGCTAAACCTAGCAAACGTTGAGTTAGCTTGGTGGTCAATGAAGCTCAACTGGGGATTTTACTCATTACTTTTTTTGACAACTGGCGCCGTGTAAATGCGAGAAAAAGTTAAATTTGCATGAAATGTTAACTCGTGGAAACCCAGTGCTGCCCCACAGGTGCCTACACGACATCTCACGCTTACAATTTAAAGAAGTATATCTGAGATGAAATGTTTCTGACTTTATTTGAGCCAAAATGGCGCACGTCGCTTCGACGCTCCAGTATATTGACGCATTGTTTATAAGTGCCTATTCTAAACGCCTGCCTAAAATTTGTATTTAAAAGCAAAGCGTCTAACACACAAGGAAAATTTAAAAAAAGCATTTCACTTATAATTTTGCAACATTTAGTTAAATTTCTTTTAAATATTTTGGCAGCAAAATATTGGTAGCAGAAATATTCTTTTTTGCCCTCAGGTAGTAGTCCGGCTACTATTGGTCGTTTCTGAGAGGACCCCAGCAGGCACGTTGAAATGTTTACAGTTGATTCACTGCTAAGTTGGCGACCGTAAATACAAATAAATGAACCAATGTTTAAATAATTACGACTGTATGTCAGTGTAACACGTGAAGTGCAAACGAAGTATCCGGACAGTGCAAAATCCTCCTGCGAGTTAGATAAGTAAGCTATTACTAGTTAGCATTGGTAGCTCCAGGAAAAAGAGCTGCTAGTTTACCAGTCAATAAATTGGGTTTAGACAGCATGGCATCGTCACTGGTGGTTCCAGTCATTGATGTACAGAATAATAATTTCAAAGAGCTTTGGCCTGCTATGGTAGTGGCCATTAAAACATCGTCTTTCGTTGCACTTGACACGGTGAGTGTGCTTTATTATGTGTGCGTGGGTTTGTCCGGCGTGAAACACAAACTCGTATCTATGTATGTGGTGTCAGTTCATATTTTTCTGTTTATGACAGATATGAGACACAAACCCGGGTCAATGTAACGGTCTCTGTGCATCGTAGAATCATAAATGAGGATGTAAGTTGTCTGTGTTGTTTTTAGGAGCTGAGTGGTCTTGGGAACAGAAAGTCTTTGCTGGCTGAGTGAGTAAAACTGTCCCGTCCAGCCACCTACACGGAATATTATGAAGCTGTCACGCAAAAAGCATGAGAAGTTGTGTATAGGTTTCTGAGTCAGTGACTCTTTCTGATTTTATTGTTTGCATATCTTTCTGTCATGTTTCAGATCTATAGAGGACAGATATAAAGCCATATGCCATGCAGCACGTTCTCGCTCCATACTGTCCCTGGGATTCGCTTGCTACAAGAAACAGGACCTCAAGGTACAACAAGATGATGTAGTGTACACTGGTATCTATAATGATATATCCATACACAATCTGTAACTTTATACTATACCTCCCTCTTCAGGCTGCAGACACATACCTGGTCCAGGTGTATAATCTCACCCTGCTGTGTTCAGAGGAATACATCATAGAGCCCCAGTCTGTCCAGTTTCTGGTGCAGCATGGATTTGACTTTAACAAGCAGTATGCTCATGGAATCCCCTACTGCAAAGGCAATAATAAGGTGATGATGCTGTATGTTTTTTTTTGTGTTGCACTGTGTTGTTGTGTTTCCACTCTGCTCTTGTTATTGCCAGTCTGTAACATTAAACAGTACACTGTAAATTATACGGTATCTTCCTCAAACAACAATGTTTGATTTCCGACTGTCCTTCTTTCTGTCCTGACTGTCAGGGGGGATCAGACAACCAAGGTGTCCACATCCGGGCATTATTCACTGAACTGCTGCGTGCCAGGAAACCACTAGTACTCCACAATGGCCTCATTGACATGGCCTTCCTGTACCAGGTACCAAGTATTATTTATCAGTTTTTGGCTAAAGATGTATGATGAATTTCACAGGAGTTTTTTTGCAGAAGAAAAGCTTTTCCTCCACATTTGGTATTTTATATATGATCACTTAAGAGTACAGTTACACATCAAATTGAAGTTAGACTGCACTGGCTGTATTCTGACTGTACAGCTTTGTAGGCTGGCTCCAAAAACATGCTGTTGCTTCAGATCCAATAGTCACATGTTCACATTACCTGGCTATGCTGGGTGCAGCCAAATTTGTGACTTGTTGGTGAGTGTTACATTGGAACAGGCTTCTAGAATTACTGATAGTGGATTAACAATTTTATGTGGGCATCTTTTAAACCTTTTATCAGAGTTTGTAGACGATATGCATCTGTGTTTTTGTCGTATTCACAGCATTGTTTTTTTATTTAACTAATTATATATGATATTTCATTTCTGTCCACTAGTGTTTTTATGCTCATCTGCCAGAGCGCCTGGCCACATTTACAGCCGACCTGTCTGAGATGTTTCCTGCTGGCATCTATGACACCAAATACATCACTGAGTTTGAGCTCCGGCTCAGTGCGTCCTATCTGGAGTATGCCTATAAGAAATGGTGAGTATGGTTCATAGTACAATATAGACTCAGTTAAAGACATTTTTATGTTTTGTGAAGTTGTTTCCTTATGTCATCTCTTCTGCCTTCCAGTAAGCTGGAAAACAGCCGCAGTTTGACCACTGGAGGGAGCAGACATCATGTTCGTGTCGAGTTCTGTCAATATGCCGGTCACATGTCCAGCTATGTGGACTACAGAGAGTGTCCAGTTGTATCCTCTCCTGAAGGACAGCCCGACATCTGCCAGCGCTTCTCTGTGAGCATCAGCTTTTTTTTAACTTTTATACCATTTTTTTTATTTTTACATTTCGAGTTTTACTACTTATTTAATTTCAAGGTAATGTGAAATATACCAAATTATGAACTCAAAATTAAGAGCTGAATAAAGCTATAGTTCACGTTCCTTCCTGTGTCTGGTCTCGTTCAGAATAGACAGGCTAAGTACACTTTGTGTATTTTTGTGTATAATGTATTTACCAACTGCATTGTTCTGTTTGTTTGACAGGCATTCGGTTGGTGTCCAAATGGTCCTCAGTGTCCATTATCCCATGACACTGACCTGATCATCTTACATGATGAGAAGCACAAGGAGGACAAGAGAAAAAAGAGAAAGAGACAAAGAGTGAAGAAAAGAGGTGGAGAAGAGGTTGTAGAGGGTTCTTCCATCTCTGATAGTCCCCCTGAAAGTAAAATACCCCACATGGAGTTGGATCAAGATGAAACCACCAATGACCAGCAAAAGATGCCTGGTGAGCCCTGCCCTGAAAGTGGGCCCCTAGTGGACAGTGCTGAAAAAGCCCAACAGAACAAAGGGGTGGATATGAAAACAGACAGTGATGGGAATGGAGTGTGTGAACATAACACAGACTCTGGAAGTTATGCAAGAACAATCTCAACTGACGAGTCAAACACAATAACCAAGTCCAGTGACTTCTCTGTGACTAATGCTCAAAAGAAGACTGAGGCGGGAACACACCGTGCTGGGTTTGATGCCTTCATGACTGGGTACATTTTTGCTTACTCATGTGCCTTTATGAAAGAAGAAGAAGTGGGAGCTTCTGAGGAAGAGGAGCAGTCGTGGCTTCCCATCTGTCTCAATAAGGTCTATCTCAGTGGCAAGGCAACTCCTCTCAACGTGGTTAAAAGCACCTTCTCCAAGTCGTCCAAGGCCCATGTGCAGAAAATGGAGATGGTGTGGGGAGAGAGAATGTAAAGTGAACTCAACACAAGTGGAGGAACATGAAAGTTTTTAGCCATGCTAGTGGTGTGGTTTGAGCATGGCAGCCAGTAGATGGCTTCATAAGCTTTTTGTGTTTTCCTGACGTTTCATGTAGGACCATGTCAAAGGTCAAAGTTTGAATTTGTCATGACCATATACCTGCAAAAGTAATTATATTCTCACCAGCCTCAGCTCTACGTTTGCTTTACTTACTGTAGCAGATTAAGTACATCTTGCAGAGGACATGCAGTTCCTGTTCCCTTATGTTAAATAGAAAATAGAGATGCTTGATGTTTGAGTCATCAAAAAAAGATGAATAAATCATTGTTTTAGTGATACCCAAGAAAAGTCATGTGTCAGTCTTCACTGTAAGCATTTGTTAGTTTTCTTGTTCTTGATGACACCATGTACCTCAGTGTAATGTGATGTGCATTCTCCCATATTTTTTTCCTTTTTACATATATATGTCAAATGTTTAAAGTTTCAGGAGATAAAATGCTTTTTCTGCTCCTGTATTGTTTTATTTCTTTTAGCAGTCATTTCTTTTTTTAACCTTAGCAATAACAATAAGGGTAAAACAGCCAAAGAGAGATGCTGATTGATATGTGGTAATTCCACATTATGTATTTTGTATGAAGACCTGTTTCTGATTAAAATCAACTTATGCTCTTTAATCATGATGCTTTTACCGTTCTATCATATTTGAGCCTTATTTTGGAAGACGATAGGGAAGAATACACACACACACACACACACATATATATATATATATTCTTGGTATAAATAAGCCTCTAATAGTTCTAATAAGCATCGCAGACAGGTTACAGCTAGTCAGGGTTATCATAGTAGTACATGCTGTGCTGTGTAAAAAGTACAGTCAGGCTGGAAACGCCAAACATTGTCATATCAACCATTAGTGCCAGTCTGTGTTCTGTTGGTCACGAGTTAGGGTTAGTGTTAAGAAAGCAGAAAGCTTGCATGATTCTGTTGGTTCACAGATTTTAATAGGAATCTCTCCTCCTCCATCTCTCCAGTTTCAGTCTAACTGTATTCACATAGCCAGCATCCATCTCCCACAGGAAATGTTCCACTATAATAATCTTACTCAAGTATCATTTCTGTGATTAATTATGGTGCCAAAATATAGCAAGCTGTTGATATTTGATACTGGCTTTGTCTGTGATGGAACATATCTCAGTGCAAGCTGTGATCCTATTGGTTGACCACCAGGTCTTACACTGACATTATATCAGGTCTGAATCATCACCAGAAAGAAAGCACTGGTTTGCTCACTGCAGGTAGCTGTGTGTAAGAATCTCCCTATACATTACTGTTCAGTGTGGACAGATCCCTGCTCCAGTCAATCATACCTGCTGCCATAAACAGAATATAATGTGCAAAACATCTTTCTAGAGCTCAACTGCTGCCATCATGTAGAAAACTTAGCAGGCTGCATAACATTTGGGATTCCTGTAGTAATGTTACCAACTTATCAGAAAATATTGTTGGTCGTAAATCTCTCTGTGTTGATGCTTTGTACCTTGATTTGACATTTCAACACCAGCGGGTCCTTCACAGTGGGTCTGACTTAGCAAAGATTCATTGACGCTCCTTCTGTTGTTGTTTTCACCAGACACAGGGGGGCAGTGATGCAACGTAGGTTTTTTACGCTGCTCAACAAGAGGAAGAAGAAGAACCGCTCCGGCAGGGAGTGAAAAGGTGACACCACCGTGGAGCTGATTAGTCCGTTACATGCAGGCAGTGCATCAGTCCAGCAGCGTGTAGCTTCATATCACTCCTTTTGTTACAACAGACAGATGAGACAAAGGTCGCCATTAGGGAACGACAGCAGCTGATAACTCCCGCACACAGAAATGGCCGACGATGAAATTGACTATAATATCGTGTTTCCAGATGCTGGGACATCGGGTGAGCATTATCTCGTTGTGATGTTACATGTTCATCCCCCGGTTAGCTTAGCGTACATGCTAACGTCATGACAGTGGAAATGGAACCCTGCTAACTCCATTGTTAGCTTAGTGTATTTTAGCCCGCAGTGACAGTTGTGTTGACGGGCGTTGTGGTCTACCTTGTGTTGTTTTCAGAAAGACACTGGCGTGGGACAAAGGAGCCAGTTGTGATACTGTTGGGCTGGGCTGGCTGCAAAGACAAACACCTCTCCAAGTACAGCTCCATCTACAATGAACAGGTTAAAGCTAGTTAGCTAAGCTATTCTGCTTTCTGGACTGCTCCTATGGCGGCAGTGTTGCACCACAGACGCCTTGCAAACCTGTCACCAGTGCATATCCACTTCTTTAATTCATTCTTTAATTTTCCAGGGATGCGTCACTGTCCGCTACACTGCTCCCTTGAAGACAGTTTTCATCTCTGAGTCGTTTGGCTACAAGGAGCTCCGCAGCACAGCCCTGAAGCTGCTGGAGATCCTCTACGACTATGAGGTGGAGAACAGTCCTGTTTTCTTTCACATATTCAGTAATGGTGGCTTCATGCTCTACCGTTATGTTGTAGAGTTGTTGCACAATGACAAACAGTTCAGTTCCCTGTGTGTGATCGGGGCCGTGGTGGACAGTGCCCCAAGTAGTGGGAATGTTCGAGGGGCCCTGCGTGCACTGACGGCCACTTTAGGGCCAAACGTTAGTCCTCTTGTACGATACGTCCTCCTAGCACTTTTTGCAGTGACTGTTTTCCTCTTGCGAGTTGTGCTCTACCCTTTGACAAAGTATATTCACAAGTACCACTATGATGCTGTGCGGGAGAAGCCGCCTGCCTGGCCTCATTTCTTCCTTTACTCCAAGGCGGACCAAGTGATCCCGCACAGGGACGTCGAGCTCTTTGTGGAGACCCTGAAGCAGAAAGGCGTCCCTGTGGACAGTTTGGATTTTGTCTCCAGCCACCATGTCAGTCATTTTCGTGATTTTACTGAGCAGTATGTCGCTACGTGTCGAGATTTCCTAGCTGCTTGCATGAAGGACGTACAGGAGACTGAGATGAAGAAGAGACAGCGGGTTCAAGATCAGTGAGACGTGGAAGAGAGAGATCCCCTACAGGACTTTGCTAACCCTCTGTTAAATGGTCTCTGTGAATCTTTCCTCAGATGTGTCTCCTGAAGAATGAGTCTGAAAGTTTTGTCAAGTTGCACTGAATTTAAGGTCCTTGCAACATTTCTCCATCCCAGTGCACATAACAGGACGGGTCCACTGTATAGTCTTCTAGGTCTGTCCCGTTTAATCGACGTGGCTTTGAAGACCAGACTTATGTAACACTGTTACTCAAGAGCCCTTGGCATGTAGGATGAATGCAGCCTACTGGATAGTCATGGCACTTCACATAAAATTGACATTACAAAAAAATGTTATACACTGGAAAATTGAGGCTCAAATCCTTTAGTTTGATTTAAATGGCATTTAATATTACTGTTAGGTGTGAATTGTAGACTGATACTAGATGCTAAACTAATATGAATGGTGGTTTGAAAATAATAATCTGTGTGTTATATTTATAAAGTTTAAGTGTATTTATGGTTTTTCATTATTAAAGGGAAACTGTAAGGTGCTTACAATGAAGGTGACTTTGAAACACTGAAGGGTTTAATTCATATTTTCTTTGAAGGTGTCTAAATTGTAGCCTTAAGCATTAAATGCAATGTGATGTACTCTTTGGGTTTGAAAACTGCAGTATAAGTAGCCCTACAATGTGATACTAAATTGATTTTAGCTAAAGGAAAAAGGTATTTGACGATGAATGTATGTGCCCAGCAAAACCTGTTTGTACTTTTTAACTCATGTGCCTTCAATAAATCAGAATGCTCATAAGAAAAGTGTCACTCTAATTGTTGTTGTAATGATGTGTCTCTGTTTCTGCCGTATGAACTATATGAAACAGACAGTAGTAAAGTGGTTAAGCTCTGATAGATATAAATCATTTGGGGCTTTAGTGTTGGGATTGCTGTCAGACATCATGTCTTGAGCTTGTAATTAACCACTGAACTTTGACTGTATATGCTGAATATTTTTGTCGTATCAGTCAAAGTAATGAAAGTATGAATGGTTTTCATGTGCTGTGCCCTGACTTTATTGCATTACGTAAGATAGAGAAAGATTCTGCATCAGGATCATAGAAACACAAGGAGATGGTGGTGTAACATTTGGGGAACTGCAATAATTGTAACATTCTGGTTTCTGAAGTGTAAAAAATGACAATTGAAAGTGCAAGTTCTCATCTTGTGACTAACAGTTTTGTGAGTCAGTTTGAAAAGAGCAGGATACTTGTGACTATGGATATGGAAAATGTAGGCTTCCAGACAAAGTCGCAATGAAATCACAGTAATGTGCTTCATTCACTTGCTGAAGACCTTTTTATGTAATGGGCCTCATCACTGTTGGGGGAATGTCTGTGAGGAAGACATCAAGAGACAGTGTCTTTGTCTTGTCAAAATTCAGCCTTTAGCCTTGACTTCTTCTCATGAGACATGGAGGACCGTCTGTGGAGCGCGCCTCCGAATCGGTCCAGCAGGGGCGGTTCCTTGATGTCTTGGACATGTCGGATTTGACATTTAGAAAAGTGAGTTGCTGGCATTTGTCTGTGCACCAGGCCTGGCCCTGGCACTTCATGTATCATGCTGAGCTGGACGAAAGAGAGACAGGAAAGTTTACATGTTGGCACAGACAGAGGATTGCTTTCTATGGTAAAACATGTTGCAGTGATCCTGCTGCAATGTTTAGACTATATTACTTCTTTGTTAGAAATTAACAAAAGGTCGGATTCATTTTTGCAAATATAATTGCAAAGTCTGCATATGAGTGTTGGTGTTAAATCCCTTGGCAAATGATTTTGAACCCACATTGTAACGAAGTAATTTACATAAAAAAACAAATGAATACAGAGTAATCGATTACCATTAATAGTGGTAGGTTGCTCATTAACAACATCAGTGTTTTAACGTCCATGAGGCAAATACGTACAGCATCTGACTGGCATTTTATCCACACAGTGGCACTGGTTTTCCTAAAGAGGGCACCATTGACCCACAGTTCCCATAGATCCACACCGAGGCCTCTTCTGAGCACCAGACTGACCACGATCAGGTTCAGCAGTGGCTGTTTTCGTCTGGGCTCCTGAGGGACAAAGGATGTGAAATGTTACTGCTGAAGCTGTTTCTGTACATTCCTCCACATTTTGGGAGAAGTTTGGGAAAAGTGGTAGCAGTTTGTGCAGCATGAAATAACTTCCGCAGGTGTTGTGTCTGGTTTACAAGTGAAATGCATGGGAAAGACAAACAAAGCTTTATATAAAATGAAAACGAAGAGAATTAGTCTTTTTAGATCAGTGGCAGATGGAGAGAAGAGGAGAGAACGGATGGATGTGACCACAGCGTCACAGCCCCCCACTCACGCACTCACTGAGAGACGAAATTACCCCATGGAAGTTAATGAAGTCTCACAAGTTGATGAGGGGAAAATTGCGGCGAAGAGGGGTCAGCGCTTTCTCTTTAGCCTTTTCCCTCTTCCGAGGAAAATGGCTGCGGTCAAGATCCATACTTTTAGAGGACGCCGAGCACTCCAACGCAGAGACGGAGCGAGAGAGATGAGGGGGAGGGCACCAAGATTAATGGTATTAAGTGGTAGCACTTGGCAATGCGGTAACATATCGTCTGGGTTCTCTATTCCACACTGATAGTTTCATAGACCTTGGCTTTACACGTTGACTTTTAGCTGTGATTTACAGGATTCAAATAAGCTCGTGGCTTTTTTTTTTATCATCACAAGACCTGTGGACGTCTTCAGTTAGGAGTCACATCAGTGCCCGTTTTATCGACAAAATCCAATCAGCACCTTGAAGCGGGTTAATGTTTCCCCTCCTCCCCTCTGGTTATCATACCAGTCCTCCCCTGGCTTTAATGCCAGTAGGGATTGAAGAAATGTTTGTACTTATGTACATGTTGACATTTTGGATGCAGCCCTCTGAACCCACTTTCTAGATCACTGGTTGGGGATGTGCAGTATTTTATCTGACAGGTGCACATACACTGAGATGCACTGAGTGGCAGATAGGATCTAATACCAAATCTCTCTCTACCGTTTCCTCCACTCATCCAGACTGATTTTGTGTAAAGTTTGACATTTTGATTTTAAGTCTGACATACTGTGATTTCCTGGCCACTGGTAATTTTCGGCCCCTGAATTTTCCTTTGCACGGTGGACTGCAATAACACAATGCTATTTGTATTCATAAAAACAAATGTATTTGCAAATCACATGTTTTCATTGAGCTGTTTATAGACTTTTTTTAGTTGATGGTTTCGTGGCGTACTTTTTATTTCCCTATGTTACCCCTTCTGTTACTCCACCCATCTCTCCTTCCACACACACACTCATGCCCAAGTGTGTCATGCTGTCTTTCACAGGTGACAAACATAGCACTGATACCTTGCCTTTCTCTCTCTAGCGCCACGGGAACGACCTTTTGATCAAGTTGAGCAGGGAGCTGACGAGAAGTCACTCAAGTCACCCTCTCTTCCCTCTAATGAGCAAAGTGTCCCGTAGAAGCTGAGTCCGAGACAGCATGGGAGCTCCCACACACACACACACACACACACACACACACACAGACACACAAATAGGAATAAATGCGTCAGAAGTGCACACAAGCACCTTCAATAGGATGAAATGCAGAGGATCAGGACCAAAGTCCTGTCTGCCTTTGAGTAACTTTAAAAGGTGTCCTGGTGTTTTGGATTGAAGAATGAAGAGAAAATGGATGTGTCTATATCTGTGAATGTGTGTGTGTGTGTGTGTGTCTGTGTGTGTGTGTGGTCTGAAAAGGGAATTGGCTTGTTGGACCATACAGGGAGCTGCCATCCAAATCTCCCCTGGTCTATCTCAGCCCCTCAGCCCTCTGCTTAAGACCATAAGACGCAAAAAAGAGAGAGATGGAATGTTAGATAAAGAGAAAAAGGAGAGAGAGGGAGAGAGAGAGTGGGGATGATGGAGAGTGAGAGGAACAGCAGTGTGGAAACCCCTCAGCGTGTGTGCAGCCTCTCTCCCATCGTGTGGTGCAGCGGGCTGCCTCTCACAGCCTATTCAAAGCCAGTGTGTGTGTGAGTGGAGGAGCGCGTGTGTGCGGGTGAGTGTGTTTTTCACAGATGTCCTTGAACAGAACCCCCTCGGCTCTGCGGATCCCTGCTGCCACTGGAGAACATTTGACAAGCAGCAGGCTCTTGTTAGAGCGCTGTCAAATTAAAGGTGTGTGTGTAAGTCTGAGAAAATGTATGTGTGTGTCTGTGTGTCTGCCCGTGTGTGCAGGCACATGTGTGAGAATGTGTGTGTTTCAGAAGCTCTATTCAGAACCCTGTCAAATTAAAACTACCAAACAAACTGTGCATGTCACATAGACATGCCAAGTTGTGCCTATGATGGCAGAGGTAGGCCCAGGGCTGCTTTGTCGGTGTTTGTTTGTGTGTATGTGTGTGTGTGTCTGTGTGTGCGTGTGTGAAAAGAGACTTGGATTTTGTGGCATGCATTTTTTTACATGCATCTTTCACTTGTTTGCAATAAACAAATACATTGGTGGAAAGGAAGAATCTAATGAGGTGTGTCTAAAAGAGAAACATGAGTGCATGAGTGCACACGCAC
The DNA here is from genome assembly GCA_016785345.1 of Trinectes maculatus. Classification (NCBI taxonomy): domain Eukaryota; kingdom Metazoa; phylum Chordata; class Actinopteri; order Pleuronectiformes; family Achiridae; genus Trinectes; species Trinectes maculatus. The sequence continues at coordinate 288,438 of JAFBJQ010001612.1, read as the reverse complement.
ACACAGACACACACACACACACACACACATTCAACCTCACCACAGATTTATGTCTCCATCCTGATGATGTTACCGGAATATACCAAAATTTTCAGGTGTGAAATCAAGCAATATAGACATACTATATTTTAAAATGCAATTATTGCTTAATTAAAACAAATATTAGTCTGTTGATTGCAGGTTGAAGAGAGTAAAAACATTTACAATTTATTAATAATTCAGTAACAAAGACAGCATGAGTTTGTACCTTATCACTGGAATCAGGTTCTGATAAAACACGGCAAAGGCCAAAAAATGATGAAGTTTAAGATGATGTAGATAAATAATTAAATTAAATACACAGAAATGTGAAAACACAGGCAGTGTTGTCAGACACAGATGTAAATAGAGGCAACCATAATGTCAGAATCATTTACAGGATATCCCACTCTGTGTGTGTGTGTGTGTAGGTGTGTGTGTGTGTGTCTGCAGTTTGATAAAACTAGAAAATATGACAATTACATCAGTTAAATAAATTGAATATCAAGAAAATGTATACATTCTCACAACGAGATTGAAGACAATTTATAAATAATCACATATTTAAGACTTGATTTTCCGTCATGACTAGAAATAACAACAGGCAGTGTTGCCTAGTCTGAGTGAGGATATAAAAACACAATGCACAAAAATAAATACACAACATTTCTAACTATTCCATTAAGGGCAGACGAGCCAGAGAGTTTGGAAACCAGAGGTTGACAGGAAGAGCTGGATTTTCCTCTATGCCCAATGTACGAGTTGAAATTAAGGAAAGTGATAGTAATTTGTAATAGTATTAATACATGTGGGTATATTTATGCCTGTGTGTGTGCACATATTGTAGTATTTGTACACTCCTGAGCCTGTGTTAGTGTTTTAACCTCGCCTCCATTAGCAAAATGTTATGATTTATGCAGTTGCTTGCAGACTAATATCTTAACAATTCTTTTATCTTGTTGCCGTGGAGACGATTCATCTTAAAGAGTGATGAGGGGAAGTTGCTCTCTATGCAAAATGCATTAAAGCTAAATGAGGAGTCTATTACTCAAATCTGGCTGATAATCCGTTAGCTAAAGACCCCTGGCCGCTAACTAAGCAGATTAAGATGTGTCATTGCCACCGTGACCAGGATGACAACGGTACACTACTTATGGTCTCAGACACCCCCCCCACACACACACACAGACAAACACACACAAACTCACAAAGGATTGAGTATTGTGTATGTTGTAACCGCACTCCTGCACTTGCACATACACTAGTGTTTGTTAGTCAACCCCATGCATGCTCACACACACTCAACAAAGACAGACACACAAACACACACATAACATGTAGAGAAACACACATCATCCCACCCACCACCACGTATCTACATACAGTGTCTCCTTGCCAGCTCACTTCATAGAATTAATTCTCTCCTCTCCGCCCACTTTGTTGTGCTCTGTTTCTGTGTGTGTGTGTGTGTGTGTGTGTGTGTGCACAAGGGACTCATGAAGCGGCTGCGTTTGTATGAACACGGACAATTTATCATGGCTTGATTAACATACATGATTTTATCTCCCTCCTCCCTTCCTCCGTGCCTTTGGTCCTGTGGTAATAATTACAAATAATTTATTCCTCCCGGTTAATTAACAGGTATTCTTCCCTCTGAGTCCTGCAACACAACACAGGAAACACCGTGTGCAGCCGAGAATCAGCACACGGCAGTTATTTGTCAAAGTAAAATATTTGCGTGTGTGGATGTGATCACTTTAAGACTCGTCCATCCAGTTTCTTATTGAGTGGAATAATCCTTTTTAAGCAATTTGCCTTTTCCAGTTGTGTACTGAACAATATTTTTTCACAGTGTTTGAATGTTGCACCTTATCTAAAGTGGATGTTTTGAAATTTTAACCTGACCTTAAATCGAAAAAAAAAATGAATCAGTAGTTGTGTGATCACAACCTGGTAATGAGCAGTTGTGGTGAGTGTTTTTTCCCTGACCACAATTCATGGTCTCTTTTTTTTCCATGACCACTGTGATGAAGCATGAGAACGTAAAGTCACTTGAACTTTAAATATAGTGACACACTTTTCCTGCCTTTGTGTCATTATGTTCATGTTTTTTTTCTATATTGTCTCTATTGAAGCAAATAGTACTTTATGATAGCAAATCAATTAAAACATGAAAGATGTTTAAACTACATCATCATCCTCAAATAAAAATACTGACAATGTTGGCCTTTAAGTGAAATTATAATCATATCAAAAGGTTTGTTTGTGGTATAAAGAATAATGTATGATGAGGAAGATCGAGGGCATCAGCTAAGAAACAAAGTTGTTTACATGTGTTGCTATAATTTCCTTTAGCCCATGTTGGAGCATTACAATGTTCCAAAACACGATAGGCTTTCAAGACCATAGTAGAAAACCTTATTGGTATTCACAGATCCTTTAGCAGTTTCTAAGAGTGCGACTCAATATGCCCTTTCCTTCTCAAACAGTCTGCTGTGAGCATACACAAATAACCAGTATTGGCACCTCAGATAAGTAATTCAGGGAAGAATGTGGCCAGTGTTGTGGCCATTGTGAATCAGTGATGATGTGGTTTGGAAACCAGCTGCAGACAGTAGATGGCCCAGGGCCGACATCAGTGTCCACATCACTCCAGACCTTGGAGCTGGATGACCTGTGCCGGGCCTGTCTTGTTCCCAACGACCATTTGTTACTAATTAATGGACTGGAGCCCATTCTCCGGTGCTGAGTGCAACACAAACCGCATGCATTAAACATGACCGTGCCTCCCTCGGCCACTAGAGCGAGGGCGACAGAAAGGAGGAGAGAGAGAGAGCGGGACGACAGACAGCAACAACGACCTGTAACGTCCTCGCACAACACTATGACATGACGGGGCAGGACAATGTTAACAACTTCATTGATAATTCAGGAATCCGGTTGTACTTTGTTTAAATGGACCGACCCCTGGCAAATGACATTTTTTGTTGATTTGTGAAAGTGCAAAAAGTGAACACAACTTAGCTGCAAACAGACAGTGAAACCATTTTCTTGAATTTGGCAGTGGGAGAATATAAAACGCTAAATCGTCCACTGGCTGAGATATCAGTTAGACAAATGAAGCTGAGGGAAACTGTAGGAGTCCAAACAAAACCTGGGTAGAACAAAATCAATTTCAATAATAGTGTTGGTGGAAAGACAAACCCAATGTGTTCGTAAAGCAATTGGATCACTGTTCTGCTCTGAATGTGCAACCCTACCCACAGCACTAAAGTGAAAGTAACCACACACATATCACATCATATTTTGTGATTGTGTATTCATGAGGTCCTACACTAAATACACTTTGACTTACTCCCTTATGCAAGGCACCATCTGGATATGCAAAGAAGACTGGTTCATTTTATTTGTTTCTATGTTAAAGGACGGATCTGAATAGTGTTCAATATTTGCATAACCAACATCGCATTAGACCATAACTCTGTTAGGGCACATTTGGGATCGACTTAAATTATGAGTATATTTAAATCTATTTCAGCTAGATGTAGTCTTTCTGTTGGTTTTCCATGGGAAATGAATCAGGTGTAGGTCGTTCGCTGCGTCGCCTGCTCACCTTTAGAATCAAACTGCAGGAACTGAGCGTAACGGAGATGAAAATATTTAGGGTTGCCTCCGAAAAGGTCTCATAAGATTGGACTTGCCCTTTAAAGCTGAGAGCGTCCTTGGTGGCCATCACCGCGCGTTCACACACAAACGGCAGGCCGCACACACTGTAACACACGTTAATGCATAAATTGCCATTAGGTGAGCTGCCGCCAGTGGCAGAAGCACCCCCACCAAGATCACCTCAGCTGACAAAAGTTAATTTGCACTAATGATGTTTTACTCTTCTCATTACCTTAAATCATCTCCTTCCCCCTCCCCTCCTTCCCTTCCCCGCAGTGAGAGGGAGATGCAAATGGAAAGGTATGGAAAGAGCAGAGAGAGAGGGAGAGAGAGAGAGAGAGAGAGAGAGAGAGAGAGGGAGGCCCAGTGAGGCACACAGCGGCTGAGAGAGAGAGAGCAGTCAGCAGTTTGTAATTGTTATGGTGCTGGATGAAGTTGACGATCATGCGAGATGCTCTAAACAGCTCTCTCACCAGCCGCTGTTAAATATTTTACACCCTCGTATAATTATCAAAGCTACTCAACTTAATGTTTGATGGAAGGCGCGTGCCCTCGCCAGCGTTTACTGTACAGTCCACTGCGGCGCTGTATTTATGTTGCAGGCTTAAGTGGTGGACTTTGTAATGATAACAGAGTCTAAGCTTAACGAGTGTAGAGTGTTTAATGCGTAAATGAGTTTTTCATCATGCAGGTTATAGTTTTATGATTGGATTAATGGAATGAGCTTTAAGTTGCATTTCGAGCTTCTGCCTTGCAGGTGCTGTTTCTGCTCGCGCCTGTTGTTGAAGTGCTGTGTTTTTTTCCACAGGGAAATGATGTGTGTCACCACCGGGGCCTTGCATGGCTGCTTTAACATGTCAATGTGTGCAGAGTCAAAGTGTGTTGCCGTACCTGTTGAGATTGAGAATGTAAATGTTTCTCTATATTTCTTGCTCTTGTTAATTGACTTTACCAACTAGTTGCTGACTGTGTTGACAGTGTGTGTGTGTGTGTGTGTGTGTATGTGTACTACTCACAAAGAGACTTGGTTGTTGAGAAATACATGACACGTGTCGACAGTACAATTTCTTGAATTAATCCAATTCAGTTCATTTTGCTTTATTGGGGTGAATGTCAGGTCAATGTGATAATGCAATTCAATAATGAGATGAGAAAATGTATATGTAAGAATAATGGTAAAACAAAAAAAAGAAAATGATCCTCAGACAAAAGTTACGTAGCAGCGACCCTTCCCTCGCATCAGCTCTGAAACCTGGCTGTCATTAGCAGCCGATTGATGAGGGAAATGGTATTAGTCTGGAAACATTTGGCGCTCATCTGGAGAAGGGGCCATTTTTACAATTGGTTTAGGCGGATGTGAATGTGCACACGTTCTGTTTGAAACAGCCAGTGTTAATTTTTTATCAGTAATTGTTTCTGGTGGAGGCTTTTACTGAGAGAAGAGTTCAGATTCTAATCGAATCCAATGCACGCCTCCTTTCTTTCTTTCTTTCTTTCTTTCTTTCAGTTTCATCTCAGTCATCATGTAGCCAGTAGCATGACACCTGTCAACACGGATACGGAGGACTTTTAGTCAGTCACCGACAAGAACATGTATTCAGCACCACACACATGTCCAGTGTGATGTAGGGAACATGGCATGTGAGTGATGATCACTAGGTATGAATGGGTGAAGGATCAGGAACTGACTTGCGTGATGGATCAAGGGTTATGACAACCAAGCAAGGACTTCCTGGTTGACAGAAACATCCCTCAAATGTGTTGTGGTCTCTCTCTATCCCTCTCTCTCTCTGTCTGTGTGTGTGTGTGTGTGTGTGTGTGTGTGTGTAGTAGTAGTATCCAGGATGATGTGATTTTCTGATCTGTCCTTGTTTCCCACACACACAAAACATACTTGTTCATCATTTGCAGAACATAAAGGTCAATCATTGTTTATTTCTGATTTAATGGATGCTTAAACTTTTGAGACTAAAATTAAATTGTGAATGATCTATAATGTAGACAGCATTTAAACCTCACCAGTAAGACATTGTTAATGACAAAGTTTTGGCCCAAATACCAATACAGACAAAGTTGTTAATTTGTCTTGTATATTAACTCCATAACAGTATGTACATTTTCGCGTTTAAATATGGGTAAAGTGTAATCAAATGTACATCAGTTACTGCTCAGTAGGCACATTAGTGGTTAGTGGTCTCAGGAGAAGACGTGATTTTGGTTTACCAGAACTGGAACTTTTGTGGACGGGGAGGAACTTCCTGCTCTGATGGCACTTGTATCTTGTTCCACCACCTGGGTATGCCAGGTCGATCGCAGTGGTCGAAAATAACAATCAACCCATATGACTGAGCCCGAGTAGATGGGTGCAGAATCAGAAGTCATTCTGGAGGGCAAGCATTAGTGGCATGAATTTGATTCCGGTGGCCGCGACTAACCACAGGAAGACAATGAGCAGCAGACTGACGTGTGCCCTTTGAGGCTGATAGCAGTCCTGTCTCCAGGAGGTTTAATTGAACATGGGGTTGATTCATCTGTGTGGGGTGGGAGTGACGGGTGCTCACAAACATACGAACCAGTTGTGTGATTGTGCGTACCTGTATAAGATCAATAGTGTTATCCAAATTACTTTAGCCAAAAGACAAAACATATTATGCTTTGTCCATCCTCTACAGCCTCCTCCTGGACTGGGTCACTCTGTAACACCACCCAACTTCCTCCCAAATCTAATTTGAAGATACATTTTTAGGCCAACGCGAATTTGACATGACGATGGGACTTCATTATGGTGTGTGTGTGTGTGTGTGTATGTGTGTTTGAATTTGTCACACGCTATCATCCCTCTGTCACGTAGACACGTCTCCCAGGTTCCGCTTTAATCTAGTCCTGTTCTTTATATTGTAAAAAAAAGAAAAGAAAATGCAACATGATGTGTCTGTCATCTTCTCCTAGGAGACAAATAACGCAATGACAGGACACGCAACTCAAAGCAAGATGTGCAAGAAAGCTCAGCATGTTGCAAGTGTGCAGCAACAACCTTCACCTTCCTTGAAGACTTTTCTTTGTGTCTGTGAGGAAAACTAGGACCATGGAGCTGATCTCCATAGATCAGCATGTCCAGTGCCCTGCAGCCTTTGGGAGGCTATAGAATCACACGCACCAAACATAATAAAGGTAATTTACTGCCAAGGCAAATTCCATAGCTCTGGGCCTCCACCCCATGTTAAACAGCCTGCTGACCTTTAGCGTCTGATTTCATAAAGAGGGACACAATCCGATTAAGCCTGGACGGGAAAGGTCAAATGCACTGGCAGTTGTGACGGGAACGTCGCCACTAGCTGGCTGGAGACTGACCGCGGCTGTGTCGACTACAGCCCGGTGCGTGCCTGAGTGTGTGAGTGTGTGAGTGTGCTTGTGAGAGAGACAGATAGAGGTTGTGTGTCTGTGTGTAATGTGGGCGGGTGATAGCGGTGGGGGCAGTGACGGTAGTTAGCCTCTGTGGCCTCTGGAGCCGTTAGCAGAAAGGGCAGCATATCTGACATGTGTGTCATGCTCCCGTTTCATGTCCCAGTGACCACACACACGCTCATACACACCCACACACGCGCGCTCATACACACAAACATATACACACCTGGTGGCATGGCACCCGCTTTACCTGATAGCATCTTCCTCTGAATGAGGCTTGAAGTGCTTTGTTGTTTAGTTGTGCGTGTTTATTTTCTGTTGCTATTGGTTTTGTTTCCTGTGAGAAGCTGTGACGGTTCGATATAAAGGTGCAGTCTTCACTGATTACTTGAACGTAAGGCGCCTTAAAAAAAAACTCTGTTCTTTTAAGTGGTAACTAATGCACATCTCATCATGTAATTTAAAGTTGGTAGCAATTAATAAAGTATTAGTAGTAGTTAATAATGTGAAGACAGTGATTATCACAACAAGGATTGAAGGGCAAATGTTATATACATGATGTCATATATGATATATACATTGTATAATTTACAATGGACCAGATTCATTTCTCCAAAAATGTCATCTTGATGAAATATGACCAAGTTGTAAGGTGTTTCCTTATTTCAATTCCTGCAGTCAGAAAACCTGAAACATAGAAAAAAAACATCGTAACAATATCCGTTTTATACTTGTGTGCATGCACTGGTCTCATGGATGAGTCTGTGTGTGTTGCTGCGTGTCTCCAGTGAGTGTGGGAGAGTGTGTGTAATTTGTCTCTCCTGTGGATGGTTTTGGAAGCAGAGGTGTCGTCTGTTTTATGAGGTGCCCATTAAGGAGCTCACATGGATAATGTTGGTTGCATGGGGCGCTGCCAGGATATGCCTTAGTTTGTGCGTGTGGGTGTCTGTGTGTGTGTGGGTGTTTGTGTGCTGGGGGGCGCGAGAGATTTAATGTGTGTGACTTCACATACACATACAGTATCTATATCTCAATATAAATCTAAAAGTGTCTGTTTATTGTGTGAAAATTTGTCACAGGACTCGTGAACAAATTGGATGGTAGGAGTGTGGCGATGTGGCGGTGGTGTGTGTGTGTGTAGTTTTTATGAATGTGCATAGTTGGTGTGTCGGTGCAAGTGTGAGTGCGTGTCATGGTTAATGTTGATTGTGTTGGGGCACAGCGAGGTGCTGACAGTGCCGCGTCTGCTGAATGACGGAGATGATCTTAACAAGCACAGGGAGGCGGTCACCACCTCCCTGTTTACAATATGGGGGTGCTAAAGCTGTCGAGACCATAACTGTGTGTGTGTGTGTGTGTGTGTGTGTGTGTGTGTGTGTGTGTGTGTGTGTGTGTGCCCGCACTAATACCTCCATGGTTAATGTTGATTGTGTTGGGGCACAGCGAGGTGCTGACAGTGCCGCGTCTGCTGAATGACGGAGATGATCTTAACAAGCACAGGGAGGCGGTCACCACCTCCCTGTTTACAATATGGGGGTGCTAAAGCTGTCGAGACCATAACTGTGTGTGTGTGTGTGTGTGTGTTTGTGTGTGTGCCCGCACTAATACCTCCACCTCTTTGTTGTCACACTCCTCCTCTCTGGATCATGGCTGGATTGCCTGGCACTCCAGCTGAGAGATGCAGGAAGAGAGAGACACACACACACATACAGGGATAGGGCGAGAGTGAGACTTTCAGTAAAGGACCCCATAAGGCTTTTTAGAGGAATAGACAAGAAGACACAGATGAGCATGTATACACACTGGCACTGGTTATTTGAACTGAGGACCTTTGTCTCCGTTGTCTGTGTCTGAAATGTCTCAGCTAGTATATTTGTTATTTCCCATTAATCAGGTTTCCGATTCAATAAAAGAACATAAAATAGTAAAAAACATTTTAATTAGAACTTTATAGAATTTCATGATAATGCCTGTTCTGTACAAACAGTTCATTCAATGTATACCTCAAGGTAAAGTACATACATTTAATACACACAAGCGTGACTATTGGTAATGTGTATATTAATCCAGTACTAAAATGAAGTAACTATAGTCCCTGTTTAAAAGAACCACAGCTCATTAGCTAAAGTAGTAAAGTTTACTTCCCAGATTACAAAATTGCTGTTCTACTAATAGTTTTGAGAGGAGTCCAACCATTTTTCACAATACACATGACATGATGTCCTACTGAGGGGCTTGGAGACAGCTGCTCTTGTGCAATAATGTTATGAAACAGAATCTTTGAACACATTTGTTTGAATTCCGGCTGCTCAACGGGGAAAAGAACAGTTTTTCATAGTCTGGCTGCTTCAACTCCCCCATTTCCATTGATCAAAATATTAGCATAATGGCCTGCGTCTCCAGTCACTTGCTATTCTGGCTCATCTCTCAGCTTTCTGGAATCCAATAGTTGGTACTTGAAGTGAAACAGCAAGACACGAGGCCCTTAATGGGTCCATGTTAAAAGCTTGGCTCTTGTAGAGCAGCAAAAGTTAAAAGCTTACACCGAGTTATCGTAATAGGCCACGCTCGGCATCAGCCAAGTCGTCTTTTTGAAGCAGCTCTAATTTCCCATGATGATGATGATGATCGGCCGGACAACATGCTCAGGAACAATTAGCACTGGTCGCTGAATTGAACACTTTCCCCCGGTCAGGCATCGAGGGCCACGACATAAATAAGTCCCCTTGTCAGCCAGTGCCAAGCGACAGCTAATGACTCTCATTAATATGCAAAACAGCAGCCATTTTATTTCTGTGTGTGTGTGAGTGTGTGTCATTTCTCATTTTGTGCACATGGTCCGTCCAGTGCAAAGTGACCAACTCTCGGAAATTTCTAATTGTGAGTCAATTATGTCATTGAGCCCATTTAGATGTTCATTTGTATGCAAATGTGGAGGCTGCTGGTCGAGGAGAGAGGAGCTGGCATCAGACAACATGGAGGGCAGAAACAGTCACTGAATGACGACCTGCAGACACAGCGGCCAAAGCCTGCATGGCTTTCATCATCATTATTTTGGGTGTCCAGAGATGAACGCCTTCAAGTTGTGGTGGTGAGGTAATCGGGATCTGACCCACTGAGAAGTCTTTAACTTGTTCATTGAGTAGATTTTGATTGAAGGAGATGTTTAATTGCCTCAAACTGAAGGCGATCTGGACTACTACTACTACTAGCAGTTAGCTCAGCTCTGCATGAAGGCGCAGTGGGGGTAAAGCACTAGTGTGGTTCTATGTGTGTATGTGCACACACATCTTTTCTAGAGCACTCATGGTTTGAAAGGCAGAGCTCATCACTTCATCTCACAGTCATCCTGTAGAGTTGTACCCCTGGTTTAGCAGAGTGGGACAGTCCCAGTAAATGATTCTGAGATCCATCATTCTTGCTGTGATGTGTGGGATCTGATCCCCTCTGCTGCTGATTAGACGCTTATTGGAGCAAGCCGCTGAGGCATCAATATGCAGGGCGGAGGAGGAGGAGGAGGAGGAAGAGGGATAGAAATTGAGGAAAAGGTGGAAGACATGAAAGGTGAGGGAGGAGAGTGAGTGGTAACAGTCTCTGGTGGATGAGGCTGATGTACTGTATATTCAGTGTGTTTCAGCTTGTTCCTCTCCAGCTGTTAGTCGTGTTAAATATGTAAACACTTATGTCCACATGTGAAGTTTGTGTATACATGCATGCATGTGTGTGTCTGTGTGTGTGTGTGTGTGCACACGCGTGAGACAGTGAGTGTGCCTCATCAATAGCGGTAGAGTATCCTGGTGACATTGAGCAGTCATTACAGCAGCCATCAGCAGTTAATGAACGGATGGAGTCCGCAGCATTCCCACTAAATTCATTATCTCACTGTATTGGACTTGACGGTGCAGATTAATAATTGGTTTGTCACACCGATATTTTGGATGATTAATATGAGTATTGATTAGGAAGAGGAGGAGTGTGTGTGTGTGTGTGTGTGTGTGTGTGTGTGTGTGTGTGTGTGTGTGTGTCTTTGATGATGAAGGTGATTTGAGGAAATGCGTGCACCAGCAGTGGGCTACAGAGAGTCACTGATGAGATGTTGAGGAGACTGATCAGAGTCCTAAAACCAGCTTTCTGAATTGCATTCACATTTGAGCTGGAACTAGAAATTCAGTTTAATCTTTGAGGTATCAGTCTAATGAACCAAACATTGTTTCATTTTGATAAAAATGTCCTTGTTGTTACACAATGTTGTAATCTCATAGAGCCCTGATGACACAGTAGTGTGATCCACTTGAGGTCCAGTAAAAACACAACACTCCCATACAGCTGACTGTCACAGGAGACATCTTGTTGTCTATCTACTGAGCTCAGATTCATTACTATCGATCAGCCATGTACTGGATATATAGATCCACCAAGTATATAGATAAGCCATTTATTATGGCAGTCCACATGTATAGATTCACCATGTGAACATATAGATCGCCCGCAGACAGGTTTACTGCACATTATCTGCATCTGCAATCAAATGCTCCTCTGTGCCTCCAGAGGAATTTGTTGTAAAATTTACATTTGCTCTATATGGTATATATATATATATATATACATTTTTTTTTTAATTTTTCGAGTTCCTCTGCAAAATCTGATAGCTCGTTATAAGCATATGTTATTTGAAAAGGTATATATGTTACAAGCAATGCTAGATAACAAAATAAAAAGGTATACGTCATTCATATAATCCTGGCTGTTTTAATGGATGGATTTACAAGTGCTAAACCAGAATACCTTTATCACACAGGATTGCTATCTCACAACTGGACTTGAATTTGTCAGAGCTGAATGCCTCTTATTCATGAATGGATTGACGTTATCTTTCCTTTTTCTGGGAGGGAGTGGGATTAAAATATCATCCAGTATAGAGTTATCATGATATTCACCAGGCCCCTCCCCTACACACCCACCAACATTATCCTATCAACAATGCTCCTTCTTTTTAATTTACCAGGGAAAGAAGAAAAAAAAACGGGTTATTGTAATACATCCATCCAGACGTCACCGGCCACCAGTCGTCATCATCAGCATCTGTGGAGATGATAAAGTGAAGCTGGGCTCAGTTTCAACAGAGTGAGGGAAAGGGAGGCCTCCCTCTCAGATTAAAGAAAGCCTCCGTTTCCGCAGGGACAATAGGGAAGAATTACCATATGAATATGACCGTGGCACCACGGCCCCTTAAAACCATCAATCTCCCCACGCCGAGTGCCGCGACGCCAGATAACCCCCTGGATATCCCCTCTTAACCTCAATTTCTCAGGATGTATTAAGAGATGGTCGTCACAGAGAGGTGGGGAGAGGAGCGGGAGCCGGGCAGGAGGAAGGGGCTTGATGTTCGACCAGCAAATGTAATTTCTCCGCACGCCCTCCACCCCAACCTGAAACAAGTTATAACGCAATTAATCTTGTCCCAGAAGGAAAAAAAAAATATGGCAGCTAAGTGAATTTTACATTTCGATCCTCCCTTTACTTATCCTCCTTATCTCCTTTATCACAGCATCTATCAGTAGGGTGGGTTGAGAAATGAAGGGGGGGGTCAGCTACACATGTATGTTATTGCATCAAACCTGTGGTGGTTTGACTGAGACCTACGTCAGCGTTTCTTTGTGATAAACAAGGAGCTCCTCGATGTGTAATGTAGCGAGGTTCATCATGCTTTGTTTATATGGGAGAGCGGTGTGTGACAAAGTGTGATGAAGTGAGAAAATATTCCGTATAAATTTAATGCTGCCTTTTCACACTTTTTATGGGTAACCGTTGGCGTGCTCTTGTTTGTTTACACCTCCACTGGACAAAAAGCAATATGAACAGTAATTTAGATTTTTGGTTTTAGCAACTTAAATACTTTTTAGTTTAGTTTTTTACCTCTAATTTGGTCTCCACCAACTCCAAAAACAGTCGACATTTTATCTGCTTGCTCCAGCTCCTATACAAACACCAGATCACCTCTGTTGAGGTGAATTGTTCATAGTGTGAATGTTTCTCTGTTTTTGATAAACGCATTACCCAACAGGAATCCCGGCATTTTTACAGGCTGCACCAGCTGCACCACAGTAAATAACGTGCGTAGATGATACAGACATTATATCTCTAGAATAATCCTGAATGCATTTCAGATGTTTCAAAAGTTTCCCTGCATATGTAGTGTGTCATTTATTATGAGAATGTAACTGTTGTCATGTCCTGAAAGACATCTGCAAATCTCAAACCATTTTCTCTCTCTCTCTCTCTCTTTCATTCTCACTCTGTCTGTGTGTGTGTGCGTGTGTTTGCGTTATTTCAGGATGTGCAGTGTCTAAACACATCCTCCTGTCCAGGTGGCAGCTGTTTGACTTTTAATTGTTCATGGTGAACACACTGTAATGGTTCATCAACAGGTCAGACTGTAACAACAACTCACTGACACCATGATGTTCAAGCACTGGGAACAATGGACCTGCCGATATCAGCACCCTTTGTTCATTTGGTCAGGTGATGCATTCAAAGGGCTCAGTGAATAAAAAAATAAGCCAGCATATCCTTCTCTGCATTTCCGTTGGAGAGATTGTTGGATGGTCTGAAGACACTCTGATACTAACACTCAGATCTATTCATTCATCATATCCATACTCCAGTACTTTGTCCAACGTTCCCGAGTGTCCTTTGTAAACGTCAGGACTTCTCGCTCATGACCACGTCCCTCCATTGCTGAAACATATCTGGTGGTTTCAAAGGCCTCTCTGCTTCCCTGTGTCCACTATCATCTGTTCATCCAACATCAACCAACCTGCTGCCCTCTCCTCTGTCTCAGACCAGACATCAGTCCTCATGTGTCCTTCTGATAGGACACTTTTAATGGGTTTTTGCACTTGGACTTTAATAAGAGACACATCAAAATTACGACAAAGGGAAAAGCTCTGGTAATTCTTGAACATGATTGACTTCTTGTATTTGTCAAGCAGACGTACTGGCGGACAACATAATGTACATGTCAGAGAGAGAGACAGACGGGTATGGTGACAGAGAGGAGGGGAGACAGTGATGTAGCTGCATCAGCCTTTGTGAGGGCGAGCGACAGAGAGCTGCGGATGGAGGGAGAGGGGGAACACAGGTGTAATAGATTTCTGGTGTCTATATTTCATGTTTAAAATTGGCTGGTACATCCAAGCGGTTTGATCTATGAGGCCCGTCGTCTTAAGAAAAAACCTTAGCAAATGTGTAATTTCTCCCTTGATGGAACACAGGCGAGAGGCTATTCTTCTTATTCCCCTCTCTCCTTCTCTCTCTTCCTCCTTCTGCCTCACTCTGACTTGTTTCCACGTTTCCCTCCCTCCTCTACTCTTCATGCTCCTTGATGTCTCCATTTCATTACCACCCCTCCATCTATCAACCTGCCCCCGCCCCCTTTTTTTAAGGAGTCACTTTCCTCAGACACAGTTTTGGATGGGGGGGGGGCGCTGTGACAGTGGATGTCTATCAGGCCCCTGGTCATGGTGTGTTGTGTGTGTGTGTGTGTGAGTGGATGCTGCTGCTTGCACACATGTATGCACGCCTGATGTGAACAGTGAATAGAGACGGAGCAGCAGCAGCAGCATCGGTGGGGTGTGAATGTAAAAGGAAAAAAAGTTGGCGACTAAATGGGGCGAAGGGGCTGAACGGCTCTGCACTGCTGATGTGTACATGATAAAGAAGGTCTCTGCATTGATCTATGAGCACGAGCGAGTGGCATGAAGGAAGTGAGGAGTGAAAACAAAGCCAGTGGAAGCCGGTGGTTAATGCAATTTAACATTTACGAATATAAAAACAAAAACAATAATTATGAACTAAATGTGAATGTCGGCTTAGAATAGAGCTGCTGCTGGTCGGTGGTGATCGTACTACTAATAATGTGAGATCAGTTGTCTCTATCAGCGGTGGGCTGGGCAGGCCTTTTAATCATGGTCTAAGGGGTGCCGAGCCTCTCTATCATCATTGAACTGTGTCTGGGGCTAATTGTGGCTATATTTCACTGTCCCCGTGGCTTGCACACCGCAACGATCCGCTGGCCTGCTGCTCAGCCCCAGACACACACACACACACACACTCACACACACAGTTGGGGACAAGAAAACACATATACACATGTTCAGATCATTTGTACAAGCACAGATGTGCACTATCGAGATTATTTAAAAAAAAATGTAGTAGCTTAATAATTTGAAAAATGTGTTGTGGTTTTAGAACCTTCAGTTCTTTTACGAGCTTTTATGAATTTGTCACAAAGTTGTGTTTATTTTTAAAACACAAATATAAAGAAGGTCTCTGCATTGATCTATGAGCACGAGCGAGTGGCATGAAGGAAGTGAGGAGTGAAAACAAAGCCAATGGAAGCCGGTGGTTAATGCAATTTAACATTTACGAATATAAAAACAAAAACAATAATTATGAAGTAAATGTGAATGTCAGAGCTCGGCTTAGAATAGAGCTGCTGCTGGTCGGTGGTGATCGTACTACTAATAATGTGAGATCAGTTGTCTCTATCAGCGGTGGGCTGGGCAGGCCTTTTAATCATGGTCTAAGGGGTGCCGAGCCTCTCTATCATCATTGAACTGTGTCCGGGGCTAATTGTGGCTATATTTCACTGTCCCCGTGGCTTGCACACCGCAACGATCCGCTGGCCTGCTGCTCAGCCCCAGACACACACACACACACACACACACACACACACACACTCACACACACAGTTGGGGACACATGTTCAGATCATTTGTACAAGCACAGATGTGCACTATCGAGATGATTTTTTTAAAAAAATGTAGTAGCTTAATAATTTGAAAAATGTGTTGTGGTTTTAGAACCTTCAGTTCTTTTATGAGCTTTTATGACTTTGTCACAAAGTTGTGTTTATTTTTAATACACAAATATATTTCAAATACATATAAATCCTGTGAAAATAAGCCAGTATTCAAATAATTGCTAAGTCAAGACACTAGTGTTTCAGTTGTGATAGTCACACTGAATAACACTTGGAGAATGAGTCAATACATTCATCAATTTCAGTCACATTGCAGTCGCTTGCTTTTTTATATGTTTGAGAGTGTTTAATCAATGTTCATTGGTCAAAACTGCGTATTTAAAATAATTAAAATTCCTCTTGGAAAGGGAGGAATTGTGTCAACTTGCTTTTATTGTGAAATATTGGTGCAGGAAGTCCTGGATTTTCTTCACCTTGTGGTAGCACTGAGCAGCAAGGCTGAATCGATGTCATGCTAATGAATTTAGTGGTGTGGAAATGTTCATTATGCTGAATTAGTCAAGACAACAATGAAACATGGAGGAAGCAGTGAATTTACAGCAAATTGCGTCGACAGTAAATTAAAACATGGACAGATGAGAGAGCAAGAAGATGTCAGAATAATATACTGCTGTTTGTATCAGCTTTCAAATACAGGCTCACTTCACTCTGCAGCATTTGACAATTTACAGAAGGATACTTTTTTTTGGCGTTAACCTGTTAATAAACATTTCCTCCAGATGTTTCACAGTAAAAGTCCTCTGGGGAAGTCAAGCGATTATGTCCCATTAAGACCTGGGAGGCTTTTAAAGTGAAACAGATGGAGAAACAGCAGGACGTGTAATCTGAACGCTAAAGCAAAGCAAATCACACGACGCGGCGTCTTCTGATATAACAGCTGATACAGGCCTCTAATAATAAAGGGCTATTTGTAAATTCATGCTCCGTCTGAGGTATCAGTCATCCGCTGGTTTTAATGCTCTCTAGCAGCTGAATCACAGCATGCACACACATACACACACACACACACACACGCATGCATAATAGAGGTGATATTTTTGCTTCTTCTCCCCTCCTCTGCCTTTCTTTAATCACTCCATCTTCCCCCTGTGCCTCACCTCGACACCGACAGGTCACCTCTCCTGCACAAACTTTTAATTAAAGTTAGAGCCGCGGCCAAACAGGGTCTGAAGCCTGAACACTGGAGAGGGGAAGTGGTGCACGAGTGGATGGATGGCGCTTCACTCACACCTCCCTTCCACCCTCCACCTGTGCCACTTTTTGCCTTGCTCTGCCTCTTTTCATCTCATCACTGCTTCTGTCCTTTCCTCTGTCTCCCTCTCTCTCTCTCTCTCTCTCTCCTGCCCTCCTCTGCCCCTCCTCCCTCCATCTGTGATAAAAGCAATTTCCATGAATTTGACATAATGGACGAGGTTGTGTCCCTATTTAACAACACTGAGGCTAAAAGTGTTTCCCTCTTTCCCCACACCTCAGTTTGTGGATGGATGTGTTCCGTAATTATTTATACCCGCACACACTTTCCTGCGTGGAGTGTTTTGACTTGTTTGTGGAAACCAAACCGTGTTTGTGGCGACTTAATGTACAAACGTGTCTGGATATGTATTACTCTCAGTCAGGGGAGAGTTCCCAGAGCCATTAAACACTCTGGCCCATGTGAAACCCCAACACTTTTACACCTTGTTAGCCACAGCTTCCTCCATAAATGACCTCGATGCCTTGTTTTCACCACTGCTTTAAAGCAAGTGTATTTCCCCCCCTTGTCCAAACAAGAGCTGAGCTCCATTTAACCCATTTTACTGCAATGCCGAGATCAACAAAAGCAGCTCAAAGTGAGAGATGACTTCAGGAAATAAATTATTTAACCTCGATCCAAACCTGATTTGTGTGTGTTAAAGCAATTGAAAGAGAGCGGTGAAAACACAGCCGGGGCATAAATGTACTTACAGTGTGTATATCTGATAGCACTTACAGGACTCTCTGTCATCGCAGATGGCTTTCTGTGGTTTCCAAAGACTCTGCGGTTCCAGCGCGCACACGCACTCAGGTCTGTCTGTGTGTGTTCGCCCATGTGAACATGCCGCACACTGTGCATTTGCCAGCAGATTGTGCTTCCCACTAGTGGCTCTTGTTTCAGAAACACCCTCTAAAGCATTTACACGATGGAGGAGCGCACACTTAACGCCGGCACCTGATGCCAAAAGCACCGAGTAAAATGTCTAATTGTAAGAGCCACATAACAGAGTTAGCAAAGGAGCCATACACACGGCTTTCTCAGCGTAGACTGATATTAGCTTCTCAGAGAGGGAAGTTGAAATTAAAGTGGTTTGGGGTTGTTGTTGTTTTTTTTGCAATTTTTTACATACAACATTCATTCATTCATTCATTTTCTACCGCTTTATCCTGTTAAGGGTCGCGGGGGGGGAGCTGGAGCCGATCCCAGCTGACATCGGGCGAGAGGCAGGGTACACCCTGGACAGGTCGCCAGTCCATCGCAGGGCCAACACAGAATACATAAACAGACAAACAACCATTCACACTCACATGCACACCTATGGACAATTTTTAGAGTGGCCAATTAACCTAACCCCCACAATGCATGTTTTTGGGCGGTGGGAGGAAGCCGGAGTACCCGGAGAGAACCCACGCAGACACGGAGAGAATATGCAAACTCCACACAGAAAGATCCCCCGAACCGAGATTCGAACCAGGGACCTTCTTGCTGTGAGGCACGAGCGCTACCCACTGCGCCACCGTGCTGCCTTACATACAACATGTCCATCAAAATATTTTCTGAGCAATTAGATGGACAATTAAATATTTTTTATTGTTATTTATATTATTTATATTATTTATGGCAATTATACATATATACATACATTATACATATATACATACACACACACACACACACACACACACACACACACACACACACATATATATACATATATATATATATATATATATAATATACTTTTTTAATTTACTTTTGGCAACATTTACTTTTGCCATGGACGTGTCCCTCAGTCACTCAGAGGGAGTATTCAGTGGAGAGATGGATGGAGGCACTCCTTCCTTCCCATCAACCACCTCATTAGTCCCTCTCAGGCATAAAGCCGTCCCATCAGGCCGCGCTGTCATAACTCACTTTACAGCATTGATTTTAATCACAGCAAATGTAAACATACGTATTATCAATATCAATGCACAAAATAACGCTGTAATATGCAATTACCGGGTGGCATTGATTTTTTTCCCCCCTCTCCCCCGTATGCCTCTTTTTTTCTCCCCTTCTCTTTTCCCCACTTCAATGTAATCACTGGATCATCTCACTTTGAACTGATTTAATAAGGTTGTTATATATAAATATATGTGTAGCGGGAAGACAGGCTGAATATTACAAAGATGATTTTCATAAATTGCAATTCACGGATGGGAGTGTTTACCCTGAAGGGAGGTGAAGCCAGGACAAAGCAGGAGACTCTATAATATGGTGAACAGTGGGACATGAAAATCACTGCAAAAAAAAAAAAATCCTTCCGTCTTTGAAATGCAGTTTTTACCTTTGCAAATAGAGTAGCTAGTGTTAGTTAGTGGAAAAATGTTTTGAAAAAATCCAATTGATCACTCAATGGTTTGAAGGTAATGTGTGTTTATTGGAGGGAGGTGTAAGGAGGTGCTGCACACGTTACCTCCTAATGATGAAGGATTGATTTCATTTTTGATTCTATTTTGTTGCGTCTTTCTCTCACTTGTCAACTGCAATAATTGTGTTTCATGGTATTTCATGGTTGCTTACTTTACCACAGAACTAAAAGCAAGTATTGCATAATATCAGCTGCAAACTTTTCAACTTGTGGAAAACTTACTGTTCTACTTTTTATGTAGCTATGCAGAGTAACAGTGCTTTAAGTTTTATTATAATTTCTATGTGAACATTTTTGAGTTTAATGATCCTTTTTTAACTTAAGGTCGTTGAATAGTGCACACACACACACACACACACACACACACACACACACACACACACGCATTGCAGTTGACTGGACTGTGCGAGTCTGTCTTTGCCTCTACCGCTGTAAAATAACCTTTGACGGGTGTATAGAGGATGCAGTCCACATTCTACACGGCTGCTTCCTGTGAAAGGCCGATTGTTAGTGTCTGTGCATGAAACAGCTCGGAAGAGATGGCGACACAAAAGAGGCTGATGGTGGAAAGAGAGGGGACGGCTCTGCATCGAGGACATGAAGCAAAATCAAATCCCATAAGAAAAGCAGGAAAGCCAAACTAATAGAACTGGGAAAAGGAGATGGGGGAGAAGGGGAGGTGGTGCGCTGAGGGGGACGTGGCTCTCGAATTATTTTGCGTGAAAAATATGGTCCTGCATAAGTGTTAGGTGTTAAAAGAATGAAGAAGCTAGCTGAATAAATGATTAACTACATCACAGACGCAGTTTTTATATGGCCGATACATCTCTGCCTCGCTCACAGCACAATCCCGCACTTATGGAATGTGCCTAATCCATAACCATAACGCCAGCATGGCAGCATATACTTATATATCAAGACATTTGTTCTGTATGATAATGCTCACTGTATCTCACATATCACTGAGCCTACTGATCCCATACATATAAACAGATGCTCATGTCACTGCCTCACTGTGTTACAAAGGAAGAAGCACATGCAGGGCAATGATTTATTTATTGGCATTCTTTATCTTCTCATCATAAATCACAGCCTTGTTACATTTTTAATTTCTGCATATGGCATGTGTATTAAAAACATAAACACTAATTAACTATAAAATGATGAATGACAAGAAAATACTCTTCTCTTCTCTTCTCTTCTCTTCTCTTCTCTTCTCTTCTCTTCTCTTCTCTTCTCTTCTCTTCTCTTCTCTTCTCTTCTCTTCTCTTCTCTTCTCTCATCAGCACTTGTACCACGATTTATACCCACCATGCTTTGTTCTCCGATTTCATTCAGAACAGTTCTAATGAGGACAAACTGCTCCCCGGTTGAGCCACAATGGCTCCACCGACTCCGAAAAGAACTAAAATGGCCGAATGGAAATGAGGGGGCAGAGGAGGTCAGCCCCCAGCATCAATTCTCATATTACCACACACACACACACACACACACACACACACACACACACACACAAATGACTATTGCACATTGAGGTGTCATAGATGCGTAACGTGACAGCAGCCATCTCTCTAACCATCCCTCTCCTCTAATACCCTCATTTAAATCTCTCTCTCTCTCTCTCTCTCTCTCGCTCTCTCGCTCTCTCGCTCTCTCTCATTTCTTAATATTATCATCTGAATAGCCAGCAGGTGATGAGATGCTGAACCGGGGATCAAATTGAGAAAATGTATTAGGAAAACTGGAATAACTGACCAGTAACCTATTAGCATATGCCTCGTAAAGGCGTGCAAATGGTAATTTATTTATTGATTGATTATTTTCTTATTTATTTTGCTTTTATATGAGACTGACAAGACAGACTTCACATTATAATAAAGAGACTCTTTGATTCTATATCTATATCTAGTATCTGTGTGACGCAATATGTGACAAATTGCTGGTTTGGTGTTCTGGTATTTCTGGTTTGGACCAATGGAGACAAAAACAAATGAGACTTTTGATTAGAATGTTAGTAGCTTATGTTTTATGAAACCTCAGGTGAGTTTACTTTCTGCAGTCAAAAACTTAAGCAGGATGTGTATTTTGTGACTCGTTCCAGTACTGTAAGTATCAGTACACACATACTACTGTTGTTATTCAAGCTACAAATTGTGCTTACAGGAACTATGGAATTGAACTGCTTTAGTGTGTCTTGCTCTGTTTGATTGATTTTTCTTTTTTAAACCAGCCTGGTCTCTAGACTCCAGCCTCTGGTAAGTGTCACTCAGTGGATTGGTGAAAGATGGGATGGCTGCTGTAAACACGCTGCCGTGAAACACTGAAGGACTCGGAGGAAAATTGAATTGTGAAGAGAAGACAACAAAATCAGAGCCTACAGTGAGGAACTTTTTTTGACTGACAGAAAAGAAACTGAGGCGAGACAGCGAGGAGGATGAATTCAGGACACCTGTGGACAGAAGAAACTGGACGCTAATCTGAGATGGAATTGTCTTCAGTGACCTCTAATCCAGTGGGAAATGATTTCACTCCTCATCACCATGAAGGACAGAGGAAACTCACCCCACCTGCTGGCAGAGCCCACAGCGGCTCTGTTGTCTGGACCAGACAAAATGTCTTGTTTGCCTGAATGTGGCTGCTTTTGTCTTCAGTGCTAAACTTTCATTGTGATCTGTGTAAACAGACTCTCAAATCATTACTAATTCTTCATTTTCACTTGGGCAGTTGGCAGTTGGGATGCTGTATTATATTCCTTCTATGATATGGATTTGGTGTCTCAGTATAGGTGATAAGCTTTTGAAGATTATTATGTATATATCATGTATCTGTATAGTACATTGTTTGGTTTTAAGAGTAACTCATTGTCTATACACCAGCTTGTGTTTGAACAGGGTCGTGTACACTGTATGTGACGGAGCCCATTAGCTTTGCGTGTACTTGTCGCACCGGTACATGCGACACGCAGTGGCGTTTGAAAAGGAGGACACCCCGCTTGTCATTTGTCTGAATAATCATATCAAGTAATTCTCCTGACAAGCCTTCCCCCCCTCCATTTAGCCTCATTTGCCATTCATGAGCCTTTTATTTGGAAGCCATTGTTGCACGTCCTGCTCGTTTTGTTTTGATCAAACGGTACTAAACCTCTTGAGCGCCACTGTCTGTGTTAAACGTCCCTCTAAATGCAGTGTTTCCTGTGAAAATGAGGGTACTGTGTCATGTATGCGTTGGTGTTGGGTCTTTTTTATTCACTCACACTGATGTTCAACGGCGGCCACAAAAACATGGCTGTTAGATTATGTTTAAGAGCTGTGTTGATGTCCTTAGTAATTATAATTATTTGATCTATTTTTGTTTTTAACAGCTGGAACATAACCTGGATGTTCCACTTCAGCGAGGACTAAAATGTACGAGTTCATATTTCCATTTTAAGAGAGCATCCTCCTCCTCCTCCTCTCAAAAATAACACAACAATGATTCATTTGTGTAAAAACAGGTGAAGGTGCAACATCTTTAAAAAAGACACCTCTGAGTGTACCTCGCACGAGGCTCAGAAAAACTGTCGTCTTTGTCTCTGCGCCTGTGTTGGTCACCCTGTCCCCTCTCTTTCTCATCTCGTTTCCTCTGAGGAGTGCTAGTGAGCGGCAAAGGAATCATAGAGCCATCAAAGGTTGCCAGCTGTAGGAAATGTCTTCATTTGCAGCGAGCCGGCCTGACACCTGAGCTCCAGGCTTCTCTGCGTATGACTGTGACTGTGTCTGTGACTGCTTGCATGCATGTATATGCACGCGCCCGTGTGTCTGTGTGTGTGAGTGTGTGTGTGTGAGTGTGTGAGACGGATAGTCAGCCATCCCAGCTCCCCAGCAGGTCCGTCTTTAAATTGTCTTGTGTGTTTCATAGAGCTGTGTGTGTGTGTGTGTGTGTGTGTGTGTGGGCCCGTGCCCCATCCATCAGAGTTAAGATGGCACATTACTGTTAATGAATGATATTTGTGTTCAGCGTGTATGTCAGGAGGGAGGACTGGGGAAGCAAAACAAGCCCTCCCCAATCACCTCACCTCCAGCCTCCTCATTTTCTTTGTCAGTCTCCTCCCTGTTTTGCATTTTTAGAATTTACTCAGCTGAGTCTTGGTCTAACTCATCTGAACCTCTGCATGAAAACAGCAAGCCAGGTGTTTTTCAAACCACAGTCGAACCAATTCAACTTCAAGACTTTTTTAGGCCCATACCTTTAATTTAGGATGTTTTAGCACCTAATTTTGACAGTTACACCATTCCCAGAATTATGAATATTTTCCATTTCCATTTCATTGAGTTCTTCCCAGTAGCTATTTTTACAGCTCATGTTTACAATATCTGTCTGCTTGTTTCTTGTGTTTGCACTAGTCGAAATGTCACATTGTGCTAAACGTACATTCAAACAGTCCTCTGCTGTGACAAACTAGTGATTGTGACATAATTCTTACTTTGGTTTGATTTTGTTTCGAAACTGTGGCCTAGTGACATCTATAGATCAGTGGATGAAATGCATGAAAGGTGTTAAAAGAATGGATATGATTTGGAAATGATGAACTCAGGTTAAAACTACCAGAGTTGAAAGAATAAAATTCAGATGCTATTTATTAAGAGAAATTTAAAACATGAAATATGTACCGCACTTCCATTTATCACTAAAAGTAACGCAGTCACGATCGGTTGGTTCGATCGACAGCCTCCGGCCACTAGGGGCGCACCTAACCCCAAACAACTGAGACCTCATCACGCTCTAATTAAGTTAATTACGCAGCTGTTAGTGCGTTGAGGTTGGAGTGTAACAGTGTCAGTTTCCACGCGCCGAAGAAAAATATTTTTGTTTCAGTGACTGTGTTTGTTTTGACAAAGATAACCAGTCATGTCTGGTGGAGAATATGGAGGCAAAGCCGGAAACTCAAGATGCTTCTTAAGACTCCGCGGAAACAAGACAAAGGAGAGAAACTTCATGCAAAAATATTGTTGCATATCGAGACTTTTTCAAAAGTCGGCTTGTTAGCGTTAGCACAGAGATGCTAACGTCGGAGAGGAGGGGGACAATAAAAGTAACGGGACATCAGCTGATACCGTCAGAGACACACACCTGTCCAACTGTCCACTAGCGTCCACACCGAGGGAGGACAGGTAGGACACAGTGTAGCAGCAGCGACACTGCTCATGCTAATGCTAATGTTCATGTCTATCTGTTTATATATCTACACAAACAGGAGCTGTTATATGGTGTCGAATGTGTTTTTATAAGACACAGTTGTGAATCAACACAGTGATTGTTGTCTTTGTATCTAGATTTGATGTTGTTGCTCCACGTGTTTACCATCAGATGTGTTTTGTGTTGTTTTTGTTGTGTTTGCATAACACAGGTTCCATGTGTTGGTTAAGTGTTTACCAACAGAGCAGTGTGAGTGAGTCATTGTTCTGTATTGGTGGAGGTGTGTGTTTGTGGATTGTGTTCACAGCTCCACGCTGGAGGATAATCTGTTGATGTGGTTGTTGTCGGAGCAGGAAAGTATTGTTGCAGCCACATGGTGTAAATCCTGTTTGACAGAGTACATGTACAGGTGTTGATATTGTTCATCAGGTTGTGATCACAGGCTGTAGCCTGTCAGTGTAAATCCTGTGTAACATACAGGTGTTTCCAACTGGTAGGAGCCTCCTCTGAGAACAATCTTATCACCCATCCATCCCTCTTTCTACCCTTCCTCTCTTTTTCCATCACCACATCTTATTCTGCTGAAGCTCTGTGTCATGTGTTTGTAGAGCAGTGGGAGGACTGGTACAGGCCTTTATTTATTGTGATGTCAGTGATTTGCGTGTTGTGAATATGAAAGAAAGTACTGAGATTGTGCCAGTAGAAATTATGTTTGAATTGCAGAATTGTAATAAGATGGATTTCATCAGCTGTGACAATCTGTGTCAGTCATGTAAGAGCAAAGTGTATATAAAGTGATTCCAGAGGCAAAATAATCCTTACTTCCACTTTTTTGCACTATGATACTGCAGCAAGGCAGAGACTTGGAAACATAAGCACTGAAATATAAACATTACCTTCGAGATTGTTCAATTAGTGTTCACATTGAAAGTAACCCATTAAACATGACTGTCAAAGCAGAAGAAGTAAATTGCATGAAAACCAATTGACTGGTGAAGAATTGATTAATCAAAAACAAGAAAAAGCTCCACCTTTTATAAGGGGTAGAATTTTCTGCTACTGAAACAGTGCGTCTAGTTCCTGTAAAAGATACAAAAACATTATGTTAGGGAATTACTATTATCAAGTGTCATAAATTTTCTCATATGCGTGGAGGGCTCAGACCTGTCATATGGTGGCTTTCATCTCATTTTGAACCTACTCACAGCTCATTGTCTGAATAGACAGCGGCTACTCCCTTGGTGACCATTTATTTCTGAGAAACATAAAGAGAACAATAAATTGATGGAAATTTGAGCCAGTTTACAAGCTTATCAAAACTTTCAGCATGCGCGAGGGGGGGGAGGGTGTGGAAATATCTGGGTGGGTATGGGGGTGGGGGTGTCAGGACACCAGTGGGAGTCTTACTGTGCAGAAGAAGCTCATAATCCACTGCTCACAAATTGTTATGAGGTTGAGTGCTGATGCAAGCAGAAGCACTGCAGCTTTATGAGTAATGTGGGTAAAGGAGATATCTCACACCAGGTGTCACTAATATGCAGAACAAGCTATAAGAAACTCCTACTGTCTGGCCAATTAGAAACAATTAAACATTTAAGGAAATGTGCAAACTATTATTAAAATTATTATTGCTTGTATTATTTTCCATATATTTATTTTACTTCCCAACAGGAAAATTGCTGACTTTTCTATATTACTCCATGCCAGCTGCAGGAGTAGGATGGATGGGTGGATGGCTGGCTGAACAGACGTGTTTTCTCAGTGTCAGGCAGGGTGACAGCGCTCTGTCACACAGGTCCCCAGCAGATGTCACTCACTCATTAGTGAATGATGTGAGACCAGGCAGGCGTTGGCAGGAGAGTCCGAACATGTACTGAACACATTACCTCCTATTTCACTGATAGTATTAACAGTGTCTCACCTATTCAGTTGCACTCATATTTTGTATTGTTTTATTTGGTTTTCATTATCACAGACCGACCAGCTCCTTCCCTCTTTGTTACCACGTGTAAAACCAGCAAAATCTGGGTAAAAGAAAAATGCTTCATCATATATCTGCTTTATTGTCTTAAATACCAAAAGAAAGAAAGACAGGAAGACATCTGACAGAAAGAGGAAATTACAGACCGTCGATGTCGTCAAATGAATTTTAAACCCACGTCATTGCCTGGAATTAACACTTCTTAAGTGTGTGGTGCATAGTGTGTAGTGCGATTTGTTGTGTAGGTCCAGTGAACCTCTAGTTAACCCCTGATGTACGTGCCTGTCCTGTCTGCCTGTGTTTACTGGTTTCACCTTGACCAGCACTGAAAACACTGTATGAATATGTCATACAGGAAGATGACGTTAGCTCACCATCATGTCCATATTTCCTCTGACTATACTGAGCTGTTCACAAGCTGAATAGAACAGCTGAGGAGTGCTGGGAAAACAGAGGGAGCAGTTCATGGAGAAAGTGAGGAAATTAGAAAGAGGGTGGTCAGAGGAGAGGGAGATGATGAAGAGGAGGTAGCAGCGGCAGACCCAAGTGTTGAAAACCTCCTGATCAAGCAACTGGACGACGGTGCAGCAACGAGAGAGACGTTTATTGCATACACTCATGAACTATGTCAGTGAGAGTACTATCTTTGTAACAAGATTCACAGACATCTTTGACATAATGTCAAAACTGATTTTCTATTGTTCAGTGTTTCACCTCAGTTGATTAGTGAGAAGACATGGGCAGAACATTGTATCCTATAAAATGTGAATGTCTGTTTTTGTTAATGAGATGAACAAAACATTTAAAATCTCAATATCCCTACTAAATTTCGATCATTCAGATTGTACAGGGTACACTTAGGTGATAATACATGGCAGGATGTCATTATGTACAGTATAGTGACTGTTTTTTCTATAGGATGTCAGAAATACAATATCATTAATACATTAACATATCAGTCGAAATGCTGTTTGGGGAGACTGACACATTATTCAAACATATTTTTAGATCTTGGATTTAATTTGACAATATGTATAATATTGTTTTTTTCATAAAAGATGTTAAGATTTGTTTTAATTAAAGTATTCCTAAATTTAGTTGACTCCGGCTTGAAGTCAGAGATACAGTAAAATTGTCTAACTCCAGACGTAAACAGCTTAGTCAGAGTCATGAGATGTGACCTCCTCAGTATGATTTACCATGAGGATATACTGTATGTCTGCCAATAATTTACTTGCAACACAAGGATGTGCATTGTGCAAGGATATAAAGAGGGAGAGGTTGTAGGTTTATTGTGACAGTTTTGTTTTCTGGTCCTGAATGTATGTAGCTCAGTTGACAGGAAGTAGCAGAGTCAGAAACAGGAAGCAGGAAGTTATTAGCTAGGATGATCTGAGTACAGTGGACTGTGGAGTACATCAAGGGAAAAACAACAGACACACACTGCACCTGGCACTGTGTGTGCATGCATGTTTGTGTGTATGTATGGGGGGGTGGGGTGTGTGTGTTGGTGTGTGTCTCAAAAGAGGAAGAGGAAGGCGTTTGAGACAGACAGAGGTCTGGGACCAGATTGTGCTGTCCTGAAACCAAAGAATCACGTTTACACCTCTGTGTGTGTGTGTGTGTGTGTGTGCGTGTGTGTGTGCTCGCGTGGTGTCTGTTCGTGTTTGTGTGAAGCCAAGCTGAACTCTTACTCTGCTGACTATTCCGACACCTGCACTATCACAGTCAACACTTCCTGAAAACATCATGACACTCAGGTAAACTTTCAAAATAAAGGAAATCGAGGAAGCACCTGAATAAATGATGGAGTGGGAGTGTGTTAAAAGTGCGTGCAGCATTTCCTGCCATGTCTTTGGTATATTAAACCAAAATAGAAAAGTGCTGACCTTGAAATTGTTTCATCAAAGTGAGGATGTGATTTATCTTTAGAATATATTATACCTAGACAAGTGATTTTAATTATTGTGTTAAATTGTTTGTAAGAGGTGATTGGTTGCTTGTACTGTAATCGGAACCTAAAGAAACAGAAGGGAAGTTAGAGAAAAGCACACTGTGGTCAAGCTCTTAACTATATTTTATTATTTTCTGTGCACGGTGGCTCCAGTTGGAGCAGTTTGATGGTCTGTTGTCTGATTGAATCTTAAACATTTTTTTACTCTTCCAACATCCTCAGTGCATCGTGACTGAAAACATTCTGACCCAGTGGAAATGAGACTCAACAAAACACAGACTCGCTGATTGACAGAAATAAAACGGTGACCTCTTTAGGGGTGGAGTTCAGGCCGTGCTGCTCAGGATGTAACGTAAACCATGACATCATACTTTGCAGTGAGTTTGCAGTATGAAGTGTAAACTAACTTTGGTGTGTTTTGATTGGCTGAACCAGGCAGGCTGGTTGAGTCGTCTGTTTATCTAGATGTCTGGCTAATCAGCTGACATTTCTGACTGTGTTGTTGCACTGCTATTGTTTAACACCAATACACACACACAAACACACACTCACACATATGCTGGCTCAACAGGCTCCTGGATCTTCCTACTTTCCTTAAATAGACCTCTATCAGGCAGGTGTTTCCCTTGACAGAGGGATGGGAAAAAATGTTGTGCGTGGGTATGTGTGTCCAGGGGCCAGCTGCCAGCAGGCACCTGTGTTCCTCTGGCTTGGTGTGTTGTTTATCTGCATGTTAGCCGGCTGTAGCTTCCTGTGGACACGTGTCTGAATGACTGGCTGGCTGGACTGGAGAAGCCAGGGGGACTCCAGGTTCTTCAACTTAAAATAATAGCAGGTTTGCTCTTGGTGACAGCTGCTTAATGTGTGGAAACTCTACTATGTCATGTCTGTTGCTTATTCTCATTCAAGCAGTTTCCTATCTCCTCTCACATCAATCTTCTATCACTGCCCTTAGCTCTGACTCCGTTTCCCAGACATTTCTTATATAAATGTTGCCACTTGGTTTTGTCCTTTCCTTTGAGCAAGAATACTTCTTTTTTAGTCAAATGTGTCTTTGGCAAAGAAAGAAAGAACATTTTCTGCAAATAATAATATATCTGCGACAGTGTAAAGGAGTCACCCCTGTATTTAACACCCACGAGGACAAAAACGATCGAAACCCAGACCTTGTGCGCGAGTGTCATAGATAGTCCTCTCTGTCTCTCTTTCTCCATTTCCCTCCCTCCCATCCCTCCATCCATCCCCTCTAATCCTGATGGTGTTAATTGAAAGTCAGGAGAGGGCACCCTTGCGGTTTCATTATTAATTTAACACTCAGGGTAACTTAAAGTGCAATTTTCACCCACATGTGGAACAGAAAAATCAATGGCCACAACAGCAGTGAGCATCAAGGCTGATTACTCATGCACGGGGAGAGAAAGGCAAGACACTAGCTACTTGAAGAGAACGAGTGACGTGTGTGTGTGCGTGTGTGTGGTGTCTGGGTGGTTTTTGCTAAGTGTTTCAGTGCGTCGACCCTGTTTTGACACCTCTTTCTGTTACACAAAGCAGTGGGTAAACACAAAGACATTATCAGCTGATTAAAAATGACACCTGATGGTGGTGTGGGTTTGTTCCTCTGCGTGTGCTCTTTCATTCATCACCAGGCGTGCAAAGCATTTAGTTTAAGTATGGCTGCATGTCTTTGTATATATTTCTTTATGTTTAATTGTGCACATACATGACTCGCTATCATATTATCTCTAGCTGAGCACTGGCTGGCCCTGTGCCGAGGATTAAATGGAGGAAATAAAGCTATATTGCTCGGTAATGCAATCTGTCCTGTGATTTGAGAGATGAGCAGCCTGCCCTTTGCGCTGAGCGGACTCGCAGATGATTTACAGCAAGCAGATGGAAAATTCTAACATGTTAGCCTAACCCCGGATGGCTAGGAGCTAATTTATTTCAAACCCTGTGCAAGAATTATACTTCCTTCCATGGGCGCCTTGCATAGCCCCATCCCTACCCCCACCAAGTCTGTCTGCGCTCCTTGTCCCCTGCACTCTGAAACAAAAAAGAAATTGAAAGAAGAGGCCAAGATATGTAGAGATGGGCGTTAAGTGTAAATCTAAAGTGTATTTAACCCACAGCAAAGGTTGTGTAAGTCATCATATTGCTGAAGTTAAAATGTAACTCCATTTGCTGTCTTGCAGTTAATTGATGCGCACCACCCTGCCAGCAACATTACTCTCCTCATCCTCCATGATGTATGCCTGCACTTCATTTTCAGCATTTTAAAGTGCTTTGCACATTAATTTGATTATTCTAATTCATGACCAGGATTATATTATGCTGCTAATTCTGTATTGCTTCTTGACTCAGGAGCACTGAAAACTCCCTGTAGCTCTGCTCTTACGTTCGCTTTCTGCTGCATGGAAACTCCACATAAAATTGTTGCTCTCACCTACAGTCAGCAAATGCAAGTATGGTCTGTCCTTAGGGCCAAAAAACCCCACACATGTTAATTAAGACAAAACACACTCACGCAGAGATGCCCATACCAACTTTGTCCCCTCCCCCTCATTTGCATCTTACTGGATGAAGTATTTCGCCTTGATTACCCCTAAGTGGACATGTCTGTCTTGATAAACACTTTATGCAGATGAGCTTCTACTTGTTTTCTGTTTCTGGAGAGAGAAAGTAAGGGAGGGAGAAAGAGAGAAATAATACCTCTCTAATTGACCCATTTGGCTGCATCTCTGCCCACAGGAGGGGGCCACGGCTTTTAATGTTTGATCGGCCTAATTTCCCCAACACATCATTAGTGGCCATCTTCAGCCCCGACTCTTAATAACCTCTTTATGAGGCGAATGGATGCCGTTAAAAGTCTTTGTCTCTCTCTCCCCTGGTCCAACGACCCTCCTCGTTCTCCTAATTAAGTCAGATGTTTCAAAATATGGTAATGGCGCCTGAACCTGTTTGAATTGAATAAGCAAGCATCTCCCGGACTCTCCTGCCATTTACATAATTTCATTATCAGGTAAAACACACTAATTGTAGAGTGTGGGTGTTTGTATGAGGGAGTGCGTGCACAGGGTGAGCCAGCGGTTCCCTGGCAGAAATGCAGCACTAATTACAAAGCGAGTGGCAGCGCTCCAGAGCGAGCGTGTGTAAAAGCAACAAGCCATTTACACAGAGGCTAATAGATTTCTGAGCACCAGCTCGGCCATTCCAACAGTGTAGGGCAACATTTTCAGAGCAAAGCTGATGTTTTATTACACATTGTATCCTAATAATAGGTCAGTGCTTACAGTCTAATGTGCAAAGCAACAAGCCACTTACTCCCATTCATTTAGCATTAGCAGGAGCTTCATATGATGTTTATGAAGCAGTTTGAGTTCACAGTCATAGCAGCCCTTTAAATTGCTTACTTCATAGTTTGCTGCATCCTGTCCCTGCCTGGAAACCAATCCTGACTACAGTCTCAGTGGTCTTAATCAGCAGACTGTGAAAGAACAAAACTGACAGGGCTGTGAGCTGCGCTGACAGAACATCTACTATCTGCATAGTAAAGAGGAACAACACATGTACAGTGTGTGTCTGTGTGTGTGTGTGTGTGTGTACATATCTATATATATATAGTATATATGTCTATGCTGAGCTACTAATGGCTGTGCCCTGCATATCAAGTCTGCATGTTTACATAAATCTGAATCAGGGGTGATGCTGCATCTGAGATTGTTAGTGTGGTCAGTAACCAACTAATGACAACATGTTGACATCCTGCTTGTTTTCTTTGTGCGTTTGTGTGTGCGAGAGAGAGCGAGAGAACCTTGTGCTTCCTTTGTCGTGCCTCCCGTACTGTTTGTGTCCAGATCGCACACAGCTGTCACCGCCTGTTCCCAGATCACGCTACAAAACTTCCCTTCAATGCAAAACAACATAATACTGTGCTCAGCTGATGACTACTCACACAGACTTAACCGGACACAGCTGTGTGGAGGAGTGACAGCTACACAATCAACTTTCCAGATGGGACAATGAGATTGGAGGAATCTGTAAAAGATTAAATTATGTTCAGTGGTAACATTCCTAAATGGCAGCACATTGGCCTAAATCAAGAACTGTATATCAGGATCTCCAGTTCCAGTAAGACAAAATATCCCTAATACTGCCTCTGGAACTGAGGTATCAACTCTGATATACTCAACAAGTCAGTATACGC
The DNA here is from genome assembly GCA_016785345.1 of Trinectes maculatus. NCBI lineage: Eukaryota > Metazoa > Chordata > Actinopteri > Pleuronectiformes > Achiridae > Trinectes > Trinectes maculatus. The sequence continues at coordinate 255,564 of JAFBJQ010001612.1, read as the reverse complement.
TGTCAGTCATGATGTCTCATCTTATTTTTATCACATCAACTATTTAAACCCAAACTCATTATGATCAATGATCAAAAGAAACCTACTTTTGAGTCGCACTATAGCAAATTTTTTTTTTTTTAATTTTACGTTGTTCATTTAAATGAAAGTCAATTTGATCATTGGCTTTGTCTTTAATTGTGCACACTGCCTGTGACTTATTCTGCTCACTGACAGCCAGTGAAGTGTGTTTGTCAGTGTGTGTGTTTGTGTGTGTGTGCAGACTCCAGAGGCCATGCACAGAGGGCCAGTTGTCTTCCTTTCTGCCATTTACCATTTAAACCAAATGGTTATTGAGAGTTATTGAAAGTGGAAATGAGAGTGGGAGGAGCCAGATGGTCTTTGGGTTTCTTAAATAAATCCTCATCTCTCGTACCGTAAAATCAAAAATTGGAATTGGAAAAAGGAGAATTTTTAAGAAATATGTTTTCTTAGTGTAGCCTAATCTAAACATGACAATATCGCAACCTTTACGCCCTCAAATACATGATAGTGCAGTGACTGGGATGTCACCAAGTTGTTGCCTAGTCTGTGTTAAGTCCAGTCCTCATGGTGCAGCTGCAGGCTGACTGTCGCTATTGTGGCTGAAATAGGAGGTAATGGATAACTATAACAGCTTAAGGCATTTTTTGGAAGGCTTTAAAAGTTGATCTAGGAGTTATTTCTTTCAGTTCATATCTAACTATCATTGCAAATAAGTGTTTGTTTCCAAAGGAAGCAAACCAGCGGTAGCTCCTCCTCAGAAAGGGTCAAGAAAACTCCATTGTACGTAACATTAATGCCAACAAAGTTCATTTCTACCCAGTCACTGACATCCAGTGCAATCTGCCCTCGGTGCAGCTCAAACAGGTCTCTTTGCTGCAGGAATAAGGTGACTCACTGGAAACAAGGGGAATTACCTTAACACCCTGGCAGCTTTTCTTACTTATTTATATAAAATAGGATAGATACCATACACCCACTCTCTTCCTCTCCTGCTCCCCTTTCTGCTTCTCTCTTTCACATAATGGCCTGACACCACATAGCTCTTCATCAGGTGCTGGCCGTCAGGGCCTCTTGCACGTGCAGACGATTACCTTGTCCCCTGATTGCCACCGTACAGAGAGGGGGAGGGTTTTTTTCCCTCACAAATTAGTGGATAAATAGATACCCCCCCCTAATACCACCGCCAGCATTCAGCCACCCTCTTTCTACTACCCAACTCCACCCTTCCACCCTGTGCCTAATGACGGGGGCTGGGGAGCGGTAATGAAAAACTATACATCACAATCAGCTGGACAGTCCTATTCATGGCTATGCATTATGCTCACTAGTCATAATCATTGCTGCCGTGACAGAGGGAGAGATGTGGAGAGAGGAGAGCAGAGGGAAAAAGAGGTGAGGTGGTGAAAACATTGGATGGTATGATAGAAGAGGAGAAGGTGTGAAATGGTCTGGAGAGGAGAAGGAGCGATGGAACTGTAGGTAGGAGAGAAGGAAACGGAAAAGGAGAGTGCAAAAGGAGGAATGACAGAGAGGAGAAGTAGAGGGAATGAAACTCAATCAGGACACAATAGGTGCTGGCCTTTCTCTAGCTGCACTGTTTTTTAGCATTACCTCTGTAATGAATGCACTCCACAGCAGCACAGTACTGCCAGTCTGTAGCTGTGTTACCTGACTGAGAGAGTATTATGGGTACACAGAAATAGTTATGCTGTCAGGGTTTGGATGAATACAGTCAACAGCACCAAAATTAGATGAATGAAAACAGTGGATATACTGCACCTATTATAAAATGCTTTTTAAGGGTGTAATGAAGCTACTATTACGCAGGCAGTATATCCCAATGCTAGACGCAGTATGTCTTTAATATTGCATAGCACAAAGTGCAGGTGTGGAGGTCACAGTGGTGGATTGGTGTGTAAGGTGTCCCACTGTGCTTTTGTCATAGTAGTTTTCCATTGTTTCAACCATTATTATGATTTGTCCCCATACTTAACTCAACCATTCTGTTAGGCCTGATGACAGTAACACTCAGTAACAATGGAGGTTCATTCGTTCTTCACACTGAAGATTTAATTTGTTAATTCACAGTCAGTGTCATGCATATAATATGATATCAGACGTTAGACATACAATGCTACTTTAGACAGGTGACCCGTCTTAGAGCAACTGCACAGTGAACCTTTTGCCAAGACTACTTCCAGCAGCACATTTGAGTGAAGATACAGAATGCCATACCAACACACAAGATAAAAAAAACTACATTCTCCTGTCATTGTAATATTTTGTTTCTCATATAAATTGAATCTTTCAGCTGTCAGACTTAAATACAGCAGCTGCAACCCAAGTGCACAGCTCAGAGTGTCATAATTATAACACAGAAAGATAAATAACAAAATATGCAATATTCCTGTACACGCCAGAGCGCAGAGTTTAAAAAGCAAAGGAAAAGCAAAAGGAAGACACAGAGAAGTTAGACGGCAAGAGCGGTCCGAAGTTTTCCTTTGCCCGCTCTGTTTTTTCTCTCGAACACATGACGCACACACAAGTCATGTAGACACTGAGACAACTGTGTTTCTGCTGCTCGTTAACCAAGACATTTTCTCTATTTTGGCTTATTTGGCAGCCGCCACACACAGAGCCTCTCCTGCACCCCGCCATCCTAAGGACAATGAATTGTAAATTGTGCCTGTAAGAATATGCCTCGGTGTGTGTCGCTGTGTTTGCAGGTGTTTGTTGGTGGCAGCAAAGTATAAAAAAAAGAGTAAAAAGAAAGGAGGGACTCGAAGGAAGGAAGGAAATGACAGAGGTATGGTAGGTGCACATCCTTCGGGGGAGCTTTGTATTAGGACAAAACTAGGTAATAAAAGTCAGATCACATAATCACTTTGACTTCAGCGAAAAACCAGAGTAGCTAAAATACCCGGGAGACAAATAATAAGGTTCTCCTACCAAGCACGTTTGTTGCTCGGTGTGTGTGTGTGTGTGACTGTGTGTGTGAATTAGATATAATATTTCTCTTTTAATTTATCTTCCTGTGTTATACACACACAGGCACATTCATCGCCATAGGCGTGTGCACACACACACACACGCATAAACCTTTTTCTCTTTGGTCTGTTTTTATAGAGTGGTCTCTTCCAAGCCACCAAATGTCACCGCTGTAGTTAATCCCATACAGCCTGCCTAATGACACTCTCCTTCAAGGGTCTACGTGTGCTTTTGTATGTGCGTACGTGCATGTCTTCACTTTGGGGACATGCTAATGTGTGTATAACAAGCTGTGCATACATTTTGAAGGACTGCATGTGTGTATGTGTGTATGTGTGTCACCCCTGACCTTGCCCCCACATCTCATTCCATCTCATTAAATATGTATATCTTATCACCCAACATCCTGGCAAACGCTTTCTCTCTCTCTCTCTCACACACACACACACACACACACACACACACACAATGATGCCTATTTGCATGCAGTAAATTCCAGCAAGTAACAGGGAAACGTTTGTAGACAGAGACAGTGAGACTGCTACTAATGGGTCAGCAAGACCATAGATGGGGCGGCGTGAGGAGTTAAGTGGAGAGTGTTTTCTGTGAACACACAATTCTCTTTCTTGGCATTTATGTTGAAAATATATTTAAAACATAGTCTTGTTTCTTTCCCCACCACAGCTTACCGCTCTGTCTCCTGTCTTCTATCCATCTCACTGTGTCCCTCTCTGTGTCTTTGTGTACAGTTAGTCTTGATCGAATCTGCCCTAATGAGAATGATGTGTTACAGTGATAAAACGCGGCCGTGGCCTCCTGTAAAACACTGGGCATCTGTGGCATTAATTATTGACTGGACCGGGGTGCCGCTGGAGGGGTTTACAAGGGGAGAAAACATTGCACTGACCACTGCTATAGTTAATCACTAATGGACACTGGCTGGTTCTCAGAGAAAGTGAAGCATGTGGACAAAAAGCTGCGTGTCTTGGGTTAAGTTAAGTGTTGATAAAACACCAAAGTTTATCATAAGATCCTGTTTGTCACCTGGACATGTTTCTCTGTAAAATCAAACTGCTACTTAACTCACACTATACAGACAACATCTTAATATGCATATATTCAATATACAAAGACCAGTAAGTCATTTAGTGACTTGTAGCAGCTGTCAGACTTGAACGGTGACTATCATGAAATATTATAATTCTGCTTTGAACTAACTACTAACTATCTCAGCTTAATGTTCAAAATCTTGAACCTGGCAAAATGTAATCTAAACAACTAGATGATCACTGTACCGGTTTGGATCACATGCGGTGTGTTTACACATGCACATAAACACACCTGCTGACCATGAACCATGATCTATAGCCAAGCAGGGAACCAGCTAGTGTAAACGTGTGTGTGACCATGTTTTCTAATGTGTGTGCGCGTGCATGTGTGTATATTTGGAAAGCCAAAGCCAAAACAATGGCCCATCAGATTGAAACTGACTTCACCTTGTATCTTTTGGCCCCAGCCTGCGACAATAGATTGGCCAGGAAATCCAATGGCAAGCTGAGAGACAAGCAGAGGAGAAGAGGGGGATGGAGGAGCAGAAGGAAAAAACTGATTGCTAATATGCTGCTGGTGTTGAGATATATATATGTGTGTTTGTGTGGTGTAGTGTGTATAATGTCTTTTGGTCTGTTGTAGGTATCTCTTAATCAACTTTTGATAATGTGTATGATAAATGCCTAAATTTTCTGTTCAGTTTTGACAGTGGTTTTCATTATGTGCTTGTTTGCACATGTTTGTGAGCAAACATAAAGGTGTGTGTGTGTGTGTGTGTGTGTGTGTGTGTGTGTGTGTGTGTGTGTGTGTGTGTGTGTGTGTGTGTGTGGTGGGTGACCTGGCCCATTTTAATCTGTGGCAGAGAGAAGATGTGGTGAAAACCATTATCACTGTCTCCCTGTCGCTGATAACAGCTCGCTAATCTGTTTGCTGGAGGTATTGAACAAATGCATTTGTGCCACGGACGGACAGAGAGAAAGGCACGGGAGGGGATAAATGGGGAGATGAGGAGCTGGCGTGTGTGTGTGTGTGTGTGTGTGTGTGTGTGTGTGTGTGTGTGTGTGTGTGTGTGTGTGTGTGTGTGTGTGTGTGTGTGTGTGTGTGTGTGTGTTTTTCAGGGTGGAGCTGATGAAAAATGAGAGGATGAGGAGGTTGGAAAAACTTATCCGACAGCAGTGGCCTTGCAGTGACAACAAGGAAGGTGGGAGAGGCAGGGAAAGAGAATGAGCAAGAGGTAAAGACAACATGCAGTGGTGGAGGAAACAAATTGAGGTAATGACAGAGATAGATGAAAAGAGATGAGAAAGAGAAATAGTGGATGAAAAGGGAAACAAGGAAGAGAGAGTGGAGAAAAAAAATCAATGTAGCTAGAGTGTCCTGAGATAGGGAAAGAGATGGAGAAACAAAAAATAGAAAGAAGTGACAGTGAGGTTGGTGAGGTCTTACACTTCACCTCTGCAGCCATGTTGCACACTTCCCAAAATCCAGGAAGAACCAATAAGAAAAGAAAACTCACTGTCGCCGGAAGAGAAACTTAGGTTGCATTCACACCACCGTATGTCTTATGTAAAAAGACCCAATCCTGTGCATAATATTAATGACAATACTGTGGTGATGCTGTTAGGCATGTCCAGGAAGAGACAGCCTTTGTGCAACATGATGTTCATTGGAAAAGCACATTATCTCCCTCCATCATCAGTGGATGATAACACATTGTTACAAAGTCCAGGTGACTATTAGGGAAAAGTAGGGAAAAGTAAGTATAGCACCATATCATAGTCATCTGAAATCAAACTTTACTGTGTGGTGTGATGGTACTGGTGGTGGCGGTTGGGTTGGGGTTGGGGGGTGGTGGCTGGCTGTTACTGCAGGCCCTAGGGCGAGCAGTTAACCTGAGCTCGGATCCCCTCTCCTATGAAACGCTGGAGATTGCAGAGGTGTAAAAGAGTGGAGTTGTAACACCCTGGGCAGTGTGTCACAACACGGAAGGACATGCTCACACGTCTGTTTTTACTTTCTCAACATCTGTCTTTTGTGTGCGTAATATTTCCTGTCTGTCACATCATATTCCTACTCTCCATTTTCACTTTTTACATGTCCTATTCTTTCTTACAGTCTTTATGTATCCCTCAGTCACTCACAGTGTCTCTGTCACTCTCTCTCTCGTGTCATGGTCTTCCCCCCCCCCCCCCCCCCCCCAATCTCTGCTGAGGCCCTGGGGCATCATCCGACTGCACCAGCTAACCCTTGTATACATTTTCCAATTCCAATTCCTGCTGGATTATAGCATAGTGGTGACGAGGGGCCATTTCCTCTCATATATTTGATTCAATGGCGTGATTATTGGAGCACCGTGTGTGTGTGTGTGTGTGTGTGTGCGTGTGTGTGTGTGCGCAGATGGAGGAGGAGTGGATGTTGAGTGGGGACAGGGACCTTGACCTCACCCAGGGGACGATGGACATTCCTGTGGCCTTCTCGATCTCGACGATTTGTGCATGTGCATGTATGTGAAACCACACACACAGATGTGTGCTCCAGCCATCACAATCCAGGATGCTAACTGCTGTGCTTACACACACACACACAGTGTTCCCCTCCTTCATAGCCCTGAGGTTAGGGGCTGTAGATGGCAGACATGGAGATTGGTTTTTAGTTAAATGTCAGTGGAGGTGAAAGTACTGCCACAGGCACCTCTGTGTGTGCGTGTACGTGTGTGCGTCTTGCTATCTTTGTCACTCACGCATTTGTTCCCTGTGTCTTATGAAAACCATTCACCTCTTTCTTTTCCTTTGTGCCTCTAACATTTTTGTCAATACCTTCTCTTCCCTCACATCTACCTTTTCTTCATCGCAATCTTTCCAGGGACAGTGATGGAGAGAAACCCACATATATCTATAGTATATGCAAAAAGCTGCCCTCACTCACGCATGTTTTGATATTCCTTGATCTAAGTGGCAGATAATATGACTTGAGCAACTCCAGTAGCTACAAGCTGAACAATGTCTGATTCATTTTCTACTCAAAGCTGAGAAAAAAAGCTATCTATAAGTTTTTGTTAATTTTTGAAAAATAAGAAAAATAAATAAAAGATTCTAATAATCAGCAAATGACCTCAGGTAATGTGGAAGAGGTGGCTGGTAGTTAAAAAAAGCAACAGACATTGATCATCCAATCCACTTCCTGTGTCAGTCCATGTTAGCATCCTGAAATATCAAGGTTTTATGCCCTGCAGCTTTACACTTTTGATTTAGCCCCCATACTCCCATCAGCACATCTCCCCGCTGCATCAGGACACCATTTATAACCCTTTGCTTCAATTAAGTAATGGAGCGTTAACTGTTACAAAGCCATTGATAGTAAATGTTGGTCTTGATTTGTCACTCATTAACTAGTGAGCAGGATCTGAACGTGTGAACACAACACAGTATAGAAATAAAAATAAATAAATTGGACTATTCAGGTAGCTGCTTTGCTTTTACAGGCTGCTAAGTGGACATCTGGCTGCATGTGTGTTGCCAAGGGTGTCAACATGCCAGCTGTCACTCCTTATAAACACCCAACAGAAAGCTGTCGTGCATCTGTTGCACCCTGTGGCTTTAACAGTGTTCTTACCTTTTAAATTCAAAAATAGTCAAAGTGACTGACCTGGCATTTTTATTGTTAGTAAAAGAAAGTAAAAGAAATTCAACTCATGTCTTCAGCCAGTGGAGATATGAGAGTTGCATCATGCCTAAGATGTTTTCCAAGCATTGGCATCCTGTCCATAGTGAATATTTAAGACTCTCTCTGTGTGTATGTGTGTGTGTATGTGTGTGTATATATTCACGACCCCCTCCCCCCCACACACACACACGCGCACACAAACTCGTATTCTCAAATGATGTCCTGAAGGGTTGTTTTGGTCCTAACATGGTCCGTACGTTGCCTGTCCACAAATCTGATCACACAGACCACTTAACATCAACACTGCCTCCATGCGTGCCTACATGTGTGTGTGTGTTTACTGCATGAGTGCTGACTGACAGCTGTCACAAAGCCTGAGAAGCAACAGACCGTATTCACTGTGTGTCGCTGTGTGTCAATGCATATGTTGTGTGATGGACTTAATGTGTCTGCCTCTGGACAGGACTAAAGGTTAGCGTCTACAGGCTATTTGATTGCCAGCTTCACTGGGCCTATGTTACATGCACGCGTGTTGCCAAGAAAATGCTGATTGCAGAAGGTGATGGTTGGACAAAACAATTTTCATGCCTTTACTTGACAAAACCACAAATCTTTCCATTAAAAACATCACAGTCATATCAAGCACATGTTAGATGTGCAGATGGCTGACATCAGAACTTACAGTATATAATAACTTTTTCTGTGTAGATAGTTTAAGTATTCGTCACAGCACACTAACAGCAGATACAGGAACAGGATAATAATAGTATTTTCTAAACCTGAGACTGAGAAGTCTTTTTAAAAATATTTTTTTAAATCATGTGAAAATGTTTTATTAGAGGGCAAAACTCTGCTTTAGGTTGCATAAACGAAAGAATGTAAAGCTTGGGCAGGGGTCGGCAATCTTTATATTCAAAGGAGCCATTTCTGCTGTGCCTGGCATGGGAATGGCAACCACCACCTTGTAAACGGGTGCAGTTGTCAGCTCGCTCGGCAGCTCCTCTGCCCTCAGAGTCACATACCCTCTCACACTGCTCCTTTCAATCTCCTCAGTCCCTCACTCTTACCTTCCCTCAGGTGCGGTTACTCACTCTGATCATCTCAGCCTCCTTCCACAGCATGAGTCATTAACTACAGGTTTCACATTTTTACTAGCGAGAGAACTTAAAATCACTTTGGGCCTACAACAGTGATATCCTAAATAAAAATAAAAATGTAAAAAAATTATGAGTTTTTGTCAAAGTCGCACGGGGCCACTGGCGAGGAGCTAAAGAGCCCCGTGTGGCTCCTGAGCTGCCGCATCCTGAACTCTTGACCAGGATGCCGCATAAACACTCACAAAAGCATCATGCACACAGTGCTAGAGGGTGCACGGCTACCGGCTGCTGCTAACCTTTATAAATTTAGTGCACAGTGTCGACTCCAAACACACTCAAGTGGTCAAATTAGCAGAAGTAACATGCGGTGATAATTTTCTTCTTATTCAGTCTAGAGAGCACCCTAACAATGTAAACTATCTACTCTAACTTAATTTCCACACACTTAAGACTGATCAGATTTCATAGCCCTGTGCAACATTTGGAGTGAAAAAATGGGCTTTTTTAGATTCCATCATGTTAAAAATGTCTGAGCCTCATTTTTCTGACATAAAGCACTCAGCTCATTTTCAGGATCATTTTAAATCCTCAACTTTGTTTAACTTGCCTCACTTAAGCACAATATCTGTTTGAACCAAAGCACCCAGGGAGCTGAATGGCAGAGCAGAGGAGCCAAGGCAACAAATTAGCCAATTTGGAGACACAAATGACTTGGCACTTTCCCATAGTTAAACCCAGCAACAATACACAGAGGCAGAGAGTGAATGTGACGTTAGTGGTTTGGGAAGTATCCCTCTGCAATCCATTGTCTATGCGCCCGTGTGTGTTTGTGTGTGTGTTCCCTGTGTGAGTGAGTAAATAAACAGCAGGAAATGTCTGTAACTTTGTGTTTCTTCAAGTGAAAGTAAACCGACGTAAGTGATAAATGGCTCATTTGCTGTCACTTACTGGAGAAGTGGAGTGACTAATGGCAGCCGTGATTCATTACATTACTTATATTATACTGATTGTTAACACTGTTACAAAAAACAATGTCAAATATTTGTTTGGATTGACAGTAACATTAGGAGAAAATACATTTTCTATCTATGGCAATCGTTTATTTTTTTTTAAGGCTTTGATGGAAAGAAAACGCACATTTCCATGAATTAATGCCTATTACACAACAGATTGAAGATTTTATTTTTTTCAAATCTAATTTATAAACCAGCTTAATCATCTTACTGCTTGTGGTTTTTGCAATATTTACCTTTTTTAGTGATTTAGATTACAGTTTACAGCAAGTATCTTGCTGCGTCTAAAGTAGTTTCAGAACAATGAGCAAAACTACGCAAACAAGATTCAAGCTGTATGAAGCTGCAATTCTGAACAGTTAGGTACTTCAGACCCTGCGACCCTCACACCCCAGGTACTGCCAACATGGCAGCTGCCTGATAAATGGATGTCCCTTGTGCCTATAAACAAATCTCTCTCTCCCACACATATACACACACACACACACAGACTCACATATATACATATACTCATGCAGGGGCTCTGCTCTCCATTCTAGCCCACTAATTCCTATTCATTTAAAACAGTCACCAGGGCACAGCGTAGCCCAGCCTGGCCCCAGACACCAGCCATTCATTATTCAGCTGCTTGCTTTATGAATGGCTTACAGGTGGATGCTGCAACTGCAACTGAGAAACACTGCTCGTAAATCACAACACACAGACGCACACACATTCAGATGCGCACGCACTTTCCCTCCCTTTAGGATACAGAGCCTGAAGACCCAGAACCGTGTGTGTGTCCAAGAACAGTGGTGCACAATGTCGTCAATTTCCCACAACATGCTTTCTCTTGCTGCTGTTTAATTAGTAATGAGGACAAATATTTGTTTGGTCCGACTTCAGGAGAGAGGAGGGGGAATGAGAGAGTGTGTGTGAGAGAGAGAGAGAGAGCGAGCGAGAGAGAGACTCTCACTGTCTAACAGTTGTTCCCTCTCCATAGGCAACCAATGATGGAGAAGTCTGCTCTGCTGTATGTGTGTGTGTGTGTGTGTGTCAGTTTGAAACAACACCGAAGCACAGGGCAGCTGTTTAACATAGTCTGTGGCATAACTAATAGATGACACTGTGTTACATTTGTCAATGTGACACTTTTTCCTATATTGAGTTACACTCCAGGGCTTCCTCCCTTTTTTCTCCTCCTTCACAGTCTCTTCTTCATACTCCCTTCCTCTTGCTCTCTTTCTGACCATCCAACCTCTGTCGTCCTGCTCTGTCCAAATCATGACTATGGACGACGACGCAGCTCGCCCTACCAGAACAATGCACTGGTCTGGGCAATATGTAGACACCACTCTCATCCACAGAGTGTGATGGATGACACGTTCTTTGAGAACTTTGTCATGTTTATATGTCAGGGTCCACTGAATTGCTCCTTTTCGGGAACTGCAAGGTGCTGCCCTAATGTTCCCAGCTGTGTGTCTGTTCTGCTGTATTGCTTTACTGCAGCGTAAATGTAATATTTAACAGGTATTTATTCTTTAAAATTTTAAATATAATACTATAGTATAATAGCAATGGTCAAACTCAAAAGCATTTTATAAAATAAGAATAAAATAAAAGAGTTGTGAAGAACTATACACAGGTGTTAAAAGGCTGAGTGCTCTCCATGTCTTTAGTCATGAGTTTACTTTAAGATATAAGATAAGAGTTGGCTTAAAGGACATTTTGGTATTAAAAACAAGCCCACGTGTTTCCAAACTGCAGATTTAGAGAAGAGTCATGGAAGCACACTTAAATTATGCATGGAGAGGATGGGTTGTGTCCCCAGGGACCTGCCACAAAGTGTGCAATCCATTTACAACAGCTATGTGGCAGCTGACATATAAAACAAAGGATCAGATTCGGTACTGACTTGTGAATAAAGCTAGAGCTGGATAAATGGGCCATCACTGGTAAAAAGTGTGGAAAGATTAGTGAACTCAGAGATCAGCCATGTTAGTTAGATATTTGTGATTAAAATACAAAGTCATAAAAAATCTGGACTTCATCACTGACTTAACTTTTCTCCATGTATTTGAATGTGTGGTGTCTTTGTGTGAAGGGGTGGCATTGTGGTCATGATTGATGGATCCTTCTCTGTTTCTCAGATGCCTCCACTCAGCTCGTCTCTCACAGCCAAGCGTGCGTTTCTGTCTCTACTCTGTCACTCACTCACCTAAACACACCTACCTGTCCTTTCCCATACACACACGCACACACAAACTGATTCTGTTTCCAGTTCGTCAGTCACGCAGAGACACACTGAGATATGAAAGCAGTGTGTGACAGTGCATCCGACGACACTCTCAGCAGCCATACACACACACACACACACAAAGACACAGCTGAGTATTGGCTTCGTTTTTCCCAGCTGACCTCTTGAAGAAAATAGCTTGTTTGGGTTGTGTGATCCTTGTCAGATAGATAGATATACACAGAAACACAGCGTTTTAACTGTGACCTTTATATTTATGTCTGGGTGCATGTTTTTATGTTTAGGTGGACACGTTTGACTTTTGTGTACTTCGCACTATGCCTTTTTTTATAGAGGAAAAGCTTGTGTGTGTTGACTGTGGTCGAATGATAGCTCTTTTGTGTTAAAGCCTGACAGTGTGACAGTGAGGTAGTAAACACAGGAACGTGAAAGTGAAGCAGGTAAATGGAATTTACACATCATTAATTATTTTCTATTTACACACATACTTTGTCATGTCAGACTGTAGTACACAGTACATAAGAGGATTATACTTAGCATATGCATATGCTCAAAGCATATATGTGCAATACAATACTACCCAAGTAAGCCATACATAAACATTTTGAATATGCACTGCTGTAGTACAGTGTAGTAATGCTTCACCAGTTTTTTCTTTGAGAAAATAGAATATTGTCGTTTTGCATTATCTGCCTTTATCTGTTTGTTATCTGCCTGAACCGCTGCTCTGTATTTTATGATTCTTTGTATTGTCTTCTTTACTAATTACTTTTTCAAGCAAATGAATTATTGCAAAACATTAACTATCGACTTTCTATATTTCCTAATGCCACAAAAAATTTACATTGTATTGTTTAAATAAAACCCCTGATTTTGATGACATTTAAAGGTAACTGATCGTAAATTGTTGGAAACTTAATGCTGAAAAATATTTTTTGGGTTTGGGGTCTGATTAGTTTTTCATCCTTTATTTTCATTCTTGAGGCCAGCTAATTTGTGCTTGAATACTTCAAATTTAGATAACTCAAAGTATATAGTGGGTTCAAGAAATCATTGTGCTCATGATCTAAAAAATCATGTGAATTTCTGTTTCTAGTGTTTAAGACAAATTCTTTAGCTCCCATCCATTAACTCCTGCAGAATACTTTCCACCAAGTGACTCATTCTTTGTGCTCTGTCTCTGAGTGTGATCCCATGGTCATCTTGATCTTTTTAACCAAATGACGGCTCCAAATCAAGTGTAGTTAGTGAGTGGAAAAGGATTTCTTGTGGGCTCCTTTGCCCACTACCACTCCTGATGTGTAGTAGTGAGAGTCTAACCAACCCCTGACAGATGTAGCCAGCTGTGAGGTCTTGATAACATATGGGACTAACTACCTGCATGCGCACACTGAACACACACGCTTGCATGCAGCATGATTCATAACCCAGTGTGTTGCCTTTTGACACAAAGGCAATAGGAGCAGCAGCCTGTACAAGCCTGGACTTTTATTCCTTTCAATTTGTCTTGCTTAAAAAACAAACCGGCCGTGAGCCCGTGAATAAATAAATAAAGCTGTAGGCGCTGAGGGAGGGAGAAAGGATGGATGAATGGGCCTGTCTCAGCAGTGAGGGCGGGGTGCCGGGGATGGGGATATGGGGGGGTTATACCTACCCTGCAGAAGAAAGTCTGGGATGTGTGTGAGTGTGTGTATCTTGGAAAGTCTTTGTCTCCAAGTAGTTGCCTTTTTATGTTGCCATGTTTATATGGGCACACGTGCCTTTTGGATAGAGTCTGGGTGCCATATGGAACAATATGTGCAGATGTAGTTTTATCTCTGTTGACATATGCAGGTGTTTGTGTGCAGACATGGCTTTGTCTATGGTGATATTTGTTGAGAGTATGTGTGGTCAGAAAATAAAGTGTGAGTGTCTGCGTGTCTGCGTGTGTGTGTGTGTGTGTGAACAGCTGTCAGTGTGTATGCAAGGATGACTGCTTGACTTCACACTTCTCATGCTCTCAGACACATTTTTAGAAGATGATAGTGCAGTACTGTGTATATTTAAAATACTATAAATTATGTAATATAAATTCTGCAAGCATTTCTTTTCTTAGACATTCAGTCTTGATTTGTGAACATGAACAAGTTTTCCTCCTGGGGTTTTGGTGGATATGGGAATCATTTCTTAACAGCAAGTAGAGCAAACACATTAAATATCTCATCCCTCCCTCCCTCCTCTTATACCTCCTCCCATCCGCACGCCTTACTCCCTGGACTGCCCTGTACTTTAAATACACACTTTCCTGACAACAACACGGCATTGATCCCGGTCAACACACACACACACACACACACACACACACACACACACACACACACACACACACACACACACACCATGTGTATATGCGTGTGAGTGAGTGGATGGTCAGGCCAATAAAGGGAGTATGTTTTATGACAAGTGAAACGAGCCCAGTGAGAAGCTGCCGAGTTCAATACCTCATCACACGCGACAAATTGTGCTGTGCAGCACGCGCGCGCATGCACACACACACACGTTGGGGAACTGATGTGCATTCTTGTTTCTGAACTTGTTTCAGCAGATATTGTCTATAGTAAATTGTCCATAGGAAAAAAAGACACTAAGTCACACCAAACATACACACATAGTACACATATACAGTAATAACAGTAAACATATATTGAAGAAAGGGAGAAAGTAAGAGAAGCAAGAACCTGAAGACTAATGTCATTTTTTCAAAATGAGAGCAGTGAAAATTTAAATGTAAAGTAGCAAAGGCCAGGTGTGTCCTTATGGTACTTATGTGAAGTATAAAACATGTAGCATATCAAACAGGTAGCGTAGTAACACCCTGAAAACATAGCTGAAGTTGCGTCCTTGGCATATTCATTATGTTTAGTATTGTTCTGTCCTAGGTATTTCTGTTGCCTTGAGGGATATTGTGAAACTGAGCAAATAAATATTCCTTAGAAACTGCTGCCCACATTGTTATAGCTGAACTCTAGAACTCCACTCCACAGTTTTATAATGTGCATAGTGGAGAAGATTTCAATAAGACGTGAAGATACGTGCTACTTGGTCTCTGGGTATTAACATGCTACCATTATGATTATCACTGCCAAGAAAATATCCCCATACCAAAGATATCATTATGCCACATTATAGTACTATAAGCAGATGTTAATAATACATGATTAGAAGTGTTGAGTTTCCTGCTCGGCCAAGAACATTTTCTTTGGAGTTGGTTACAAGCAACATTATATACAAAGCATATAGAAAGTTACAGATATGTAGTTGTAGACTAAACATCCTAATATGCAATGCCAACAAATCCATGCCCAAAAAATGCATGCATGTCATTCACTAATAATGTAGGACAGATGTGGTTACATACAGTACACACACACACCAACCTGCAGGCACATACTCCCCTGCCCACACCAAACAACCTGCTCCAATTAACAACTCCTTAATCGGCGTTCAGCACACCCCCCCACACCCGCAGTGGAGCCCTGGAAACCTGCGAATCAAAGAGCAGACATCGCTCAAAAAGGAAGTAATTGGCCTGACCCCATGACCTGTCCTACCTTACAGGGACGCAGCGAATCAAAAACCAGCTACTACCAGACACACCCACACTGCTAACTAGCGTCTTGGTCGCTCAAAACGCGTGCAAACACACACTTAATGTATACAGTAACACACATACATACACACGCAAAGATGCTTCATTAGAGGCTCTGCTTCCCTCGCCGCTCATTAGACAGAAACTATGGTGAGAGATGTTCACTTGATGGGGAGGCGAAGTGGCTTCAACTGCCCACACACACACGCACACACACACACACACACACACACACACACACATATATATACTGTATAGGGGTGTGTGGGTCTGTGTAGTCAGCACAAGAACCTGCAGGACTAATAAGGCCGTCTTGCAAATAGAGAAGAAAGAGAAGAAGGAAGAAGGAAAGGATGGAGAGACTTCCATTCCTCCCCACTGTTAAGAGGAGTTTAGACTGATGTTGGGACAGCTAGATCGAGACTTCTTTAATTAACCTGACAGGGAGAGAGATGAAACTGTCATTACAGTCTTATGGATACTGTATATGCATCCACGTCATTGCTTTAAATTGAAATACCGGTAGTCAAGAAAAAAATTTTCCTCCACTTTCCTCCAAATTCAGATAGAATAAATATATGCAATGCTTTTACACTAATTGTCTTTGTGGTGTTGACAGATTGTCTGACTGGTGCAGAGCACTGCAGGTCCAGCCACTGGCCCTCTGTCCTTGTTTGACTCCCATCCAGCCTGACTCAATGACTACATGTCACCTCCTGCTCTCTCTCCCACATTATCTGTGTGTCTTCACTGACATTGTCAAAATAAAGGCCTCAGATGTCTGAGGAGGTTGTTGCTGAAGCTAATGGCAATTAATGCAGTAGTTTCAGCTAAAATGGAAATTGTAGTAGAGGTTTAGTGATGTGGGAAACAAAAAATTGAAAAAAGGTATCTTAAAAATCTGGAATTTACAGTCTGGAAGAAAAGAAAAATGACATTTGAATTTATTTAGAGAGGGTTACACAAAAAAAAGTGTATTTATGTAGTTGTAGTTGTAGTTGTAGTTGTAGTTGTAGTTGTAGTTGAATGTCATGTATTTGTTTTAGCCTGATCATATAACTTTCTTTGAGGGTTTGTTCTGTTTCCAGAGGGAAATATACGTATGCCCTGGCTAAGAGTCACTGGCTAGCTGATAAACACTTGACCCTGCACAGGTTGCATTTATTGGGTTTTTAGAGCATTTTCACTTGAACAGTTTCCTGATACAGCTGGAAATGATCCTGATGAGAGCAATAAGTGTGAACCAAAAACCTGGGAATGGCACCCTGCACTTAAGTGGAGCTGGACAGAGATAATCCAGTATGAATCATAACCAGGAAACTGTGATCCAATGATGACAGTAAAAATATTTGTTAGTGCAGCTTTAAATTGTGTAATTTAATGGGCACTGATAAGGTTTCCCCAAGACATGGGACATCTTTAACAGCGTCAGTAAAAAAGACAGATATACTATAATATAGAAAGCACATAACGTTCACATTAAGGACAAGATCAATGTAAACTCAAATGCACATATTCTCCATAGAGGGACTAAGAAACAGCAATTCATTATTGCTCCTCTTTCACTAAGCAGGGAATTTATTGAACATTGAAATGTTGCTTTACTGACTTAAAAACACACATCACAATAATCACAGCCTACACATGTATCTATCTTTGAAAATCACCCATATTCCCCCTTGATAAAACAGCATATAACGAAGGCGTTTGGCAGTCATTGCTTGGTTGCTGTAAATGATGGCACCCTGTGCAGGAGTTAAGTGATATTCACTCCACACACACACACACTACATGCTGTATGCTAATGAGGCCATTTTATTTACTGGACTCGAAGAAAAACTCATATCATCATCCTCTCAGTGGTTTATATTGTTAACCAGGTGTAAATATGCTGTTTGCATCATTATCAGGAATAAATATGTTTCCTCTTCACGTTGAGGGGACAAGTAGACTTAATTCCAAATCAACATGCATTTAGATGCCACTAGCTCTCTGTGTTATTTATTGAGTGCACAATCTCCCTGCCATGCATGTATTTACACATTAATGCACAAGCAATGCCTAATACACATACTCCAAGCTGAATTTAAATTAGAACAGAAAACATATTAAAATGCAATATACGGTACAATGCAGACACATTCTTTGGCACATATGCACAATTTGATCCAAACTCAAATCCTGACACAAACGACCAAATGCTTATAATCACTCTCCCTCATGCTGTCAACCATCTTACTGTAAACACACACGCTCTCTCTCTCTCTCTCACATCAAAAACACGCACACACACACACACACACACACACACACACACCTTAAGAATCAAACACTGTCACCCTCATCACATTGCACACAAGCCATACAGTGCACGCACACACGCACTCTGTTAGTTAATCACCGTGTTAGATAGAGAGCGGATGCAGCCTATGCTAATGTCTCAGTTAATGCCTCAGTGGCTCTCCTTGAGAAATATATTTATCGCTTTATTATGGGCTGGTTTCTATAATTCATAGGAAGCGCATTGTCCTAGATCACTCCCAGATGAATAGAGCAGGGAAGAGAGGAGAGACAGAAGTGTAATTCACTATGGTCTGCTGCTGCTCCTCTTAGTCCCTCTTCACTTTTCTCTCTCGCACGCTTTTTTTTTCTCTGTGTCTGTTGTTATGGATCATTATGATACTTATTGGTTGTGCATGCGCCATTAATGATGTTGACTCATGGGTGAGAACAACTGTTTCAGCAAGTACACCGACCCTTCTGGGAGCGATGAGAGGGAGAGAGAGAGGGAGCTATCAAATATTTCAATACAAAATTCAAGTTTTACCAGTTCTTACATTAAACTTGTCAATAGTATGAAATATTAAAAAAACAAACACTTTATTTTTGCGTATGCATCTTGTCGGGATACATTGTCTTACAAGCCCCACTGTCCCTGAAACCTTCTCCTCTCAGGATGCTTTATTGAAAATCAGTACCTTCATAGGCAAATTCCATAAAGTATAACTGTTACATCTGTTGGTACGGTGTGTGCTAAAGGTCTCAAATGATGATGACAAAGATGATGATGATGGCTAATACATATTGCACTCAAAAGTTTACAGCATTGTTAACAACTCGGTGGGACTGTAAAACCTTTTTTTTTTTTTAAAAACGTTGGATAACACAAACACGAACACACACACACACACACACCCCAATCCAAAACATTGGATAAAATTTGAAACGTAGAACATTTGAAAGTTTGTTTCTCCTATAGTTGTAAAGTAAATGTAAATTAGTTGTGTCACACTAAATGTCTTCGGGGACATACAGTATATCAGAGGGCTTTATGTTGTGAGCATTAAAGTGTCAAGAGATGCACATGGCAGCATCATATTTGCAGGGTGCTTTTTGTGTGAGGATGGCGGTAGCAATTAAGCCTCTTTTTGCGGTTTTATATTATCACCAGTATAATCGAAGAACCAAATTTCATCGCAAACCATCCAACAGCTGATTAGACATTGTACTTAAGACCACCAATAGCAGGGTTAAAAGTCTTTTTGTTTTTGGCTAAATTTTGTGCCATTACATCTTTGTGAGATTTTAACCTGCTGTTAGCACTAGGGGAAAAGTCAGGAGTTCTTTCTACCAAATTATATTGACATTGACCCTGTATGTTTCACTCAAATCTACACATAGGCCACTGGTGGTGAATCATAAGGGGATCACCAAACTCATTATTCATCCTGTTGAAGAGATATTATCTTATCATAAATGATCTTGATGCAAGTCAAAAACTAAAGAAGCAGGATAATATCTTGTCAGTAAGTGTTTAAAATTTTAATTTGAAAAACAGAGAAATCATACAAAAGCCCTAAGTGGAGAATTAAGTGGAGACACATAGCAATGTAATAGCTTGTTTGCCACTGTCATGGAAAGGATTTCACTGTTTCTGTAAATTACATTATCTGTGGCTGTTCTGGTCCAATTAGTCTCACTATTTTCACAGAGAACCTGAATCCATCTCTCTATCTCCCTTGTCTTTTCTGTGTCTGCTACCATCTCCCTCCCACTCCCTCACTTTCTTTGACACCCAGTGACAACATCATGGATCACTGTAGGCCATTTTATTTACTGTGTGCGGATGGGGGCGATAACTTCGCTGACCTTTGGCCTTTGCTGGACACATAAAGGCAATCATCCGCTCTCATAATTACACATACACACACATATACCCACAGGACAAATGTATGTGATGTCTTGTCTTTTGTTGTGATATAGAAAAGAGGGATGAACAGCTAATTGGTGAATAGATTGAGGGGTGAGGGGAGGAGGAGGAGGAGGGTTTCCTGATGTCTGAAGGCTTATTGAGATAAGACGACAGCCATGTGACAGAGCAGTATAGATTAATAAGTGAGGACGGGAACAGACTGTTCTTCATCACAATTTTTTTTTTCAGTGGCCTAATTTGCACCAGACATCGAGAATGCTACCCAGTTACTATTGATAATAAATACCAAAATAAATTCAAATTCAGATTAATAAAATGTGAAGTTATTATGAATGCTCAGTTAGTTTGACAACATGTTGAATAGACTTAAATGTACAGTACTTACTGACTATCAGGTCAGAGTTCTGGTGGCAGGTGATCCAATGAATCTGTCCTTCTGACCATGTGAACCTTTTCATTTCAGGCCCTTTGAAGCATAAGAAAGACGACTTTCTTTCTCATCATTGTATTTACAAAGGCTTGATTGGATGATTTGCATAAATCGTTAGCCCATGCCCCTTGGTTGTACAGATGATGTATGTGACAAATTATAATCTTTGTTCATTTTTTATACACTCATAATCCACACAGTGCTGTTGTAACTGTCGATTCAATTTAAAGATGAGGAATTGTCAGAAGGTATGACTGAACAATATTTCTAAGGTTCTTTCTGGCATATGTCACACCACTGAGGAGCCCGTACTTGTGTATGTGCATTTATTACTATACTTTTATGCATGTGATAACATGAGAGGAAACATAAAACGAGTGTACAGAGAGGCTGAGAAGTTTGAGCGGATCCTCTGGGCTTGATGGCCTTTCAGATTATTTATGATTTGGCAAAGTAAGATGCAGTTAGGTTTTTATGACATAATAAAAGTCTTCACGATATCAGATATGATAAGGATGGTATTGTCAAGTCAGAATTTTTAGCCTGATTTTATTATGAGAGTGAATTATGGATTCTGGAAGAACAAGATATAAGCCGAGACTCTAAACACATGTCAAAAGAGAATAATACATTTAATAATTACTATTATTATTATTATATCTCTGTCAAGATACAGATACAGTATGTACAGGTATGTACAAAGTATTTTGCAGTCTCTCCAGTGTACAATGTTTCCTACACTTCATGCATGTTAACCTGAAAGTAGCACAATGGTAAACTCTTAGGAGAAGTAGTTTGCATTCATTATGTCCCACCTCTCCCCATGATGGCATGTGTTGTGTCCCATTATAAAGTGTGGTCATTCAAAACAGCTATAAATACTTACATTTCAAGCATCATGTGTTTACTGCACCCTTTAAAGAAACAAGTTTAATGGAAACAGTTGTGCTTAATGGAACAGTTGTTCTCATAATGGGGTTAAAGGTCCCACCTGTGGTGGTCTATGAAGGACAGTCCACTGGGCTCCAACAATAATTCAGCACTAAACCTTGGCCGAAATTATTACATATTATCAAGTCAGGATCGGTGGCCAAATGTCGATCTATATTTCGCTCCTTCGTGTAGGGTCAGCTAAGAGCCTGTGAAGGTGTAAGTGCTATTTGGGAGTTGATTAAGACTGAGGGAGCCCTCCACTACCTGCTTGGCCCCTTAAAGAGCTCTTTATTCTGGGTGTGCTAAGTCCTCAGGAGCCCTCTCTCCTACCATGCAGGGATAGACAAGACAAGCAGGCGGAGCAGCAAACAGACAAATGCAGAACAGAGAAATAAAGTGCCTCTTCACTCTGCCAGTTAATAGTACCAGAGTGGGGAGCAGGGTGGTAGTGACCCTCTGGGCTACCTGACCCCATGAAGAGCTCTCAATCCTGCGCTCACCCAGTCCCAGAGCCCCCTCTCCAGCCTAGACCTCCAGCCCTTCAGCCCTGTTGGGTCAGAGCTAACCCCACAACCCTACTCTGGAGGTCTGGTAATAGTACCTGGATGAACTCTTCAAGGGGATTAAAAGGCTCTTCTCTCCCCTGGGCTCTGGCTTTTTAAACTCGTCCATATCCACTCCCTCCCAATACAGTCTTAAGACTATAGATTTTAGGTAGGTTGTACCAAATGTGTTGGTATTCTTAATTATATATGCCGGTCAAAACATTCTCCATTTCATATACATTCTTAAATAGAGTCTTTAGTTAAGCCATTATGATGTAGGACTTGCTGATGAATGTGGAAATGGCCCACAAAATGGCAGTTAAGTAGGTGGCAGTGCTGCAGAACGGAGGTATTGTGAAGAGGCAGAGTGGCTGTTGAGTGGTGGGATGAAGTGGTGAACTGCAGTCGGGGGGTAGAAGAGAAAAGATGCGGGGGTCAACACATGCGAGAGGACGCTAGCTCATGAAGAGCGAAGAGGAGAGGGAACGGGACAACAGGCAAAATAGTTAACAGGAAACAAAACTTCAATCCATGCAGTTTATTTCGAACGGCCAACATTTTCTAACCCAGACAACAGTTCAATTGTTCAAAAACCACATTCTACTATTCCTATTGCATACACATTTACAGTGGAATAGTTAGCCAACCAGACCACTTCATGCCATGAAGTCAAAATAGGGATTTTTGCATGACTGCCGTACATAGAGACCTCATCTCGACCCTATTCAGCACATCCAACTCGACATAATATAGCTGGGCCTGAATATTGTATTTTTGTTTGTATTTATAAGTATAAAATAAAATCTTGGACTACACAGTATGCACTATTTTAAAATAGTGGCAATATCATATATATGTCGTATGACCCCCACTCTCAGCCACTGACATAAGAAATTGTTAACCAGTCTAAGCCAGTTAGGAAATATAATATGCGTGTATAATATTACACATATATTTCCCTCTGTCCCTCTCATTGTAATGGTAGCTGTGCCGCTGCCTCCTCCCATCCTGTCCCCCCTGTGACGCATGGCACATTGGAGGGTGCCATCACGTTAGAGGCTATGCAGGGTTAAAGTCTAGCACTCTCACTCAGTGTGGCAATTAGCAGAGCCAGCATTCTGGACCTACTGTGATTGCTTTAGTCACTTGTGGGAGCTAATTAGTTGCATTTTATGTAAATGTGAAAACAGTTGATTTCCCTCTTTTGCGTTGTGCTTCCCGTTTGACGCCTTTACCCTCGTCTCGCCCCACATCACAGTCTCACCTTCAGCGTCTTCCTCCACCTACATCGACCCACTCTCTCTTCTCTTTCTATCTCTCCTCCCCTTCATCTCTCCTTTCCCTTTCCATCCCCAGCGTCCACATGTCCCCAATCTCCCACAACACCTCTCTTCCACCATACAAATCTCCCTCTTTCTCCCTCTCTTTCCAAGTCAGACCACTAATTAGAATTCTGTCACTAAGTAAATGCATTGTGACCGGTGGCTGACAGCTCTGCATGTATGTGTGCGTGTCCATGTGTGTGTGAGTGTGTGACAGTTTGGGCAGCTTGTTGGCGGTGACGATGGCAGCCGCCTGGCATTTTTAACGTGGCAAGGTGCTGCTCTCGCCACTGACCTGACAGTCATTTAAATTACACAGAGGATGGCTGCTGTGTGTGTGTGTGTGTGTGTGTGTGTGTGTGGGAGAGAGAGAGAGAGAGAATGAGAGAGAGATTGAGGAAGGACCATTAGTAGCTGTGGGATAATTCACTGACTCGTAGGTTGACTGATTGTGTAGATGACTGACTCACTGACTCATTGTTGGAAAACAGACAGATTGGAAAGGCTTGTTTACCATGTCAGTTCACCAATATAACACAAATCTCCCTCTCTCATTCACTCACACATACACAGTCATAGAGGAATATATACAGTATATACACACAGCATATATGTGTAATGTGGGGAGAGCAAGAGATGAGAGGGGGGTGAAAAATAAGTGTAAAATTGTCTTCTGTTGCTATAGCCCTATGAGGCAAATTGCAATTTGTGAATATGGGCTATACAAATAAAATTTGATTGATTGATTGATTGCTGGAGTTCCTGTTGCAGCAATCAAATTTGTAAACAGAATTTACCTCCTAAAGCTTTTTCCATTCAAATCAGCATTATCAGATTGTTTTTTTTTTTAAATTCACCATCCGCAAAACATCTGCACAAACAGTCTCCTCTTGTGGGCATCTGGGCCTGCAGTGTTTTAGTATATACACAACTTTTTCAAAGCGTGGTTTGCCAAGAACAAACATGAATCACGCAGTGCAGTAGATTAAGTGATGAAACTTCTCACAGTTTTTGAGCATCTGCACAATCAAAATCCTTTGTCTCATCCACGCCTGTAAAAGTCCAGCATTTTCCTCTTTGCAATCCATGGACACAATGCACCATTAAAGCTTTTCCTGGTCCACTTTTCCAACATCCCCTTACTCTGTTATGTTATGTATTTCCCACAAAGAACAAGTATTTTTATAACAGAAGGAGCAGTATATTTACTGGAAAAATGCTGTAAGCACAGTAAAAGAAATAGGTATTTGTTTGGTTGCACTAATGCAATTAAATTGATCTGGTGTCTCTGTAAGTGGAAAGCACATGATAGAAATATGAGTTATTGTATGTAACAAGAGTCTTAGTGTATAGATTTAGAATAAAGAGGCAGAGTCATGCTATCACATTGAAATGTGAGACGAATGTGACAGTTATTGCTACACTTTCACATCCTAGCAAATAAATCCACTTTCTGCTCTCAGATGCTGAGTCTGGCTGCAAAGAGGTACTGTTCTGCCACTGTGCAATGTCAGCTGTGCTTGTTGCTGCAACAGTGTACAAATATTGTTGAGTATATTTGCAGATTTGTCTTTGTTACCTGATTCCTGCTTCAGTATAACAGTATGTGGCTGTAATGGTATATGCCTTCACTGTGTATCTTGCCAAGCTAACCAGCACCTACTGTCGGTGTCTGGGATTATGCCTGTGTGTGTTTGTGTTTATGTACACCTCTGACTAAAATCACCAGAGGCTGCTGTTTTCACCACTGTTTCTCAAAAAAGAAAAAAAAAAGAAAGAAATGTTCTGTATGTCCTTGGGTTTTATGAATCTAGGCTGCATAAATAAAGTGAATGAACTTGATAGATTATTTGGCTGTGTCATAATATATTATTAATATTGATTTTTTTTTGCATTGGTATGTTACATCCAACTTCCATTATAAACTATAGGCCAAATGCTAATTGTTCAATTATTTAAAATTTTGTTTAATTAAAGCCAATACATTTATTAGCTTTTAATGCTATTGATACATTTTAATATTTTTAAATGAATGTGAATTATGTGTAGTGCTACATGACATACATTTGGTGTGATATGAATTTAGTTGAGCTAGGTGCTTTTGCTAGATTCTAGCAATGCAGTGTGTGAGTGTGTGCGTGTGAGTGCAGGTGTGTGATCATTAGTAATTAAATGTATCAAAGAAAGGAAATTCATTGTAAAAGACAAAGTGCAATACAGTGCAGAGAGAGAGAGAGAGAGAGAGAGAGAGAGAGAGAGAGAGTAGACCCTTACAGAGCAGTCCCCTGAAGGAAAACAGCGCTCAGTGTCACCACCAGCAGACAAGCCACAATGACAGCAGCATGGTAAAACACCTCTAATGCACCTCTATGGGTTTTTACTGCTTCTCATATAGCAGCAAGGACACACACATGACACCCGACTGCACACGCGTGCATACAAACACACACACTCTCACACACAAACAAGCCAGCGATGGGGACACTTGAGATTCACGTTTTTGTTTGTCACCGGGGCAACATGCTTGGGTACAAACTCACGCACACAATGTGGACATTTATTATTCACGCTTTTGTTTTGTACACAGACAACACGGTTGGTGGAGAGAGAGCGGGCGGGATGGAGGGAGGGATGGAGGGAGGGAGAGATAAATAACAGTGATAAGTCTTGTCTTGTCAGAGGAGAGGAGAAAGGCTGAGTGACATATGATTGGTCTCCCGGTCGTGAAATATGCATGGCTTTTTCAGCAGCCAGAGGAGAGGAGTTAATTTAGGCCTCTCGCTATGCTCGGGGTAATTAAAAGAGATGATCGATAGTTTCCCCCCCATGACTGATAACAAGCACCACACACACACACACACACACACAGTGCACACACGGACACTGACAATGCACTGACAACTGCACCAGGTATACTTGCACATGACAAAACATGCTCACACGAGCAGAAAAGCAAAACAAGGAATAAAGAAAGACAACAATGGCACCTTGTTCAGCCACTCTGTCAGGTCATTGACACAAACTATGTTACAAATTGTATACATATCTCGACCGAAAAGGTTTATGTCAATGCATTAGGCCACTATATTTATGTTTTGACTTTTTCTGCTTATTGTTTTTACAGGATTATAATTTTACATACCCATGAGTATGGACATGTCCAGAGTAAAGCAAGTAATATTAAAATTAACAAGGATAAGTTTGATTTGCATCAACAGTTAATCTTGTAAAATACAGAAAATTGTATGTAAACATAAAAAAATTCTTGGTCATAAAAACAACTGAGTGACATATGATTGGTCTCCCGGTCGTGAAATATGCATGGCTTTTTCAGCAGCCAGAGGAGAGGAGTTAATTTAGGCCTCTCGCTATGCTCGGGGTAATTAAAAGAGATGATCGATAGTTTCCCCCCCATGACTGATAACAAGCACCACACACACACACACACACACACAGTGCACACACAGACACTGACAATGCACTGACAACTGCACCAGGTATACTTGCACGTGACAAAACATGCTCACACGAGCAGAAAAGCAAAACAAGGAATAAAGAAAGACAACAATGGCACCTTGTTCAGCCACTCTGTCAGGTCATTGACACAAACTATGTTACAAATTGTATACATATCTCGACCGAAAAGGTTTATGTCAATGCGTTAGGCCACTATATTTATGTTTTGACTTTTTCTGCTTATTGTTTTTACAGGATTATAATTTTACATACCCATGAGTATGGACATGTCCAGAGTAAAGCACCTCTTCAGTAATATTATTATTTGATTTGCATCAACAGTTAATCTTGTAAAATACAGAAAATTGTATGTAAACATAAAAAAAAATCTTGGTCATAAAAACAATCATCTAATATGGAATGTAGAAATTAAACAATGCTTTTTTCACATGCACCATATTTATTAATATAGTGTCTAAAATTTGTCTGGGTAGATGTCGATGTATTTTCTGGTACTGACAAGAGTCTGCTTCACATTTCATCTGGGCTATTTATGTTGACAACACATCAGCCTGATATCAGGGACAGAATGAACAGAGCAGAATTTACAGTCTTCATCTGCGATAGACAGATGGTTCATCCAGTCATCTGCCAAGAATTGTTAGACGGCGCTGCCTTTTTCAAACCGTTTCCAATGAATCCTCCCCAGATGATACTGTGTGACAAACCATTTGGCAGGTTAGGATAGAAACAACTATGTGAACATATGTGACGTTCATTTCTGACTGACTGAGTGATTAAGTTACAACACTGGTCAGCTGGCTAGTGTCGGAATTTCTTTAATGCATTCGGGTGCATTATTTTGTTCCAGGGCTTTTCACTTTTTTTCGTTTTCTCCATACTCTCCCCCCTCTTTTACTAATACAAAAACAAGGGTCTTCTGGATGGGAGGGGGGGGGTGTTGATGGCCGCGATATAGTCATTTCATACACTGCACTTGGAACAAGTCGCAATGTATCGAGTGCATTTGATATATCCCCCAGCTGTAAATCCCCAAACACAAACAAATATCAACTGATTAGATGACTATCATAATAATAACTACTTTTTATTGTAAAAAAAAATCTTTTCACAGGACACCTACCAACACTTAGGCCTAATCTTAGATTTTATTTTTTTACCATTAGACTTACCTTATGATAAGTGAGGCGTATTATCAGTGAGGAAGCAGGAACTTTTTTGAACAAGGAAATACATAAAGAAAGATTTATATTCAGTATTTTGTAGTCTCTGCTAACAAGGCAGTGAAGAAGAGAGCTCAGTACTCCAACCTCTTCCATAAACAGGCACTCTGTCATCAATATTGTAGAGGAATCCATACTGCAGGAGTAGAAGACTAATTAGAGCCAGCTCTAAATTATTTAACTCCCTCTGATTTTATTGATTTGTCAGTTCAGAGCTGTGACTCAGAGCTGTAAAATTGACTCTGCTGAAAAAGACATGCTCGTCTCCTGGTTTATGGCTGTCAGCACATACACGGAGACAGACAGTGATGGACTAATACAGCAGCTTTGCACATGTAAGTGCACAAAGCAAACAGAATGAGCGCGGCCGCGATCACGCACGTGGACGGACGTACGCAGGCACGCTCTGGATAAAATGGTTAAAAAAACCATCATGGTGCGGCATTAACTAGCTTAATTAACAGTGCTGCAATTAAACACTGCTACATGTACTCAGCTCACACACAAACACATAACTCGCTAATTACATCTCTCTCTCAATTAACAAAGATCTTCATGTGGAGTACTGAGCCCCAGGGATGCTAGTTAGCCACCTGTTACTAATATCTCAATTCAAGGATAACATAAACACACACACACACATGCACACACACACACACACACACACACACACACACACACACACACACACACACACACACACACACACACACACACACACACACACACACACACACTTCAGTACTAGCCTTCAGTCAAAAGCCCAAACAGCTAAAAACAGCAGTGCATTTCAAGCAGGCCCTGACTCATCTGCTCTGTTTGATATCTGCTAAATTGGTTAAATGCCTAATTGGTTAATTGCAGAGGGATTATGTTCAGATGACTGGAAATCAATAGACCGGGCACGCACATTATCGTGTATGATTGACATCAGTAGGAATGGATCTCATAGGCCGTGGAGCGAATCAGAAGCAAAGACTAACCAATCAGAGCAGATGTCAATTGATCTTTGTGGACTGGATGTGAGCAGGAGCTCATGACAGATCAAGTCAAAGACATGTTATTAATGGAATTCCTTAACCTGCTATGGATTGATTATTGAGTTTTTCCACTTTTTGACATATGCATGGATTTTGAAGTTCTGTTGGTGTTGCTCCTGTGAATGTTTTCATCAAGGCAGCAAGGAATGTTCTGGGTGGATGATAGGCTGGGCTCAACCTGGGCAAGGCTCTTTCACACATCTGAATGTGAAATGTTATTATTATTTCTATTATGTATCTCAAATTGTTTTATTTCTTGCACAAGATGCCGATGAGGTGATGACGCTTTTTAGAGGCACTGTCCCAACGTGAGAATCCTAAGACCCTACATGAAAAGAAACTTTATCAACTTTATATTGAAAGCTTATGGCTACATTTGGCCGCTTCAGGCTGCTAACAACATGAAACTCGGACTGCGATGTTGGTGGCATATTGTAGCTAATGCAGGTTAATGATAAAGAAAAAAAGCACAAAATAACACAATATGTGTCCCTGCATCTGTTGCATTGGTTGTGACCACCTGTAAAGTAGTTACAGTTCATCACAAATGACACACCTTATTGTTTAATCCTCAGTGAGTCAGTGCCTTGCTCAGGGGCATCTTAGCAGTACTTGTTCTGTAAGAGAGCAGCGTGTCACTTATTTACTTTCTACTTACGGATGTGCCTTAATTGGTTATGGGAAAGTGTTATCCCTTTATACTCTCTAAAACTACCTGTTTTCTACTGCCACTGTGAAGACAGCTGTAACTGCAATGTACTGGACCCTCTCCAACTGTGTGCACCTCATGTGTGTTCACAATCAATGTACACACGTATATTGTGTCATATTTTCCTATGCACCTGATGCCTGGGAAATCTGTGGGTGTAGGGGCTTCATGAGGTTTAAGTTCACAGGTGGTTAAACAGTGTTTTAACAGTTGTAGCTGCTAAACTGTAGATTGCAGCTGCGGCCTCCTGATGTTATAAAATATGAAAAAAAAAACAAAGACAGGTATATGGATAATGACCAAACTATTTGTAGCATTAATGGAAATAAGCTTTGATGCAATGACTCCAGTGCCAGGATATTTGGTACAGTGGTACAGTAATGCACATCAAGTTGTGTTATTGTCTAAAACCTGCTGGATGTATAATGAGAGTAGACCCACACCCACACCATGTCTAAACCTACAATATGGCTTGCCTCGAGCAACATCTCTGTATTCAGCCTTGATGAAATTTGCCATATTGTTAGTGGTAGTGGTTCAGTTCTGTATGTTGCCCTGTGATGGGCTGGTGACCTGTCCATGGTGTACCCCGTCTCTTGGCCCAATATCTGCTGGGATTCACACCAGCTCTCCCTGTGACTGTCAAGGGGATAAGGGGTAGATATTAGGTACATAGATGGATGGATTTCTGAATGGTGAATTTGTTGTCCAGTTGTAGATATGGTTGACTGTGCTTTTTTATTGATTTTTTTTACATGAGCCTTAAAGCTTTGTAATAATTACACTTCAGCTTACAAACATGGAGACATGCTTCATGTTTTCATGTTAAGTACACCAATGTGTCCAGAACTGTCCAGTGCTGATGTTCACAGTAACAGGTATCAGTCATAAATGACATAGTGTCATGTCCGCTGGCAAATTCAGCAGCCAACACACCAGCAGCAGATGCTTCAGATGGAGGAGCAATGCAGTCAATCCGTCACTCTCCAATCATTTATCAAACCCCTCTCACTCTGCCTTTCTTCCTCTTCTTCTCTTCATTTATCAACCTCTCCAAACCAAAGGAAAACCAGCCGACCCTGAGGAACACCTGGCCTGCCGTGACAGCAGCCTGAAAAAGCTCCCAGCAACAAAAGAATTTCATCTCTAACCACAGTGTCAATCTGCAGCAGAGGGATGTGTGACTATTTTTCACAGAGCTGAAACTGTGGCAGCTCTGCAACTCTGTGTGTGTGTGTGTGTGTGTGTGTGTGTGTGTGTGTGTGTGTGTGTGTGTGTGTGTGTGTGTGTGTGTGTGTGTGTGTGTGTGTGTGTCAGGGCTGACTGGACACAGATTAGAGGTGGCGTTACAGGCCACTCCCTCATTGAGCAACAGCCAGAGTGTGACTGCTGTCCCTCTCTATTACTCTCTCCCTCCATTTGGCCCACTGCCACAGCGCTTTCTTTCTTTCTTTCTTTCTTTCTTAGTGGTGAGAATAAGAAAGTTGAATCTAAATCTGGGATGTACCATGTGACAAAGCATCCACCCAACATCTATGGCTTATCCTTGTTTGGTTGTGAGGAAGGCTGGAGCTCATGACTTCACACACCCACACACAGGGTACATACTGAACAGGTCACCAACCAATCACAGGCCAACAGGCCGAGACAAACTGGCATTCACACTCACTTTCATACCCATGGTCAGTTTAAAGTCTCTAATTAACTTTACCCTCAATGTGCATGTGTTTGGCCTGTGTGAGGTGGAACACCTGGAGGAATCTCACACAGACACAGGGAGAACTTCCAGTGAGAATTTTTTAAAAAAAAAAAATATTTAAAAAAATACACGGACTACAGTGTCATTTAATGCACTAGACAACAGCAACTGTCTGTTACATCCAGAAAGTCCTGATTTATCAAATATAACAGAAATGCAAAACGTTTGCTTTAAAGCTTTACATGTGCTAAAGAGTTGCTGTTTTTGTCAACTAGTGCCATGTGCTGCAGTTCATACAGTACATGTAAGGGTTGGACAGCTGGACTTACAGAAATAAACTGAAATAGTTTGATGTCCTGTGAATAGTGAATGTTGTGGTCTCTGTGTGATGATTGCAGTTTGTAGTGAAGTTAGTTATTGTATTTTTAGCCAGACACAATCTTACTACCATCACTCTAGGACAGGGGTGGGCAATTAATTTTTACAAGGGGCCACATGAGAAACCTGAATTGTGTCAGAGGGCCACACAGTAGCTGGGTGGTGTCACGTACATCGCAGCTCTCATCCAAAGCCAGACAAAAACAGTCAAAGTCGGACAGGACATGTTAAAAAAAAAAAAAAAGTTGGACGCTCTGTTCTTCAGATTAAGCTTTACCTTTCATTTCTACTTGGCAGTCCATGTGTTGTTGAAAACACGGCATTCGTTACCAACTTTTCTTTTCTTAGTGTGAGCCGACATCTTGAGGCTAACCTGGCTAGCGTCACTTATCACTGTTCACCTTCACTCACAACACGCGCACGCACATACGTCGATACGTAAGTAATACAAATGTAAATGTAAACGCTTTTTAAAATAAAAGTTCAAATTTCAAAATAAAAGCAGCACAGTTGTATTGTAGGCACGACACAGATATTTGTTTAATTTATGTTGTAATTTATGATTGGCCTCACGCGGGCCGGACAGAGACGTAGAAAGGGCCGGATGTGGCCCGCGGGCCGTAATTTGCCCAGGTCTACTCTAGGATAATAGAAGTGATTACTAAAGCGACACCAGCAGCGGCTTAATGAACACTCTCATGATGGAAAGCACCACACCAACACTAGCAGACATTCACACAGATTCTCCTGGTGTTTTTAAATCTACAGAGCATGGACTGTATCACAATGGGTGTGCGTGTGTCTAAACTGTATATGTTAAGATATGCATGTATGCATCCAACGAGACTCTCAAGTTTGCCTATATGTCTCAACGCACGTCTCTTCCTGTCAATAAATGTGTGTGTGTTTGTGTGTGTATCTATATGTATATATGTGAGTGTGTGTGTGTGAGTGAGAGCGAGGGGGTGACAGATGTATCCAGTGGCAGTCCCATGAAGAATGAAGTCACCTGGCTTTCCCCTGTCTTTGAAGGTCAAGGAGACCCACTTGCATATTCATTGCCGTGTGCGTGTTTGCATGTGTGTGTACGTGTTGGGGTGTGTGTCGGTGTAGGTATTCATGCGCGTCCACGTGTGAGTGTGTGCTGGGATCGATGGCTTTTAATTGTTTTTTCCTGAGCTGTGGAAGGAAGTGCCAACAGTTATTGATTGGTTGAAGGGGAGGGAGAAGAGAGTGAGAAAGAGACAGAGAGAGGGAGTGAATAGGAAGACAGAGAGAGTACAAAAGAGGAAGAGAGAGAGAGAGAGAGAGACAGCGTGGCAGACAAGAAGGAAATGTGACAAGACAGGGTGGCGACATGGAACATAGAATCATTGTCTAGTGGGGGGATGAGGGGGAGGTATGTGTGTGTGTGTGTGTGTGTGTGCGCATGTGTGTGCGGAGGGGGTTTATGGGTGCCACGAGTATATATGTAAGTCTTTGCGCGATGGGGGAGAGGAGGGGTTGTGGTGTCACAGAGTGTCTGATCTTGATGCTACACACACATAGAGCCCACATTCACAATGTGCATTATTGAGTGTGTGTTTGTGTGTGTGTGTGTGTGTGTGTGTGTGTGTGTGTGTGTGTGTGTGTGTGTGTGTGTGTGCCCACATTCACAATGTGCATTATTGAGTGTGTGTTTGTGTGTGTGTGTGTGTGTGTGTGTGTGTGTGTGTGTGTGTGTGTGTGTGTGTGTGTGTGTGAGAGAGAGAGAGAGAGAGAGAGATTCATTTTATGGGAGGTATGTACGCTGTACAAACAAATATAACAATATTCTGTAAAGTGTTTTTTAATTTACGCATTACACCACACTAACGTTAGTGTCATGAATCTCTCAGGAGTCTCACGCTGACCTTTGAACTTTCACTGGAGTTTGAAGACACTGTGTGTTCTTCAGTCAGAGGATACATAACTGTAAGACGGGGCCCTCAACTAGTTCATAGGACGGGTTTAGAGGGATGTGGGTTTAGATTGCGTTCCTATGTCAGTGCAGTCCCAGCTGTTAGATTAAAGTCATTTTCTGAACCATATCAGTGAATTCATACTCCTCCAGTACAATGATAAATAATCCTCATCAACTTGTCTCAGTCTCGGTTCGGGGGATCTTTCTGTGTGGAGTTTGCATGTTCTCTCCGTGTCTGCGTGGGTTCTCTCCGGGTACTCCGGCTTCCTCCCACCGCCCAAAAACATGCAGTGTGGGGGTTAGGTTAATTGGCCACTCTAAATTGTCCTTAGGTGTTCATGTGAGTGTGAATGGTTGTTTGTTTGTATATGTATTCTGTGTTGGCCCTGCGATGGACTGGCGACCTGTCCAGGGTGTACCCTGCCTCTCGCCCGATGTCAGCTGGGATCGGCTCCAGCTCCCCCCGCGACCCTTAACAGGATAAAGCGGTAGAAAATGAATGAAAATGAATGAATGAACTTGTCTCAGTAGTTTCTGTCTGTTTTTAAGCTTTAAATAAATGATTTCTGATTCTGATAAAAAAACACACATTTCAATGATGTCTAGCATTTTTTTGTTTTGTTTTTTTCAAGTGGAAATGCATGAGAACAACACTTGCGCTAGCATTTCAAGTGACTTGGACTGTTGTTGCTGGCTGCTTGGCCCTATAATAATATATATATATATATATATATTAGCCCAAATTAAGTACATTTTAAATTTGTATATTCCTTTATGCACAACCCATCCAATTATCTTATACTGCGGCATCACCTTCTCACTTGTAGCTTAACATTGAACGTACAATTCACTAAAATATTATTTTATATTTATTCATAGATTATGTGGAACGCATTAGATTAGTAAAGTGACCTGAGGGCCTACAAAGTCAGATTCATTAAAAACAAATGATGATAGGACACAAACCTTAGTAATAATAAGAATGTTTCCTATATGAATATTATTAATATGTATTAAACCTGCCTAAAGTGCATTATTCAGGTGATCGTCTCAATCCTATTGTGGGTGGTGGATGCTGTTGAAGGTCCCTGGTGCCTGATATTAAATGTCTAAAATGACTACATCTATTGTGGGGACGTTTGAAAGACATCTTTGTTTTCTTTGTTGTTGGCTTTCAAGTCACACTGCTAAACTTTGGCTTCACAGCGATTAGTTTCCAGCGTTTCCAAAAAAAAAAAAAAAAAAAAAACGAGTAAGAAAACAAGCAGGCCCACATTTGAGCTACAGGGCAAGATGAAATTGGAGTCAATGGTGTTGGTCAACCCTGACCCAGTGTTAGCTAAGGCTTGTTTGGATGAAATGTGTGTGTGTGTGTGTGTGTGTGTTTGTGTGTGTGTTTGTGTGTGTGTGAACTAAAAGTAACAAGCTTTATTCCCTAACAATGTTCCACCATGCCCTCATTACACATAGGTTAAAGTGGCACTCGGCCCTGTCTAGACAGCTAAAAGGAGAGCGCGCACACACACACACACACACACACGCACACACGCACACACACACGCAGGTGAGAGCAGCCTGTTGCCTGGCCAGACCTCAAGCCTTCAGGTACAGACTAGTGAGAGGGCGAGAGTAAGATGATGTGTGCTTGTGCAGTTGTGTTGTTTTTTAATTGCATTTAATACAAAGTAAACAACATGACTCACCAGCTGAAGGCAGAAGGCCTCTCCTCCTCGATAAACAGTGTACACTGCACTGCAGCTGTTGTTGCTCCAACGCTGTTACAGTAGCTGTGGTTTGTTCCTTTGGGTCTGGTTTTGTCATATAGGAATAGTTGTTCTTTCTTTGTTGTATTTGCTATTGGTTGTTGGTTTTTGAAAGGCTGAACATACGGTGCAATGATGTGCAGCATACAAAATGTGTGTGTATGCAAAAGATCCCTACAATGTATATATATATATATGATAAATAACTATTTATTTTGCTCATAAATGGACCAATGCTCTCAGTCTGGCTATGTGCTATCAAAACAGCAAACTACAGTAAATGAAAAGTACGTTTCTTATTCCTATGATTTTATTATTAAAAATTATTAATAGAAAAACATATGTATTGCTGTCATATTGTTATGAAATAGTTTACATTCAGTTTGTTAAGAGCACTAGAAGGTACCAGTAAAATGGCTTTGGGTAAGTAAGTGTAGTGAATGGTGGCAAAAAGAGGGTGACTGTATATAGTCCAGGTGACCATGGACGTGTACGACAATAGGGTGTTCACATACACAAACAAGGGTTCTTATTCCTCCTCCATTGCACCCTGAGTCTCTCTGTGTCTGAGTCTCTCCCCCACTCTCTCTCTCGCCCTGCGCCCAAAAACCTCAATAATCAGCGTCAAGTGAAGCAAGGCAGAAAAACATTTAAGTGAAGAGAAGCTGGTAGTGGTGGAGGTAGAAACTGGGGACTGTATGGGGTGAGGCGGCGGTGAGACTGTGGCGACAACACACACACACACACACACACACACACAAGCCTTCGCTCTGCTCCGTCGCACTGTCAAATCTGCCTTGTGTTCACACACACAAACACTCAGTCACTCACACACACACACACACACACACACGCACACAAAGATTCTCTGTAATAGATTCTCGTCTTGACACTCAATTCCGTGGCGAGACGATCCCGCTTTATCCCTCCCTGCATCAAATATTTAAACACTTGTATTAGTGGCTGTGTCATCCCCTCAAACACCCACAGCTTAGGGCACCAGCCCCCCCACCCCCTTATTTCTTCTCTGTCTTGTCCACTCTGCTCTCTCTCTCTCTCTCTCTCTCCTTCTCTTTTATCCATCTTCAGCTATTCCTCCCCTAATATCCACAATGCTATCACCTGCTTTCCTGTCCCCACCAGCCCATCATTTTATATTTTCAATATTTTTTTTTTTTTTTTGGATGGAGTGTAATAGAGGGAGGTGGTAAGTTTTTTTTTTTTTTGGCTTCCCTGTTCTTTTCAGATTTTTTGTTGCGGGACAAGAGCCCTTTTCAATCTTAAGAGGCGCAGCTCTACAGATTGCAACAAGGAGAGGGGGAGATGGAGAGGAGAGAGAGCGGGATAAAGGAAGGAGAAGGTGGAGGGGGAGAGAGCGAGAGAGGGAGTGAGGGAGTGGGGATCGGTAGCGGCAGGCTGTGCGCTTGAATGATGCCTTTCAAGAGGAGCAGTCTAGCTTGTCAAATCGCCAGCTGCGAAATGAATTGGCATATCTGTTGGGCTGTTGGGCAGAGATGTCGCGCCACAGCGTTTCATATTCCTCGATAAGGCCAAATAACGCAATTGTCACACCGACAGAGAGTGAGAGAGTGTGACACTGAACGAGTGTAGAGCCAGTTAGAGGAGAGAAGTGGTGGTGGTGAAAGTAAAACTGACAACAATGGAGTGCGTGTGTATGATGGACAGAAGGAGCTTTTACAACTGATATTGTGTGTGTATGTGTGTGTGTGTGCGGTTTGTGTGTCTGTGCCGCCGAGCACAGAAATGTGCTGGCGTAAATCTGATTGCTTGCCATTGAACTTTTCCACCCTGGGTCTTACACCATGACCTGCTCATCTTTGCAAGATTATTACAGACAGGACACAATAAAATGTGCTCGTGGTGTTGAGAGAGGTAAAGGCAGGGGGTAAAGGTCATGAGCCTGTGTTAGGATCCTATAGCAGCTCTCACATGAGCTGAACGGTTTCCTGAAACTATACAGATTTTCTTTTTTTATGAAACCTCTAAGTAACGTCAACACTGTTTCTAAGGCTGATGAATGAATAAGTGTGTAACAGCAGATGTGTGATGTCCTGGGTGGAAAAGCTTAAATATATCTAAAACATAAGTACTATTCATTCAGTTGTACAGTTTTCATATATAATCAGTATATGAGTTTTACCTGTAGTAAAAACAAACCAGAGTCCATATCTTCTTTATTCTTCTCTTTACCTTCTGTTCTACTTTTTGTGTCCAGATGTGTAGTTTTCTGTGTGTGTGTGTGTGTGTGTGTGTGTGTGTGTGTGTGTGTGTGTGTGTGCGCGGTGGTTGAGAGTCGTACTGTCCAACAGCAGACAACAGTCTGGTTCGGGTCTGACAAAGTGAAACTTGTTTGTTCAGTAGCGCAGAGTCCAGAGAGAGTGGGGGAGTATCGTTAAGGGAGACCACTGTCTCCCGAGCTTATGATGAGTTGTGTGAGGAGACATACCATCACACACAGACAGGGAGTGCCACAGTGGGCTCGAGTCTGGTAGTGGTACAGTATGTGACAAACTGTGCACGTGTGTATGAATCTGCAGTCCAGCTGGAAAGAAGCGGAGGAAGACAGGACAGACTTGTCTTGTTGAGGATTACTAAAGCAAGTGCTTTGTGTGTGTGTGTGTTGGGGACCAGATATGTGATGACACATAGAAGCTTCCCAGCCTCATGGTAACTAAAAAATATGCAAAAGAAACAAGAAAATTCTGTCAGGCTCTGACAACATTTTGTACATTTTGTACATGAAAACTGCAAGTGTGCATCCTCAGATACTGACAGTCGCATAAGCACACAAATGCACACTCACTCACACACAGTCACACATTCACACACACAACTATGACAAAATATCCTCTTGTGAATGTATTGGCGAAAAAAATACTGATAACCCATACTCATACATAATTCACAAACACTCATTGGAGATGGAGATGAATGAAGACAAAACATGAACAAAATACAAAAAAATGCATAATGTATCAAAGATGCAACATTAATGTAGTAAATCATAAAAGGTGAATCTGAATTTTGTATATGCTCTTTCAAATTGATTTATTTATGGCTGTTACTTTATAAGTTGCAGTTTTCATAGCAACAGGGGGTACACCGTTTTGTGTGCTTTTTGCGTTTGACATCTCCAACAACATTCACATCACACAATTCATTGGTTTCTAAAGTAGATCTACATGCCATCTCACCAGTCCCTCTCAGTCCTGTATGATTTAGAGCAGGGCCATTCAACAATATTGTGGGGGCAACACTGTGAAAAAGCAAAGACATTTCAAATATCATCCACATCTTATGTTAACGTAAAGATGTTTATTAAACATCACTAGGCTGTGTCACAGTAACACGGTCTCATGTAAACATGTTAGCATGTTTCTTATTCTGAACATAACATGGGTTTATCAGCATCTTATGATGATTCTCCACATCAGGTTTTCTTCATAGATCACAGCACCAGTTAATGCTTTAGAGTAAGGGATTTAATTGGCTAGAACCACTGTCACTGTAAATAAACATTTGTTAACCTTTTAAAAAAAATGTACCTGACCAGTTCACGTTAACGTTGGCCTAAAGGACATATTAGGTTGTGCAGAGAGTATGTATTAATTGGTTTCATATATGTTGAATTTAAAATTGAATTCAAATATACCAGAATGTTTGATTCTATTAGTACTACTATTATTTCTAGGTCATATAGTAATAGTTCTCATCCTATTATTGTTACATAGACCCATAACCTTGTCTGTTTACTGATCTCTCTACAAAGTATAATAAATAAATAAATAACTTATATTTGTAATACAATCATAACATTATATTCTTTAGTTCTTTTAACATTTGCCTAGTGCTGTACATGCTGTTTAACAGTAAGCATGATTTTTATTATGAAGCTTTTTCACCTCAAAATATTTTTCCAATTATCTTGCCAGATCTTAGCACGGTTCCAAAGAGGTTTGTTGCTCTGCGGTCCTCTCCGACTTTCTCTAGCAGTCTTTCCCTTGCCCTCCATCTGTTACAGCCTGTCTCTCTCCTCTGTGGTCGGCCCATTAGCTGGGTGACCAGTGGACTATGTCAGGGTGGCCTGGTCAGGGCATCACGCAGCTGTAACATGGATGGTGCCTTTCACATTAGTGTGGTGAACAAGGAACAGGAGCAGGAGCTTTTCCATTAGCACCTCCCACGAGCTGCCAACATTCTGACAGTGTGTGTGTGTGTGTGTGTTTGAGGGAGCGAGAGAGAGAGGGAGAAAGAGAGGGAGATGGGCGAATACATAGACCATGTTTTCATATGCTGCTCCTCAACAGTAATCTGAGCCACACTCTGGCCAGGACCATCAGTTCATATTCATACAGGCAGCAGAAGATAGGACATGAGGTGTGCTGTAGGAACAAGACAAAGAAAGGAGAGAGCATTGTTTATAATGAGACTGGAACAAGTTCTCACTAGTGATTCACCCTAATAATACATGTGTAGGATTATCTCTTTAGATTACTGACAGGAGTTAGACTTTGTGATGCTGATATCATCAGTGTGTAGTTTTCATTTGTGTTTCATTGTGTTCATTTAATCTCAGAATTTATTTGTTTAGTTTAAAAACATTAGAACCTTAAAATGAGCCCTTTACAGCAACAGAGATGTGTTTTTTTTCACCATGTTCTATTGTAACCCAGAACATACAAAACAACTACTTACCTTATTGTTTTTACATTATGAATTTGATATATTTTAACACAAAAATTTATAACAGATCAGATCACAAGTTAACAACACAAACTATAAACTGTGTCCATCTGACTAATATGCAGGATAGAGCCTTTAATAATAATTAACACGAGAGGCAGTGTACTGCATTCAACAAACATACTGTGTATCAGTGTTAACCCTAACCCTGGTGCTAAACAGCAAAACAAACAGATTATTATTATTAATATTATTTCCTCTCGTCATACAGAGATAATAGTAAAAAAAGTATAATAGTAAAAAAAAAGACATTTAATGGAAATTCACTTGAAATCTGTGCTTGAGTTGGATGATTTGGATGACTGTGCTACACTGAGAGTATCTGTTTGTTAAGGTGTGTAGCTCTGACATAACAACATTTGTGACCACAGTCTTTTTGCGATGACACTGCAGCCTTTAAACACACACTGTAATAAACCCGATGATGCTGTCAATTCCTTTAGCCTCAGCTTCACTGTAGAAGGTTGTGGGTCGTGTGCAGCCATTTTCAAAATACATATTATGACCTCAGCAGTCAAATGCTTTCTTTGATTTTCAGTCAGTGTTATTTATGCTGTAGCACGTGCTATTTTTCTGTAGCACATGCTCCCCCACAAATCTGCGTCTTTTCTTTCCATGTGAGTCTTGATGTAGAATTACATTTATTTAGCTATTGAACAAGGGTTACCTAACATGTCATCAATGGATTGCTGTTTAAAGTTTCTTCTTCATCTCTGATGGTCGCATCGACATGTCTTTTGATAAAGTGATCAAATGAGGAGGGTCTCATTTGCTGTGATCACAGGGCCACGTGCTCCCATGCAATGTCTCTTGGCTTCTTTATTTATTTAATGTGTCTTATTTTGCATCTCAGTGTCATCTGCTTCTCCTGCCTGCTCCCGCCTGCTCCCTTGTCAGTCGACGTAGAGTTGCTCGTTATAGCAGATCAAAGACAGCCATCTATGGACTGTCAGCCACCCTCAGACAATGTGGGAGGGGAGACGGAGAAGGAATACAACGTGCACCATCCCATGCTGTTCAAAATAATCACACAATCATTTGAATTACACGTGCCCAAAATATTGCTCCGCACTAAAGGTGATACACAAACTTGAAATATTAATGACCATTATGTGATTCCAGGCAAAATACTGAAACATTATTGCACAAACAATCTGCAATTAAAACCATAAAAATTATATGGCAGTTTTCGGCTAAATTTATCCGGCAAAATGAATGGTTGCCAGGGACCAAATTCCACATGTTTAGTCAGAGTGCATGTAAAAGTCAGCTCTACTCTATTTATCTTAAATACTCAGTGTCAATTTGTATAATGGTGACCATCCAATAAGTGTTTCCGTGATAAGTGCATAGGTGTACAAGCTGTAGCATGACAAGACAATAGCTGCTTCGTGATGAAGGGCACACATTACATGGAACAAGACACAGAAATGGACAGGACAGGACACCGTAGGCACGTAATGGTACACGACCCTCATTACACCAGATAAAACACTGTGGAGGACATGACATTAAGTGATCGAACCCTCTCCGGAGAGATAAAAGAGATGAGAATGACAGCGGATAAGAGAGTTTGGAAGAGGACGAAAGAATGAACAAAGGGAGGATGAAATAGAGGGACGACTCCTCTTAGAGAGAGGAGAGAGACCCTATCCCTCAAAATAATGATGATGTCCTAGTTGGTTAAAAAGCAGTGTTAAATATGGGCGGTGTTGAATATCAGGGAGAGCTGGCTCAGCGAGATGAATGGCTTCTTAAGTAACAGCGTCCTGATAGATATGTTGGCACAGGAGCCAAGCATGACGTCTGCTGAGAGGAGAGCAGAGTGTGAAGTATAGACGGAGTGAGAGGCAACGCTTATTCAGCATAAAAAGTAACATTTATTTCATTTACTCTGATATGAAAAAAAAACCCACAAATGGGGAACATCACTTAGTACCTGGTCGTTTACATGACCATAAAGGGCATCATGGTATTCTAAATGCTGATAAGTCCACAATTACATCCTGCATTATTTGCCATGATAACCGAGTGGTAATAGCAACCAATGGACACTATGCAATTAGCGAAGTCATCATCATTGCAAAAAGGCTCACAAAAGCTAAATGATAACATGTTTATAGTGGCACTGGTGTTTAGCAGCTATACCAGGTTCAGTGTGCGGTCCTCAGCCATTTTCATGTGCGCAAATATGAAGAAGTGATGTGTAATTCCAGTTTAAATGAGTTTATACCCACATGTTAATTTGTAAACTTCTTGTGCTTGTTATGTCAGTTTGTTGTTGCATTGTACTCAGTTTGTTTAATGGTCAGAAGTAGTCGGTATGTTTCCCCTGCTGGGAACCATGGATCTCTGTCCAAACTTTTTATGGCCAGTGCATTCACTGGTTGAGGGGATGTTTCACTCTGAATGGATATCAGTGAACCAATTAAAAGTCTGACATGGCTGTTTTAAAAATGGAGGACAGGCTGTGAAAATACCAAACTAGAGCTTTGTAAGTGTGAAGAAGTACTGGCGCATGTTTGTTTTGTTATGGTCTGTTGTCCATTGTGTTGTCAGGGACACAGGCTCCTTTCTT
Organism: Trinectes maculatus; assembly: GCA_016785345.1. Lineage (NCBI taxonomy): Eukaryota > Metazoa > Chordata > Actinopteri > Pleuronectiformes > Achiridae > Trinectes > Trinectes maculatus. Next base: position 212,849 of record JAFBJQ010001612.1, on the reverse strand, counting down.
ACCAGTATCAAGTCTTTTAGGCCAGTTATTGTTCATTACGAAAACCACTGCTGCACAGTGACCTGACAGAGGAAAAACAGATTGAATCGAGTAAAGTGAATTTAAGTGGAAAATCTTTATGATCTGATCCCAGTTTTGACAAGAAATTTGTGTTGAATTGATTCTTTTATCTGTACAAAATGGGAGCTCCTCTGGTTATATTACTGCCAGTGAATGCATGAACCTACAAGACACAACGTTTCCTATTAAAACAGGCAGTTTCTGCAGAATGTATGTTTTTAAATCTCTGAAAGAGGTTTATTTGTCATCAAGGTGATATGTTTCTGAGAGCGGGAAAAACAGGCAAACCTGAGGCTTGCCTCTGAAAATATGTCCATTTATCATCACCTTTAGACTGCTCTTACCCTCGGAGGGTTATTTTGTCTGATGGGACTGAACCAGCCCTCCTCCCCAACCACTCCAATAAGTGTTTTTCAATTACTGCTGTCAGCCCGTAATCATCTTGTGATAAATAGTCTGATATCCAGCCTTTATATTCATCTGCCTTCTTTGTTAGATTGTTTCTAGACAAGGCTGCACTCGTGTGTGCGACTAGAGAGAGAGGTAATGTATTTTTTTATTTGGAAAGTATAGAAGGTAAGATTAAACGAATGGCAAAGTTAATGAATCTTGCCTTGTTTAATTTTTCATAACACAAACAAATATAAATGCTGCTTTTGTGAACAATTAAACCACCCAGTGCCATTCCTGAGAAGAAGCACGAGACATTATTTTGATCAAATATTTATGATTATTACTCATCGTGGATAATTATTGCAATTTATTTCTCTTTTCCTGCTCTTTTGGTGCTAATAACAAAAGCAAAAGCACAAACAAAAGTGCCTTAATATTATCATTGGAATCATTATGTAAATACAGTATTATGCAGAAAGCATGTAATTGCACTAAACGAATGGCCATACAAAGCGGATCGGGAAAATGTTGATTTCATTACTGTTGGGTCATTATAGCAGGAGCAGAATGGTCAAATATTAACACTTAAACCTTTTGTAAATACAGTACTTCACAGAAGATGGAAATTATTCGCATTTTAATGTCTATCTAAAGTAAAGATAATAAAAAAAATAAAACCATAACATCATCATGAACAACACGACGAGTTATATTATTACCAGGCAGCAGCAGAGCTGGCAGATTTTTCTGACTGGTGGAGGATATAGGTTGTCCAGGGGACTGAAAGCTTCAGGTTTTCTGAACACAACAAAATTTTAATCTAAAAATACTAAATTGTGAAGACATTCAGCTCTGGGGCGACAATTTTAGTTTATCACACATTTCTTGGGAGGTGCACCCTAGTGGTCAGGAGGTTAAGAGATCAACCATAAACTGCAGGATTTGTGGGACCTTACCTTCCCCATTGTCTCCACTCTCCTTTTCATTAGTGCAAAGTTGGATGACAATAAACATGAGGTGAGGTAAATGAATACAAGGCTGCAGTGGTCATGCATCACAACAGCAGCAGATGAAATGCTGAGCATGCAGGAACTAGATGGTAAATAAAGATTTTTGCAAGAACACATTTTTGGATTTTGGACAGAAACAATGAAAACAGAAACAATAAACTTATTTTTCATTTCATTAGTGTATGACTTAACGTCCATCTCCATCCAATACAAACACTGCTGACAGCAGACATGGCCGTCACGTAAATACTCCTCTGTCTTTCCTTCTCTACGCTACAAATCTTATAAAGCCATTTCCCAGCAACAATAAAATAAAACCCATGTGCAGCGGAGGAAGTTCTCCCCCCTTTCCCCTCCCCCTCCTCCCCCGTCTCCACTCTCTCTCCATCTATCACATCCAGCAGGTACCACAGGCCACTGACCAAGCCTGTCCTCCCGTCATTAGCCCTGCGTTCTCCCCACGCGATCCGTGTGGCTACCCCTGTCTCCTCTCTCCAGCCCGACACCCCATAATAATATCTCTTTCAACCTTCACACTGTGATAAATAGGAGCACGCAGAACAAAAGGGACGGTGGCGGTGGAGGGGGGGTGAATGCAGGGGTGAAGTGTGGAAGAGAATTTGGGGTAAAGAAAGAAAAAGGGGGGGAACTCTTGACATGGGTCTTGTGTGTGTGTGTGTGTGTGTGTGTGTGTGTATGTATGTGATGCGCATTTATCTTGTGGCTTACATATCAGGATACATTAGGAAAAGTTCTAAAGGGACATCTACAGCCATAATGTTTAAAAATAAATACTATACAATGAAACAACTATAAAATTGTATTAGAAAAATATGCTTAAAACAACAACAATACTGTTACACTGTCAAGTTTCCCATTGTTGTTTTTTGGCACGCATAATGTAACAGCATCCAATAATAGCACCCAATAACAATTCCAGAGTTTTGTAGATAGCATTACTAAAATACTAATAAACAAGATGATGTAAAATAAGTTACTTGTATAACTTAACGTTTCTGAAAAAAGTATATATATAAATTCTCAAATTTTCAAATACAATGCTGAATTGTATTTCAGTATTAAACAGCAAGTTTAACTTAGATTGCTCTTCCTCTCACAACGTTTCCATTCATTTAATAGTGCAAATATTAATAATGATAATAGGCATAAAATAAATCGACATCCCTCAGAAAATGTGCATTATGGGGCATTATGCAGAATCCTTGAAGACATGGTTTGGTTGGTGTGTGTGTGTGTTTGTGCATGTGCGCAAATGATCTGTGGTCCATCTTTACATTAGCTTTGATCAATGTCATGCTGTTTTCATGTCTTCTGAAGGACTGGAGATATGAACCAGTTGTCACATCTTTGTCACCTGCTGAGATGAGTCTCTCATTTTCTCTCTCTCTCACTGTGTGTGTGTGTGTGTGTGTGTGTGTTTGTGCATGTGCGCAAATGATCTGTGGTCCATCTTTACATTAGCTTTGATCAATGTCATGCTGTTTTCATGTCTTCTGAAGGACTGGAGATATGAACCAGTTGTCACATCTTTGTCACCTGCTGAGATGAGTCTCTCGTTTTCTCTCTCTCTCACTGTGTGTGTGTGTGTGTGTGTGTGTGTGTGTGTGCGTGTGTGTGTGTGTGTGTCATTTGTGAGTAAAACAATATATCATGTCATGTCAGGAGAGGAAAGGTTGTTTACCTGTTTTGTTTGTGACACGAAATAGTGTAGAACTTGCCTGATACTCATTTGTTCCTCTACCACAAATCCCTCCATCTTTCCCTCTGTCCTTCCCATCCATCCTTGCCGCCCTCCATCTCTCCACAACTTGATTTAAGAGTTTCCTTTGTGGCTTTGACACATCTGTATTTCTATCAGAGCAGATTAGAAGTGTGTGTGTGCGTGTGTGTGTGTAAGAGAGAGAGGCAGAGAGAGAGAGAGAGAGAGAGAGAGTAAAACGGAATGCGAGCGAGAGAACATACAATGATGATTCAAACATAATGGCTCTGTATTGCTGCCTTCTATCTCCAACCATACTGTTCAGTCACTGAGATTAAAATGTATGCGTGTGTCCCGACTGTTGAGTGTGTGTGTAGAAGTGCGTGGCTACACATCGTGGCCCAGACAGTAATATCGGCTGTGCATTCATTATCCATCCTTCTTATTACCCAGAAATCCCAGGCAGAGGAATTAAAGTGTGCTTCCTCGCAGTCTGCTTGGTGTGTCTGAGCAGACTGGACTGCTGCGCCTCCCCCCACAGTCAGAGGTTAAGATAGCAATCAGGACAGGAGCGCAGATGGAGCCAGACATTTTAATATTATTTTAATATTCACAGCGGCTGGTAATTGTTAAAGTACAGTTCAGTCCTCAGCGCTCTCCCTCAAAGTCCTGGTAATTGCACCAAAGGCTACAAAGCATGGAGACTACAGAGCAGTGGCTCCTGGGATTTAAGATGACGTGGCCCAAAAAAACACTTTTTTCTTTTCATTCATTGCTCTTATTCATGCTGATGTATTGTGTGTTGGTCCAGAATTTCCAGAAAGCCTTGGCAGCATTTTAGACCATGTCACACGGTCCCTGGATATCACATGTTCTTCTCATCCCTGTAATCATGTGCACATGCTGCTCAGCTGTTTTCAGACAATGTCAAAACCCAAGTGTTCAGACATAGTAAGTTTGAGGTTCACATTTAAAGAATGCAGCAGAAGATCATTCGCAACAGCAGGAACATTTCGGAAACGTTCAGGTGAGGGATCCTACTTGTGTTGATCATGCAGGAGATAGTACGTGGGTATAACTCTTGCAGGGCTCATTAGGAATTTCCAGAAAATGTCCAGACATCATTGCATTGTCAGAAAGGGGCATTATAGTTACATGATTGGTTTCATCTTTTACAATCCAATAATATGTATGAATAATATGTATATCTGTATGTATGCTTTAAATAAGGCACAGGCTGTGTCGTCACAGTAAGAGTCCCAGCACTGGTGGTTTTGATCAGAAACAATGTGAGCAGACTATTTCTTCAAAAGTAGTTCTGAACTGCAGTATTCATACAATGCTGTAAAATGAAATGAAATGGAGGAAGCACTGTTACATGCAGAACCACATACTGTGCAACAACCTGACCGTGTTCCCAGTTGGTCTTGGCCTTTGCCTCAGATCTTGTCGGCATTCAGAAACACTGGTAGTAAATGATGTGTAAGTAAGTGATACGAGTGAATCTGTTCTGATGAGAACAAAAAGCATGAATGGCTAAAGCGCTCTGTTGGTCCAGTTGTTGTTCAGTGAAGAGTTTGTGATTACACTTTAAGCAGAACACAGAACAGGGATCTATAATGAAACCATATATTGTTTTTTTTTAAAAAAAACATCTAGAGAAACCTGATGGCAACACGACACAACTTTGATCAAAGTGATTTCCTGTTCTCAAAGCCCTATATCAGACCTACCTACTACAACTGAAGTAGCTGAATGAAACAGGACCAGCTGGAAAATAAAGGGAGTTGACACCAAAATAGGCTTGCTGCTCTGCATGCTTCTTGCTGTTATGCATCAATCTATCAGCCGGCCTTATTACTATTCAGATTACACACAGCACACACACACACTATTCAGATTAGAGGCTAAGGTGTATGGGCTTGAAGGGGTGCAGCGGAGACATGAGTGACCTTTTCAATCATTGCTGGATACTCTGAGTTGGCAGTGAATCCATCTCTGCGAACTGGTGTGAAAGGCGATTCCTTGAAGCCTGTCAAATGCTTTTCAGATCTACTACCAGGCTATTGTAATGTATGCACATTGCATTTGTCCACCTGTGCACTGCTGCGCTCCAATACTTCTTAAATGCTGTTGCTTTTCTACTGGTGCTGTTGACGGCAGATATTATTCACCGACAAATCAAAGTTCAGGAACATAGGTTTGTTATGGTTCTTATGCACATAGTTTTTAGTCAGAGTTGTGCCACTTTATGTTTTCATACTGTTTGTCTTTCTGTACCTGCTGATCCCTAACATTGCAACCGTGCCAAAAATCTAGTCGCCAAAATCTTGGTACTTTGTGTTCCTCAACAGAGTCCAGTTGTCAGTTCACTAATACTGGTTGATTTCTCCGTGGTGCAGTCCAAGCCACAGTGCCGGATCATTTACCTTGATATATTGCTGTGTTGCTTATTAGCACGTCAGTTTAAGAACAAGTAAACACAGACTGCTCACAGCTCTCTGTTCCTCACATGAAGCTGTATGTAGAACTTGTCTGTAACAGGCTCCAGCAGAGACCCTGGGTATCAGAGAGGCCCATAACACAAGAAGCAACCAAACCACTCGTATCACACAGCCCATAGGCTGCATATGATACATGTTTGAAACACTAAGGCATTACACACCATGGCTAATCAATTAAATGCATCAACGGGGATAGTTGTTGATTTGTCTGTATTTTTAATGAATAATTAGTCAACATTAAAAATTATATAACATGCGGTGTGAAAAATGTTAGTTGAAACGCTATAATATAGCCAATATACTACAAGTTATCTGCAGTGTATTTTGTAAAAAATGTACAAAAAATAGAAAGAAATTGTTTTCTTCTAATTTATTATTTCCATGTGGCTCTGTAAGTGACACATGAGGCTTTGCTGTTATAGATCAAACACACATTATTAAAATGATGCTACCAGACAATAAAAAAAAGCATAAAGCAGTCACGCAGACAGAAAAGTCACCAGACACTTATACACAAAGACAAGGGAGGGAGCCTGAGCGGCACATCACCTAATAGAGGGATCGGACGAGGGCTAAAAAGGAAGAGTGAAATCATTAGGATGCAAATGAGAGGGAGCGATTAGCATGTGTGTGAGAGATTGAAAGAGATACTGTATGAAAGGCAGAAGAAGAGATTGAGTCATCTCCGCTTTCACTGGGGTTCTCACACTGAAAGCAACAACTGTCACATGTTCGCTGTCAAAGATCCAGGCGACGGGTGCAATTAATTTTACACTGATGACTATTTTAACAGCTACGGGGATTTGTTTTACAATGCAGTGACTCATCCCACTGTCCAAACGATTTTATCACACACTGTGTCGAAGACATGACAAAGACTGGACCAGCATGCACCGAACTTCTTGCGAGTGAAGTAACTGAGTAACTTTTTCCATCATTTAGAAATTGGTGGTGGCTCAACCTCTTTACAAAAATAAACAAATCTATGTTTGTGTCGTCTTTTAAAAGAGGGACTCAGACAGACAATCAGGAAGTCAGGAAGTATTAAAAAATACATATAACACACTGTTGGTTCTAATCTTCTCATCTCATATCTTGATAATATTGAATAATGGCAGCTGCATTCTTGAAAATAAGTCAATTAGATAAAGAAACGTATCGTAGGTGTCATAATTAGACAATACATGTCTGTTGACACAACTCACTGATAAACAACTCAAAAGAGTCAAAAGAGTCAAAAAGATGATCAAACAATAATAATCTAATGATATGGAATTAAGTATAGCCAACAATAAAATGCCTTTGTCACCTTGTGATTTGAATTAAACGTGGAATTCAAAGGATCCATGTAAAGCGTGATCAGATCCGATCTGATCTGAGGTTACCCGCCACTCTGTTAGCTGCTGTCTTGGCCATTGAGACTCTTCATAAAACAGAAATATGTAGTGGCTGGGGCCAAAGCCACCACCAAATAAAATCCAGCCAAGTGTCATCCATGCAGCCAATCCATTCATGTCATAAAAAACGGCTCTTTATTTGTTTTCGCAGGCCGTCGGTGGTTCGCGGCCACTTTCTTCCTCTTAGGCACTTGGATATCGCTCCTCTTCATAAATCCCCCTTTCATCTCGCTTTCTTCTTTCTCCTTAACTCTCTCTCTCTCTCAACGTCCCTGTGAGTGTTTCATGGTGCATCATGTGAGATTTATTTCCAAATATACTGTTGTGAAATGTACTGTGTGTCTTCTTGTTTTGAAGAGGGATTTACTCCCCGTTAAGAAGAGTTATGTACACTGAGGCGTTTTACGCCCTGACTCTTGGTAACAGGGTGTTTTGACATATTTCACCTGAGCCTCCGCCTAATCCACATATCAATCTACAGACTGCTACAGAACACACACATTTACAGGAGGAGACCTTCTTATTCTCTTCTCAACGTGTTTGCCTTTCCGCAGAAGCAACGTTTCCGAGGCCTCTTTTGGTTTTACAAATAAAATTTAAAATATATTTTGTACGTTAACATGTTAATGTTAAAGTTAATGTCAGTGTTAAAGAGATTGTTGAATTCATACATTCATATATTTATGGGTTTGGGTTTTGCCTGTCCATACCAAAAAAGGTGATAGCAGGTTTGATGTCAGCCAGGGTTGGTTAATGTGTCTGGGGCCTATATTATTAAAGCATACAGTATTTGCTTCTTTATTATTGACGCTTACATCACATTTTACAGTGAGACATAGAGACCACGACTGTCCATCGACTGATTCATCACAGTCGATGCACAATGACCTAAGGCCAATACAAACATACAGTACATGATAATATGCGTTTGTAGCAACTTTTACACTTAAACTGCTGTAAATGTAAATAAATATAGTTGTCTGTGAACTGAATTGTTGTAGCAGTTACGACCCAAACAATGATAGCTGATACTATAATGATACTACATGTAACAGAAGGGAAATCCCTTTTCACACAAGTGCGAAACAAGGCAGTTGAAGCCCTTTGTCTTGTTCTGTCTCTCAGTTTGAACCCTCTCCTCCTTCTCCTCCTCCTCATCTGTTCTTCCACCTCCGTTAAATCTCTGTTTAAGACCCACACAGTGTTTTCTCTCCCTGCACAAATCTCCCACTTGTTTCAAACGCTGTCAACAAAAACAGGCCCGCACTCTGCTGATGAACCTCAATGGGTTCAATTTGAGATTGCATTATCTGTCCTCTTCTCTCTTTTTCTTCCCATCCCTCCATCTCTCTCTCTGTCTCTCTCTCTCTCTGTCTCTCTCTCTCTCTCCTCAGGCTGTGTATCAGGCCCTATGTTAATGACAGTTGACAGATAGTTGAAGGGCACGGGCTGCTCCCTGTCAGCCCTGTTTTGGACTCATAATTATTTCACCAGTGTCATGTTACTGTCACCCTTGCCTGCTTAACACTGTCTCTCTCTCTCTCACACACACACACACACACACACACACACATAGCCCCCCCACCCCAGTTGCTCTGCCTGCTGCGCCTTTAGGATAGGATAGAGAGAGAAAGAGAGAGAGAGAGTGTGTGTGTGTGTGTTTGTGTGTGTGTGTGTGTGCGTGTGTGTGTGTGTGTGTGTGTCTGGCTGTCACTCGACCTCAGCACTGGCCATTTCCCTGCCAAGACAAGCATCGGTGCCACACAGCAGCCGTCGCCCTGCGTGCTTGTCTCCGTGGTAACAAACCAGAACCGCAGCCTAGTGGCAGTTTGTTGGCGTGAAGGGAGGTGACTTCCCAACTGGATACCAAAATAATGCTTTGTAAAAATACGCTGTGTTCTACAGCTGGCAACAGATGTGCTGAGGTCGGCATGAAAGGGAATGCAGGAGCTGTTTGAGCACCGTGGCAGCTTTATTTTAAATCAGTGCCATTTTAAAAGACAATCAAATGAACTGTGAGAAATCCTATCACCAACACTTAGCACAGCCATACAAAGCCATTCACTTTAACCCTTCTGTTTGATTACACTGATGTTTCCTGTCGCCTGTCCTGTTTCGTTTGTAAGTTTGTCATACACTGATCAGCCACATCATTACGACTGTTAACTGGTTTTAATGTTTTGGCAGAACTGTGATTTTTTATTTATTTATTTATTTATTTTTCCTTTGCTAGGAAATGAAACCACAGAAGCAAAGTGAAGCTAAAAAATGTTTCTGTGAAGCTTAGTAGATTTTTGTTTTTGTTTTGTTTTTTTGACCCAGGTGACACCAGATTTCATTTTCAGAAATATCATGTCATATATTAGTTCAAGCACGTGCTCATGCGCAGTAAATTAAGGAAAGTTATGGCATCAAATGGTAAAAACAGGTCTGTCTGTTTATTGAGTGGGCATGTGAGTCTGCCAACAGAACATTTGGGTGATATGTGTTACTAAGACATCTCAACTCTTGGCCAGAGAATATCAGTCATTTAAATGTGATCACACATAACTTTTACTCAAAGTGGCTTCTTCGCTCGCTATCTCTTCTACCATAAAGCCCTGATAGATGTATGGCTGCTGAGATTTCACTCCCTGCAGACGACCTCTGACACTCTGTCATACTGACCCTGCTAAAATAATATCTCCCACGGCAACATGCCACAATCAGCCGCCTGGACTACTGGCACAATGAGAGTTAACTCCATATATAGATTGATATGCTTGATGACAAATTCTAACCTTATCATCTGTATCGTCTGTCACCAGAGATTCAGATTCATCACACCCGGCTATATTATGCCATTGTAGCCCATGTGTCTGAAAGTTCACTGTGTTGTTCATTTGCTCATTCTTTCTGTCAGCTGCAACCAGCCTGATCATTCTCTCATTTTTTAATCACTCCATTCTGTGTAAACTTAGTGGGCTGTTATGTGTGAAAACCCCAATAGATTAATTGTTTCAGTAATACTGGCAACCTAACAGTCCTAATATTATCATAGCTAGTGAATATTAATAGATGGGTGCTGACAATCAGAAACGAATGCATCGCTTCAGAGCATTGTAACAGTGATTGTGACTGTGAGAAGACAATGGAGAAACAACAACAACAGAGGAAGAGGAAAGCATGAAAACGTGGCCACGGTGTGTGTTTGTGAGAAAGAAAAAGGGAAGGGTGAGAACAAAGACAAGAAGACAGGATGTGTTTGTGTGTGTGTTTGTGTGTGTGTTTGTGAGTGTGAGAGAGACTGTCACAGACACGCGAAGCGAAGACGAAAGAAAGATTGAAAAGCGGAACAGCGTGGAGGAGCCGGAGCGAGGAGGATAAACAGATAGGGAGAGAGAGAACAAGAGAGAAAAGGGAAGCGATCAATGATTTAAACAATAATGCAGCCCTCTGTATTCACTGTCACACACTCACTCTCAGCCGCCATCAGGATTGTCTCTCAGACACACACACACACACACACACACACACACACACACACGAGTCGAGGCTGTCCATCTGGTTTATGCTCTCTTGAAGCCGTCTGACTCACCTTCCTCCTCCTCCTCCACCTCTCCCCCCTCCCACTCCTCTTTATCTGTCTCTCCACTCTGTTCCTCCTCTTGTGTCTCCCCGTCTCAGACTTTGTTACTTACACCATCATGTCACCATCACGTCACTCCGGCTTAATCTACTGTTGCCACACCTCTTTCCGTCCTCCCTCCATCTGTTTTCCCTGTTAAACTATGTCTATTCTTACACATTCTGCCGGCGACAAACTAACTCCTCCTCTTCCTCATGCACTCTGTGTGTCTCTATATGCTATATACCTATCTGTCTGTGTATCTCTACTTCCATGTTTTCAGTTAATTTATCCAAAGGTGTATTTGATGATACCCACACGCTCATTCTCTGTGGGAAACACCAACAGTGAAACCCGGTGGAAACACCTGGGATTCATTCCCTCGCCCCTCAACTCGCCCCTACTTCCAGCCTTCTGTTTAAATTAAGGTGGGCTGACAAACAAATTAAATCTGTCACATCCTGTTTGCATGAAGCTGACAGGAAGTCAATATCGGCGGCCATGTTGGTTAGCTGGAGTTCTAATCACACTTCAGTGGCATGGCAACAAAGATGAGGCTGAGGGATGGAGGTGGCCATTCAGACGTTCTCGGTTGGCCGACCACTCTCTGTTGTGTAGCTTCTCGGTCATTTTACTGAAGGCAAAAAATGAAGTCACGTGTAGCCTATTAGCATGATACGCTCAGAAAGACATGTTGTGAAAGAAGGAGGGATGTAAGCTGTTAGCAGTGAGAGACGGATTTAAGAAAACAACACATTTTGCTTTAGTTAAAAACCAAGAAATGTTGCTTAAGATATTTCATTGCAAGTAAAATAAAATGACAAGTGGCATTTTATGGAAGCAAATGCTTTTCAACTTGTCAGATAAGTGAAATATAACCCGTGTGAAGAATGTGTGTGAAAACTGTTTGATTGTCATAGGTGTGGGCCATTTATTAGAAATGACTCTAATTTCACCTGGATCTGCCATCTTCACATAACAAATCTTTGGGAATCGCGTTTGCTTCCTGGTAGACATACACACATACACGCACTAGGTGGCATGACGCCTCAAACACCCAGAGAAATCACATATAGCAAGTCATTTAGTCACGCTCGTGCCCAGACATATACACAGAGATGACCAAAGGTCACCATAGTCTCCCTGTCTTTAGCCAGTGTTTGTCAAGTCACACCCCCACCCCCACTTTACCCCACTCCACACACACACGCGTGCGCACACACAGTCAGGACACGCACTTGCTGCTGTGTTCTGTTCCCTGTGGAGACATATTGCTAATCTCAGTGACATCAAAGGCTGGAGGCTGTGTGTGTAGTTGCGTGCTTTTGTGCACGTGAGTGTTTGTAAGTGAAGGTCAAGGGTCAGAGGTCAAGGCACCTGCAGGGCAACAATTGACCCTGCCACCCCTTAAATACACAGGTTTCACACCAGGATCTTTAATGCAGTATATCTGTGGTGGTAGAGATTCAGCATGGTGAGAAAATGGGATGATAAGTAAAGGTTAAACAGAGGACTGATTTCTCTCTCTCTCTCTTTCCCTTTCTCTCTCTCTCTCTCTCGCTCCCTTTCCACAAACACCAACTATTTTTTCATTTTCTCTTTAGATGGCGATTTCGACAACTGCCAAGCACCTCCTCTCTTCTGGCCCTCGGGTTAAGTCATGTTTACTCATTTGACCTCATTGGTCTGCTGTTTAAAAATGCATGAACAATAAATAAGGATGCTTCCCCCTTCTGCTCCTCGCTCTTTCTCCATTCATCTATCCTTCCATCCACCTGCTAATGTTTGTGCAGAGCTCATTCAGCCTCTTAAAGGAAATGGAAATCCTCCATAGTGACCCCGCAGTCTCTACAGGTGACTAACTGATATCCTCTCTGTCAACATTTGCAATCCTTTGGCTACAAGCTACGATCCTGCCAGGAACTCTATATCCCGTAGGACATTGGGGCTGATATTTTTAAAGGGTCTGTTTTACCTTAAGGACGTTGGAGATGAGGCAATTTAAGGATGTAGGTACTCTATATAGCATGGGTCGCACCTCCATATGTGAAGCACTGGAACTACATATCCCAGACAACCACAGTGCTGTCACCTTCCCAAAACATATACCTGGACAGGTATTGTTGGAAATTGGTTTCAGTGTCAGTGAAGATGTAGCTTTATATTGCAGTGCTGTAGAAGTGGGAGATATCAGAGGAAACAAACAGTTTCACTCACAGTCCTGCAATCATCCTTACTCTGCTTTAGCATTACAGTCAAACATTGAGATCGTTTATATGTGGAAAAGCCAGGAAATACTTGACACTTGACATTTTTCCTTCTCTGTCCACATTCACACTCGCAATGCAACAACGTTTTCAAAATGCAGGTAACATTAGTTTTTTTTTTCTGCTGTGGATAATGAGGGAAACCACAGCTACTGTCCAAAGTCGTCCCTCAGCTCAACAAACTTGTTATAATTGCAGCACATCCGAAATCCCCTCTCTCCTGGCTGTGGACACTAACCAGGGACATTCAACATTGATCTGCAAGGCTAAAAATATCGGCTAAAACGGAGAATACATTACAGGGAGTAGTGAGATGATGTAAAGTTGAAAGCTCTTACTCTTACCAAGATAAAAACGTTGCACTTTACGTATAAGAAATTGCTTTCAAAATGTGTCTGTTCAGGTGGTTACAAATGATGGCTGCAAATGACAGGATATACTTATAGATGGCTGCAGACTTTGAAGTTGGACATTTAAATGTGTGGTCAGGATGATTGGTTCACACATTTCTGGCTGCACGTGATATCTGCATAGATGTCCTCAGAGACACGAGCAGAAAGCAGAATTTACGCCCCCCAGATGCTGGCGGCTACATGGAAACAGAGAGTATAATTTTGATCTTAAGATTGACTCTGCCATGCCAAGAGCTGTGTTTTATGGCAGACTGCATTTTATAGAGATTTTTCTCCACTGTAAATTCTGTCTTTAGAGGTCTTTACAAGGTCGTGCAGGTAGCCATGGACTTTAGCAGTGAAGGAGAAGGGGAGAGACATCTCAGCTTTTTTCTCTTTCCAGACATAGAGACAAAAACTGTCACACTGTGGGCAAAATGTTTTTTAGGCCACAGGAAATTTTTCGGTTACATTTTAGTGGTGGCACTTTATCTAGCTCTGTAAATACCTCCGCGATCTGATTTCATGCGTCTGTGTGCAGTCTGTGCTGTTGTTTTTTTATTCTACTTTTCAATTTCTCATCATGTATCAAGTTAGAAGCATGAAATCAAAACAAAAACTCCTTTAGTTTGTTTCAATGTCACATTCAGAGATACATCTGCATCATTAAACAGATGTCTGGATATGTAGAAGATATATAGAAAAAGACAGACCAGCAAGGACAAACGTTTTAAAACAGCAGGAAAGCCATCAATCTCTTCTCAGATCAATTTTCTTAAGGCCAGGGGATCAGGAATAAAGCCAGCATGAGGTTAATCTGTGGAAATTATTTTGTTATTAATAATAATTTCTTAAATATCTAACAGCCAGGAAAGACGAACTGTAACACTAATCAAAGCTGATGGGAGAGTCTGCCTTTGCACATCAGGAAATTACCAGTCTTTGATTGCTTTAAGTGGTGTATGGATTTAGTCCCGATGAATTCACTTCAAGGAAGAAAATGAAATGTATCAATCCCAATATATTTGAATGGAACCCAGTATAATTCCCTGGTTGCTGGAGTACAACATTTTAATCTACTTTAAATTACTTTCATCAAAGTTTTACATATAAACAGGCACATTCAGTGGGATAATTTGTTGGTCAGTCAGCAGTTTTGATTATGAAGTAGATGTAAGTATTGCATGTAAATAATCAAGATATTATGTTGTTAATAAATTCAGTGCTTTGTGTGTGTTGGGGCAGTGCATGTGTATGTGTGGCATAATGAAGTAGCAAAAAGCTCCCTTCATCCTAAGGCCCCTGAAACAAGCAATTATGGCTAATTTGTCCTTTTAAAAAGAAACAGGGAGGCCATTTTTCCCTAAACACATACACAACCACAATTAGAGAATATTCATGTCTCTTCCCCTCCCTCGACAAACACTTAGGAGCTAATTATTGTTATTAGCATCATGGTTGAAATCCCTCCACAAGGACATGTCAGCACACTTCAACATCTGCACACGTCTGTTGGTCCATCAAAGAAACTGGGGAGACGGGTGAAGAGGAGGGAAGAAGTGAGACATAAAAATGTCCTGGGATCACCTTGAAAAGGTCTAATCAAAATGGTCCACACTTTCAAGTCATTTTGTCTCACACACACAATGACACTGCTTCACTGCAGCTGTAATTACCTCCTCCAAAATATTGGCCTAATATATACATGAATATTGATTTAGCCATAAGCAGCGCCATTCTCATTATAGGCAACATTGCTCTGATTTTACTATTACTTCAATCACAAGGTCATTATGGACAAACATGCTCTGTACAATGACAATATATTAACTATAAAACATGGATTAGACTACGGCTTGATTCCTATTCAAGATGAATGCTATAAACATGGGTGAAGATCAATACTCTGTGGATTCATTTACACATAATCCATGTTCACGGAGCAACAAGATTAAATAAGGCATTTTCTGCAATAATACAACTCATCCA
Source organism: Trinectes maculatus (assembly GCA_016785345.1). Lineage (NCBI taxonomy): Eukaryota > Metazoa > Chordata > Actinopteri > Pleuronectiformes > Achiridae > Trinectes > Trinectes maculatus. The sequence goes on along the minus strand of JAFBJQ010001612.1, from coordinate 197,510 downwards.
TATACACAATTCAATGTGGAACTTAAAACGGCATTAACAACACCGTTAATGTTTTTTTTTAACTCGTTTAAAAGTGAGACTGTACTGACACTGGGTTTGTGCCGAGCTGTTGTTGTTGTTGTTGCACTATAGGTTATGAATTAAGAAGAATTATAACTAGTGTCAGGTGTGTTGTAGTTTCAGGAATTCACCTTAGGTACCAGAAGAACTATGACTGGTTGGATGTGTTGCATTCTCATAGGTATAATTAACTTGTATGTACCCACTGTAAATGGGAATCATTGAGGCAATGTTTTCATTAGCACTCGTGCTTCACAGCAAGAAGGCTCTTGGTTCAGTTCATTTCAACTTGGGGTCTTTCTGTATGGAGTGTGTATGTTCTCCCAGTGTCTGTGTGGGTTTTCTCTGGTGTCCCCGTATAGTCCACTGACCCCAATGCAGATTGGGGTTCTCTTAATTGGAGACCCTTACTTGAAGTTGAAGCTCCTCCTGGGGCCCTCTGAGCAAGTGCGTGGACCATGATGTTACGTTGGACTTCGTGCACCTTGAGGACACACAGGTGGTGGACTCAGGGCTTCCCCACATAATGTCACTGGGTCTTCATGAATCTGTGCCCATGTAGTTAATGGTCACCATACAAAACGTTGTTCTCTATCCCTCCACACTGGCTACAGCAGACTGAGCATGGCCTAAATATCATTGGCACATCAGCCCTGTTATTTATTTCAGATCTTTTGTAGATGGAACTGTCATGACATCTCTTTCTGTTGACTCTATTAGCCACTTTCCCATTCGGAGAAGAATCACACAGAACAACAACAGAAAACAAGCCCGAAGACAGTACGGGACATCCCCGCAGTTGTGTTAACACTCAGTGCATTTTAAAAAATCCTCACAATGTTCACATTTGTCTTTTGAGTTATTCTCAAAGACAGCGGTCAGGCTTTAGCCAATTGATTTTTCAGCGTCTGCCACAGAGACACACACTGGCAAATAAACACACACGCAGCCACACTCAGACACAAAATTAACTGTCTTGCTCTTGCGTCTAATGCATCTGTCATATCGGGGAGAAGCCCTTTTGATCTCTCGCTGGCTCTCCCTCTGACAGCTGGCTTGCTGCTCACTGGTCCTAAATGAATTGATATTTCTTCTGGCCACTTGAATTTGTCACTTGACTTCTCTGTGTAATCTTTACTCCTTAGCGAGTGCGGTGTCTGTGCCTGTGTGCGCGAGCTTACAGAACCTGGCTAACGCAGTGCTGCGTTTTGGATGAAAACACATGGCTAATAGAGTCACTGACTGTCAGGCCATCGAGACAGGCGAAATGCCTCCAGAAGGCCTCCATGATGAACCTGTCAAAGGTGATCTCATTTTTCCTTCAGCCACAACAATGAAACGTAATCGTCCGCACAAGCATGGCTAACATAGTGGAAGAGACAGAAATGTACAGGTATCAGAGAGTGGTGCTGTGTGTATGTGTTATTGTTGTTGTCCGAGCGCATACATAACATAACCAACATTAACGACAAATTTTACAGAATACAGAGCAGATCATGTATTTGCTTTAATTGTCAGTGTAAAATAATTGTTGATTGCAGTTGGTAAGGGCTTTAGAATATGCACACACACAAAAAAAAACAGCACTTAGATTGGGTCCCTGTAATCATCACTTTCACTGTGCATCCACCAGGCATAAAAGTTCCTGCAAAATGAAAGCTTGACCTCTGGCACCAAAATTATTTTCAACTGTCAATTTACAGCTCTTTTATAATTTCCTTCATTTTGTAAAAAAGATCAAATTATATTGATCAGTACAACACTGATTGTTTTACTTTACTATGGAATCTTCTTACATGGCTCCTTTGGAGACTTGAATGAATGAATGACTGATATCCTCCTTTTTCTCTGAATGTTTTCTCCGTCTTCTTCTCTCTCCACATCGGTCCTGATACGCTCATCTCTCTTTTGTGTCTGTGGCCAATCACTCCATATCGCTATCAAAAGCACTGCTGAGGAATATGGCACAATAATATTCAGCATAAAATCAATGGCTTGTTTAATTTAAACAGGGAGGAAGTGGGAAGGCGGGGTAATTGCAGAGAAAGGCCCACAAATCAGCCGTCCTTGTTATCCCATTTGATGGACCATTAAACATCTGCAGGAATAAACATTATTTTTAGCTTAACTGCCAGCTTCTGCCGCTATGGAGTCGATGGGCAAATCATTTCAACAAAAACTAAAAGTGGTCTTTAGAGTCAGATGTGTTTGGTTTTTCCCCCCATCATTTGTCTTCAAATGTTTACAACATTAATTGACAGCTGACACTGTGTAGAATACGTGGACAATATATAGTTGTCAAATATGAGGAAAAGAAAAGCTACGACATTTCCGTCCATTCAGTGCATTGAGGGGGAAGAGTATTTATAAATGATGTCTAACATTTGACAGAAGACATGACACTGTCTTTCTTTTATGTCATATTGAACAGAATGCATTAGCCTGGTGTAAGAGAGTGTTCCCCACAGAGCTGATTCAGTCAGTCAGAGTTCACAGTTGATTGTTAGAATAAGTATTTTTATATTAACGACAGTCTGAGTGATGGAGAGAAAATGCAGAGATCAAAATGCTCTTTTGGTCTTCATATGTGTTGGTTACCAAACTGTGTTGAGTTCTGGAAGGAGGCACCAGAGGAAGTGGCTGGGTGCAGTGGTAGTGCTGCTGGAAGAGCCATGTGGAGTCCGTCACAAGAAGAAAGTCATCAGCTTAAGTTGTGATGAGACACCTAAACCACTTTCCTCTAAAGAAAAACGCTTCCCCGGTTGTTTTTCTTAATGCCTCAGTAGCCGCCGTCACTTTGACAGTTTCTCATTGGTGCATTTGAAATGAATTACGTCATTTGTGTTTGTTTGCTCGGAATTGAACGGTTTCTCAGTTCGCTTGTCTCTGCCTGGGTTTTCTGATGCAAAACATGGCATTTGCAATACCTACCTGTTTTAGACCGGGGTCTACATGTGTAATGATTTAATAGTGGTAAAATATAATAAATAGAAAAGATCTTCCAGTGCGGCAGACAATCGCAGGTGGAGTAATATGGAGAGGACTTGGATTATGAAATCCGATGGTTTTACAGGGTAGATGATGATAGAAAGAGGCCTCTCCACCATCTTCACCTGCCTGACTGAGGAGATGACTCATTCTGAGTCTGAGTCCTGACACTGTAGTTAACCTGCTCATATCTGCCTCTGTTTCAGAGAACAAAGCAGATGTGTATGTTAGATACTCGTGGAACAACGTAACACCCTCCAGCTCCTCTCTTCTTCCTCACAGATAAGACTTTTTTTATATGTTGCCCTTGATGAATGTCCCCACGGGGAGTTGTCAAGAAATTAACTTTATCTGGTCTTTAATTATGGTGCGTGTGCTCTGATGCGTCCCTCACGCCACCCCCCAACCCCAACATCGCGCCCCCCCAGCCCACCCCGTCCCTGTCACTTTCAAAGCTATTTTAAGACAATGTGTGATTATCTGTGACATTGCTTGACATGTGCCTCAAGGCTAGCTCTCTCTTCACTATCTCCACGCTCTCCCCGTGTCCCCCTCTCTCTCTTTCTCTCTGTCGCGCTCTAATCAAAAAGCCAAACCATGCAGACAGCTCAGAGCAAATAACAAGTCGTTCCCCCGTGGATGTTTGAAGATGACGGAGCGACCCGGAGAAACGCGGCAGGAAATGCGCTCTGATTGTTCCCGGTCTTGAAGCCGACACGTTTCAGCCTTTATTTCTCAGCAGTCATTTTCCAGTATTTCTGATCTTCTCAACGTTTTTGTTGATCTCGGGGTATAGAGGTGATATTTGTCGTGCAAGAGTGGACTGTCCACGTTCATAGTTCAATGGGGGTGAATGTGATTTGGTTTGTTGGGCTGACAGCAAAAAAAAAAAAAACACACACACACACATAGGTTTCTTTAAGATTGAAACGGAAGCGGATCTTTCCACTGTCGGTGTATCTGAATGCCCTCACACATCTGCACCTCGCCTCCATCGCCACCTGACAACAGATCTGTGAGCTGGTTGACAGCAGGTACTCAGTGCTGGAGCCATGACCTGGCATGTCAACAGCTTGGCCACTGAAATTTGCATTGTGATACATATTGTATAGTAACTGGTGCTGTGTAGGAGCCATGTTTGGATGCCTAACCCCAGCCTGGCATCAAGCCTTTGTTCTCATGCAGTATGGATGTCCAAGTCCATTGACAGGATTGAACATTGCTGCCTGGCTAAGTCACCCAGAGATGAAAGGGTGTGTTCCCCTGGTTTTGTTGTCATCTATCTGGTGAGGCTGATGTTGATGAGCCTCTTCTTAACACTTCTAATCTCATCGTTTGTCAGCTCTCGTGTCTTTTACCTCCTTCCTTCATGCACGCCATTGTGTAATGACTGCGATTGTGTTTACGTTTGCAGTCTCCAAGTGACGGCTGAGGAAAAAAAATCCACATTTACATGTAAGCAGGTTTACATGGCGTGTGGTGAAACATGGCTGAAATTACCCCTCCACCTCTCCTGAGGAAATGCCCTATGTATCATAGCTTGAACAAATACCACATAATTACATAATTAATCAGATCAAGCGTGTTTCCATTCCCTTCCTTCATTTTTTGTTCTTTTGTACAGGAGTCAAATGCATGTAATCACTTGTTCTGTAATGTAATCGGATCAGGGCCATGTAATTCTTCATTTTCCAACAGCTCCCTGGAGCAATGGATCAGAGGGGGAGACGAATGTGGCGGAGTCTCTGTCCCTCCTCTCTCTGTCTCTCTGCTTTCCTTTCTCTAAATGTGGAGCCGTCAGTGTGGTTAACCGCTTGGCTGTGTAGCTGCTGGCAGCTGCGTCTCCTGCCACAAGACAATATCTCTCTTCCTCACTCGTCTCCCCATCCATCCATCCATCCATCCTTCCATCCATCTATCGTTGCCCCACTTCCCCTTCCTCCTCCTAAACCTCTCTTTAAGCTATTCCTCTCCTTTCCTTCCCCTCATCCTCCCTTCAGCTTCTTACACTTTTATTTCTTGTGCCCTCTCCTCTCTCCCCTCTTCTCCCTCCTCTCCCTCCAGTGGCGACACCAACCATCAGGTCCCATCTATCTGTGTGTACGTCAGCAATTAGAGCGTCGTGGCAGCCAAATGCCAGCCATGTCCCCAAGCTACACACATACACACACACACACACACACACACACACAAAGGCTGTGCCCTGACAAAACAGCAAGAGAACAAATCACACCATAATTTATAATCTCGCTGCGCTAAAATCTCATTATATTACAGACATATGGATTTGGCAGCATGCAGGGCTGTGGAGCCGCAGCTATAAATTCCACCAATCGTAAATTATTAAAGGAAAGATAGAAATGACCGTCGCCTGTCCAGATTAGCTGTAAATCGCACTCAAACATGGTTTGTTTAAGGAATTAAGTCCCACGTGTGTGTGTGTGTGTGTGAAGGACCTTACAGGGTTTTGCTCAGGTCACTGAGTGCTAGTATGAGCGGCCTTAAAATAGCGAAGGATTATGGGTTCATGGCATCACATAGACACCGTTCTATAAGGAGGAAACCTCATCTTTCTTTCCTAATATCAAAGTCAGCCAGCAACGTAAACAGACGAGAAACGTGCAGCTTGTTGTTCCATTAGTGTCCTCTTGTGGACTTTTACAAAGTGGAATTTGTTTGGAGGATAAAGCCAGGCCGAGCAGAGGTGAAAGCTGCGAGGGGGCAGCCGTGGCCGTCTGCTGTCCGCTCGGCTTTTCATTATCACTCTGTCATTTCTGAGGAGATGTGAGGGGCTTCATAACACAGGGACGTGATTCAGGTTAGGTTAGATGGCTGCCAAGCATTCTGCTTTAAGGCAGAACGAGGCCTGATGTTAACCTGTGTCTGCTGACATGGAACGCTGAACCCTGATCATGTCAACAGCCACGCCACTGCTGGCTGTGCAATGGGTATACTTCATCCTCGCTGTGTGTATGGGTGTCAATGTAAAAGTGTTTAGGCTGAAATCTGCCTTTAACACAGGGTAAATTTAAAGGTGCCTTAAAGTATGTGTGTAGTAAACGTGTTGTGGGTAGTGTGGGGGAAAGTAGCGGCGCAGTTGCCTCAGCATTGAAACAGGTGCTATCAAAGTGCTTCCTAGTCAATACACACAGAGGCAGCATTTAAAAACATCAGGGGGGTTGGACTGAAGGGTGGCATTAGACTTTGAATGGAGAGGGATCTAATACATGGATGGTCCTCTTCCCCATCAGCCCATTGACTCCAAACTGAGCCTATTAGCAAGACAACACACCACTAATGGCACTGCTACTGCTGCTGCTGCCCCTCATGTGTATGGAGACCACCCAGTGCACACACACACACACACACACACACACAGTGCGCTCTTCACTTTTCCCACGCTATTGTTACCTAATACACTGGGATATTATAGCGTGAAACCAGATCAAAGTGTTAGTTTCATTAGAAAGCGATCACACCCTGTTAGCAGTGAATGTATGTGTAGGTCCTATATGATGAACTGTAGGTGGGAAATACAAAGCAATGCAGTGTATTAATTTTTAAAGCTACTGACTATGCTGTGTTGTTAATGTGAATTGTCAGAGATCAGTCATTTATGGCCCTTGTCACCACAGTGACCGACCAAAGATATTCAGAATAACATAAGTGTTAGACAGCTTCTCTTTTTGCTGTATGTTTATTCTTTATATTATATAGTGACTGTATATCAGGATTTATCTCAGTCATTTTCAGCACATGTAATTCATTTGACTGTAGCCTTGATTAAGTCCAGTATTCCATTGCTTTATAATTTCCTTAGAATAACTGGTTAATTCAAAATCTAATTGTGTTTCATATTAAAACTGCTGTTGGCCGGACGTCTTTATTTTTCCCTCATATGACAAACTCACGCTCAGTGTGGCGACGTATAGCTCTGAAGCACAGCGACCAACCACATCGAAGAACTAAAGTTAAGGCTGTTTGGACTGCCGGTCAATTCCACGTGTGACCAGCAGGGGGTGTGGCAGAGAGGGAGACGGAGGAAACACTGCCTCTCTTTCACTTTCTCTCAGTCTGTGTCACGCACACACTCGACCCCTCAAACACACACATACGCACGCACTCATTTCCCCCTTTTGCCAAAGCGTGAATTATTAAATAGTTTTAATTACTTTTTAAATTAAAAACCGAAAAAAAAAAACTTGGGACATGTAAACCATTGGTTTCCCGTTATTTCCTTATAATTAGGAAAAATGTAAAGGTGAAGGGTCATTCGCTCAAAACATGACCCGGTGATGCCTCCTCGAGACACGGCCGTGTACCATCTGATGATCTGATGGTCATGTGTCCTGTCAAATAAAGCCATCACGTAGTGTGGTTTTGTGACGCTGGCACTTTGACGCACAGCTGCGGCTTGGAGTCTGCGTCAGTCTGCAGTGCGCTCTTTACAAGAGTGTCTGCTACGAGTCCACCTCTTTTTGTTAAGAAGTGGACTTCATTGGCTTTATGGTGAGTAGCAGTCTCTCCGAGGGGTGAGGGAGGGGGGGTGAGAGGGGAGGGAGGGGGGTAATTCATTCACTTTGCGCACAAAGCGCAGTGGAAATCACCCTGGGGAACGAAACAGCAGACAGAGGGGAGAGGCAGGACAACGTCCACACACACACACACACACACACACACGCGCGCGCGCGCGCGTAAATGATAAGTCAAACTTATCCTGTGATTAGGCGTCAGACTGTATAAGAGAGTCAGGGTGAGTGGGACGTGTGTGGTGTGGTTGTCCTGGGAAGGAGTCGGGGCGCAGGTGGAGGACAGTGTCCTCTCTGTGTCCTCTCTGTGTCCTCATGTCCCAGAGCGGTGACCTCACAGGAGACGCTCACGTGGAGAGGACGAGGAACTGGTGATTAACACCGAGAGAGTTGTTGTTAACAAGGAGACAGAGAGTTGGCCTCTGTCTGTCTGTCTGTCTGTCTGTCTGTCTGTCTGTCTGCCTGCCTGTCTGTCTGTCAGTGAGAGAGTCGAGCGCTGCGCGGCAGCACTGCACCTCCATCAGCGCTCTGGACCCTGGACCCCCCCTCTCACCCACTCCCTCCTCCACCTCTCTCCCTCGGTCCTCCCCATCCACCCCCATCACCCCCCACCACCGCTCAGCCTCGCGCAGCCCAGCTCCAGCTTCACACACGTCGCTTCTGAGCACTGTGAGACCCCCCTCCCCTCCCCTCCCCTCCTCCTCTCACACCACCACCACCACCACCACTGCCGCCGCTGGCTGCCACCGTCTGTGCGCTCCTCCGCTGCTGTCTCCGGCTTCAGTCCTCTCTCCCTCACTGGTCGTCCCTCTAGCTGTGCGCGCGGTGAGGCTGCACGCGCGACTGCGCTATCGATAGCCACTTTAAGACAGTGAGTGTGAGTGTGAGTGTGTGTGTGGACAGCCAGCCCCCCTCTCTCTCCTCTCTCTCTCTCTCTCTCTCTCCCTCCCTCTCTCTCTCCCTGTCCTCCTCTCCGGCTGCGCTTTGGTAACCTAACAGGGAGGTGTTAACTACTTTTGCTTCCCCGAAGCGCCTCCCGTTATCTCCGCTGCCGCTGCGCAGGAGCCAGAGGGGCCACTCGTACTGACATTCCCACTTGACGAAAAGTTTTCGGTTTGTTGTGAGGATAAAAAAAAAGCAGCCGGAAACCGCGCGGTCTTCTACAGAAGAGTCCGGATCCATCCACGGCGAGGTGAGTAAGTCACTGGCGTTCTGTGTTAAATGGAGTGGTTGCAGCCGGGTGTAAAGCCCACACTGTCCGCGGCTCTCTGGCGTCGCTCCGTCCCCCTCTCTGTTTGGAAGCGGCTTTCAGCCAACTTCCACGGGGATCGCGCGCCGGCGTCTCCGCGCGTGGAAACAAGTAAACACAGGAAGAGAGAGAAGAAGTCTCGGTGCCGTCTCAGTCCGTTTGGACACGGACTTTTGACGCGTGTGCGCGTGAGTGCACGTGCGCCCGTATCGGTTCGCGTCTCCGTGGGTGTGCGCGCACATGCCAGGATCCCAAACAAAAAAAGGGGCTTCTCGAAAAACACTTGCATGTTGGGTACAGTGCGCGTGTTAGTGACAGTACGCGCACATTAGCGGCGCCATACATCAGTGCCCCTACACACACTGCAGCCTTTAAGATGCTGAAACTTTTCCTAAGTCTGCATATTGACCTGGACTTTCTGCTTTTCAGTAATTTGTGGCTAGTTCCCTGATTTGTTTTTATTTTGTAGAGTCCCCGAAAAAACCCTGATGCCATTTTTATGACCCCCACAGACCTGTTCCCATCATTATCCAGCAAACCGTAAACAACGAACCGTAATCCGCAGCTCCACTGGACATATATCTATTTTAATGTGAAAAAGAAGTTGTGCATTTGAACGCAGCGGGGGTTCCAGCTCATTGAGCAGGTCTATGGTGGGCTTTCAGTGAACGTACAGTTTCTTTGGAGCACCGACTGCTCATAATGATGAGGACATGTGGTTTTAACTGCTGCGCATTGGCCCCGTTAGTTTGGCTCCAATAAAGCCTGCGATGAGGCGGCTTTTAATGCATCACATTCACACGGAAACAAACATATGAGGGATCCCTGCACTGTATATGGATAATTAAGGGAAAATTAATTATTAACATATCAGCCTTTTGAGTTTGGATTTATAAAGAAGAATAGAGCGTTAAATAAATCGAGTAAAGAAGCAGACGCAGTGAAAACCCTGCGCTCTGTCAGCGACTCTCCTCAAACGCACAACTATTTCTTCTCTGTTTCTCTCCAAGTGATTCGAATTCAAACAGGGTTAGACATACTGCGTCGTGTGCGCGTGCGCGTGCACGAGCACACACACACGCTAGCACACACGCACAGGCCTAAACACTGTTTGGAAACACCTGTTAACTATGGAGTCACTATAATTTACATCCTCCCCCTAAATAAGCAGCGCCCAGCCAGAGGAAGTCCCCGGGGCCTTCCAGCTTAATGGCCGAGCGCAGTGAGCTGAAGTCGGCTTCCTCCAGACCCCAGGTCCCGTCGTCTCCCCTGCGGTGTTACGAAACGCAGCAGGAAGCTGTAATTAAAACATTTTTGGCTTGCTACATTGTCGCATTAAAATTAAGCGATTGCTGTATTTAAGATTTTACTTTTCACATTTTGCGTATTTCACCGGTTCCCACGTTTAATAGATTTAAGGGGGTTTATTTTTTTTCATTTGATTTGCTTTTACATTCATGATTTTTTTCCCTCATTCATTAAGTTTGAATTCAAAGCAGCGAGCGCAGACAATACAACTCGTGGATGTGATTGACTTTCTTTCTTTTTGTCACTTTCTCTGGCCTCGAATGTTCGTCTGCAGTCGCAGTAATATTTCATTAACCCGAGCTCGCTGCTTTATTGCTTTGCTTGTGTGTCTTAATTACTTCCATCCTTTTTTCTTTTCTTTTTTTTTTTTAAGTCCGACTTCATACAGAAGCGCGCGCGCCCGGACCAGCGCGCCGTAACGCACAAAACCGCAACGCTCAGACTAGGGAATAATAAAATTAGTCGTGTGGGGAAAATGCCGCAGAGCCATAAGCAGTCGTTTCCAAACTGGAAAGTCCTCTCAGCGTCAGCGCAGCGGCAAATAGCGCGTAAAAGCGCACTTTTGGAGAAAGGGTGCGCCCGAGGCGGGTCATTGAACTCACCGCGTTGTGAAAATTAAATTATTATTATAGTTCCGGTGTTAAAAAAAAAAACTCTTGGTCAGATCCCAACATCCCAACATGATGGATCCCTTCCAATTGATTTATTGATTGTCAGATCAAGCAGCTCTCCTTTCTAACGACCCGCCGAGCCCCTTTCATTTCCCTACCAAACACATTAGTGACCAATAATTATCTTTTAAACGTATGACACGAGGACGAGTAACGGCCGTGTAACAGCTCACTTTTTTATACAGTCGATCACATAGCGACATGTTGATTTTCAAAGTTTTCATTTTGTCTCATGATTATTATTTACATAATTTTACGACCAAGTGAAACTGAGCGGTTATTTGTCTTGTAAAAATCACCAAGTCTGATACATGTCATTACTTAATTATTATTATTATTCCCTTTAATTAATAACGCTGATGGTCAGTAGCTTCGTTTATAAAATCAGCTGCTTCTTCCTTTTTTAATTACACCTAATGAGACTTTTAGATACATTTCATTCGCTGTCATCTGTGACACTGAGTGTGACAGTAGAGAAGATTACTTTTCCCTAAAAGGCCATTTTCATTTTCAGTTAACAAATATTTAAAAGGCATTTATATTTCACCGCCTGTGTTTTGCTGCGATCAGTCCGTGTGTGTGTGTGTGTGTGTGTGTGTGATCTCGCAGACTGGTGTCAGCTTTTGTATCATCTTATCATTTTCCGCTCCACCTCAGACCTGATGATTTATAGGCCGCGGCTTGGATCCGTGTGTCAGCTGATTGGAACATGGCTCGTCCATGGCCTCCGCGCGATATTTACACCAATACGTCCGTGTCTGATATGGAGTCAGAGGATAAATCACACACTCTCTCTCTCTCTCTCTCATACACACACAGTGATGCCCAGTGATACCTTCCGTTACACTAACTATTTTTAATGGGAAGCCCATAGACGCGTCTTTTTTTTCTCCTGTCGTTTATTCCTCTTTGGGCCCCGTCCTCCTCTCTGGTTTTCTCTCCAGAGGGACAGCGCAGAGAGGAGGGGAAAAGGTGTCGAGGTTGGAGGAAAAGTAGCAAAAGATGATTTATATGTCAGCGTTTTCAAAACCCCCCACCCCCCAGTCGTCCATTCTTATTCTTCCTCTCAGCAGTCAGCTGTTATTGCTCGCCATTGATCTCCTGGCTCTCCTCCTTTGCGCAGCGAGAAGTGAACGAAAATTAATGTCCATTTCACACCCCTGTCCCAGATCGATAACATAACCCACTGAAGTTTGTTTTAATCTGGACGCGAAGAAGCGCACTTCCGGCACAATAATTATATTAATAAAAACAATATTAATATTAACAACAATAACGATAATAATTTTCTCTCTCATACACACACAGTGATGCCCAGTGATACCTTCCGTTACACTAACTATTTTTAATGGGAAGCCCATAGACGCGTCTTTTTTTTCTCCTGTCGTTTATTCCTCTTTGGGCCCCGTCCTCCTCTCTGGTTTTCTCTCCAGAGGGGCAGCGCAGAGAGGAGGGGAAAAGGTGTCGAGGTTGGAGGAAAAGTAGCAAAAGATGATTTATATGTCAGCGTTTTCAAAACCCCCCACCCCCCAGTCGTCCATTCTTATTCTTCCTCTCAGCAGTCAGCTGTTATTGCTCGCCATTGATCTCCTGGCTCTCCTCCTTTGCGCAGCGAGAAGTGAACGAAAATTAATGTCCATTTCACACCCCTGTCCCAGATCGATAACATAACCCAATGAAGTTTGTTTTAATCTGAACGCGAAGAAGCGCACTTCCGGCACAATAATTATATTAATAAAAACAATATTAATATTAACAACAATAACAATAATAATTTATCATTTATAATTATATCGGTTTTTAAATTGGTGGGTGTTTTTATTAATGAGCGAAAATCATGTTGTATTATTTTTAAGTATTTATTTACGCTGAATGTATAAATTGGTTTATTGTTTTTACCATGTTTTATTTATGAAAAGATTTTTTTAAATAGATTTTTTATAGATTTAAAGATTTTTCCTGTGCCTGTGTGTGTGTGAACACACTTCCGGCACAATTAAACATTAAGTTCCATTCAGGCTTTTTACTTCTCATATTTGGGGATAATAATGCGTCATGGCGCGCGCATTAACTCTCCTACCCCCCACCCCGTGCCATAACGTGACACTGATAGTAGATTAACCATGGATCGCTCAGTTGCGACAAGTTTGATGACCCCCCTCGGTCTATTAAGTCCTATCAATATGCACTAATTCCTCATTCGTTATTATAAGCAGAAGCGGCTCTTTCTGCACATCTTCACCCCGCCCTCCCCGCAGAGTCCCGCCCCCCGCGAGTGTCTTTTATTATTTTGTTGTGCTAATAAACACTCGCTACGTCGAGCTAATTTGACATGCAGACTGTAATTGAAATCAGCGCGTCGCCGACAAATAACAAGTGTTTGAACACGCAGACGGCGGCGGCGGCGCGCGCGGGGCCCTCCGAGGGAGAAGGCGTCCTGCGCGCGCTGCATCTTAAAACTTGTTCATGTTGTGTTGCGTTGTCGTTGTCGCTTATGTGATCGCCGAAAAGAGCGGGGTGCAGTGGTTTCATGGATGGCTGGATGCGGCGGAGGCGGTGGCGCTTATCGGAGGCACGGAGCGCTTCTCCCCGCTGGAGAGTGCAGCCTGTCCGCGACGCATGCTGCATGTGTTCCGGGTTCCGGTTTGATCAGTTCTTCTTAAAGTCCCTGTTTGAACTTAGATGAAAACTTTTTTTCTTTTTAACTTACCTGACCCCTCCTCCACCGGTTTTATTACAGATATTTGCAATCATACAATTTGCTCACTCCTCCATAAACGGACAAATAAAGCAGTTTCCCTTAACGTTGATTTATAAATGAAAGTCATTAATAGTAAGTGACGGGGTTTTTCCTGTGTTTTACTGGCTACGATTAAAAAACATGGAAACGCGTGAGAGACTCAGAAATGCAAGGGTTAATGATGGCTCAAATGATAAAATGTGAAGCAAAGAGAGAGAGAGAGAGAAAAGTCTTCTGTCGGGAGTCAGCTGCAGTTTATCCTCCTACAAGGAATATGCATGCACACCCAATTATTCCTTTTATTGATGAGATGAAAGGGGAGTAGCTCGTGTCCAGTCATTTTCTATTGGAAGGAAATCACTCCATGCAGGGGATGCAGCACTGTGTTTAATGGTCTGATTGCATTGGAGAAGGCAGCCACTGGTAATGCCGTTATAGGGGGAAATATCACTTGGAGACGCTATCGGCAACAAGAGAAAGTCAAAGAATTAGCCTAATGGGGGGTGGGGGGTGGTGGGGAGTTGTGTCGGATGTCAGATACTTTCTATGCTCCATATTGCTCCGTGTGTCTTTCTCCTCTGTGTCTATCGCCCTCCGCCCCCCACCTTTGCCGCCACCCGCCAACATCATATCTCTCTCAGGTTTCCCCCCATTCGTCAATTACACCATGAGCCGGATCACAAGCTCCCTGCTTGGAAAATAAGCTAATATGCACCCCCGCCCCACCTCACCCCAGCCCATCCCCGGCCTCACACACCTCCCCTGAAGACACTATAGTTGCATTTGCGTCCATCGATTGCAGACCTGGCAGTATTTGTGTATCCTGCTTATCATTTTTCCCTGTGCAGCCAGCCGGTCATCCAACCAGGAGACGAGACCGATTCAGGGAGGCTGATCTAACCAGCCAGTGCACAGAAGTGCACACACACACACAGACACACACAGGCCTGCAGGGACACACATCTATATCTGCATCTGCATGTCCACACACATGCTGTATGATCTTCACGTTGTTTGCCAGCCTGGTGATCGAATTGTTCGTCGGTTGGGGCCTTCATGTCAGAAAGCATCCTCCCTACAGACTGCTGCTCCCTATCTGACCTTTGACCTCCAGGTATATCATCTCCCTACAGGCGTTAAAACAACTTTCCCCATGTTCATATTATTATTATTATTATTATTAACTCCACAATATAGGATCATAACAGCAAAGCCTGTACCTGGGAATACGTTTTCCTTGTTAAACTCATTGGCTTGTTCTCCCATGTAGTCTGTCGTCTGTAGTATGAATCGGCCAGCCAGTCCACCGTCCTCCTGCCAGCCGGCTAGATTAGTGGCTGCTGTTGTACGCGCTGCCACAGCACAGCCATAAAGAGTCATAATAGGGCGACTGGTGCCACACACTCAGTCGCACTCCTGCAGGAAAGCAAACAAGCTCAGTCACCTGTCTGTCGGCAAGGAGACGCTGATGTCATCTGTAGGGTTTTTTGTGTTTTGTTTTTTTGCCTCATCCCTGAAACACCAGTAGTTAAAAGTTTTTACGACCTCGACAGAAACAGATGAATAAAAGGTTTGTAATCCGTTTAATACGAATAAGCACAGGTGTAATTTTAACCCATTTCGTTTTTTTTTTTTTTGGTGGGTGGAGGGTTCTTATCACTTATCAATTCCAAAGTGCTTAAATTTGACAAAACATTGACACAATACTGGCCTTTCCAGAGCACAGGCCAATACTGCTGCACCTGACAGCAGCCAAATATGTATTTAACATCATTTTGGGGAAACAAAAAAGGAGAAAAAAGAGATGCAGATTTTTGGTTTACCAGGGATCCAAAAATACACTTTGGGGATTGTAATCTATGAGCAAAGGGATGATGTGCTTTTCCCATTTAGCTATGTCTGGTACCAGGAATTAGCTGGCCCCACAGAACGGGGCCTCGCTGGTGCTGCCGTGAATAGAAATCCCTGCCACAGGTCAAGGCCGACTTCCAGAATGATTTTCTTTGTCCGCTTGCCATGGCTCTGTCTCCAAGATCACAAAGGCTTGTTTGAGAAGTAAATCCTCCTGATTTTGCATTTTGCATACACGTCAAAGAGAAAATATGAGAAGAAAGAGACACGCCAAAAAGAAATCTCCCCCCGTCTTCTTTTTCCTCTGCTTTTAAGAAGCACAAATGAGTTGACGTGTTAGCAGGGCTAAGTGGCACATTGGATCAGACATATTTGCTGTTAGTGGACTGCTGCAGAAAGCTCGCGTTTTCACTTGCACAAGCTTGTCCAATCCTTTTTTTTTTTTTACAGTGGCAAAAGAGTACAGTGCTGTAAGAACCCTGAAATGAGATGTGCCCAGGCTTTCAGGGTTTGGTAAACAACATTAAGAGAGGATGGCAGAGGCTGAGGGTAGAGTTTAGAGGCTGTAAATTTTAACTGCAGTTTCTGGGGTTTTTTGACGTGAACGCTTTATTCTTAGGACAGTTTGCTCTGCTCTCGCAGAAAAGCCGCATTCTTCACATTGGTCCTTATGAAATAAGTTTGGTAAATTTTACGAGCACTTTATCGAATTGAGTTGAAGTTTTTGTGTGTATTCACAAAGATTGTGTACACGCCGATGATGTGGAACAGCAAGTATCATTTCACCAGAGAGACGAGTTGAATGACACAGCTTGGCATGTCTTGTAATAAAATGTAAAAGTGGCACTTTCACGCTTGTCAACAACCACCCAAATATACCCATGAGCTCACACACACACACACACACACACACACACTGACTGACTGCTTTTCTCCTGGCCTCCATTAGGAAAAAAAAAAACTTCAGCTGCTTTGCTTCCCGACACTCTCCGCCGACACAAAGATGCGCGCGTACACACAGCAGTCACAGTCGACAGGGCATTTTTATAACTAAAATTGGATTCTCCTTCGTTCCTCTCCAAAACTCGGCAGACACACTGGAGAACTGGATCTGACAAGTTTCGGTGACGTGTCGGAACAGCAAAAGCGCCGGTTACACACTCAAAGCATCCATGCAAGACAAATGTTTATTCCGAGCAGTCAACAAAAAGGAAGGCTTCACTTAGACGAGCGCTCTTTGTCACCGCTGTAGTTATTGGGATCCCATTTTCCCTTCCACTTTTCTGATCCTGACACTCAGAGCTGCTTTCTCTTCACCGATTTGTTATCAAAAAGATAAAAAACATTTTATTCCAATGCAAATGCACCTTATTTTGAAAAAAACAAAACAAACATCAATTCTAATCGTGGCAGTGATTTATTTTATCCATATTGTTCGTAATCCTGAAATCCTGTATATAAGTGGCCCAATGAGGAAATAACATTCTGTTATTATATTTAAAATACAATAATGTTTATGACCACACTTAGTGCAATATGTGTCTGCTCCTGTCCTCCACTTCTCTCAGTAGCTCATATTTCCAGAGTGAAATTTCCCCTCAGACTGATGTTAAAGCACATTGTTGTTGACACTGCAATTTCACCGACTGGTACAACATTGTCACTTAAAGTGCAGATTTGACGTGAAAAGTCCTCCTCGCTGTTTGTATTTAATATCGCACTGACAGCTGTATCATTCTTGCACACTGTAATCAAATTATGACAGCGTGGTAAATGTTCCCCGGTGACATTTTCTATTATAAAATGCATATACCAAGTGTCAGACAATGTGTGGGTGGTATCCCTAAGTGGCAAATGGGATTGTAAGTGGCACCTATGTGAATGAGTTACATGTAATTGCACTTGTATATTGATGATATGCAGAGGTGCATGGCATCTGGAATTATGGCTGTTGTTTTAGAGGAAAGGTGAAAAGCACCATTGACTTTTAGCAACTTTGTGACACTTCCACTCGTGGAATACGACAAGTATACATGCGATATACACACTGATGCATGTGATCCATATGCTGAAGCATGGAAACAAAAGCTGTGTAGTACAGTACAATGTGCCATGGAGATGGGATGTGAGTCTCAGCTTCTCAGTGAAGTTAGTCATCACATCTTCTCCTCTCCTCTCCTCTGAATAGCCACTGTCCTCTTATTGGATTGGCTGCTTCTTGTTGGCGGCCCTCCACTCACCGCCCCTCGGCCTGCTTGGTAATGATAATAAAATTGAAATATCCCAGTACTTATCAGTGTATTACCTTCCTATCAACACCCCCGACACACGCCTACTTCAGAGGTTAGACAGGAGAAAGCGTGATCTGATCTACGGCATGAACAGAGGGATGCCGACAGAGAACGTGAGGAAGACAGGGGGAGAAAGGGAGGATGTGGGAGTAAACTGATAGAGAAAGGGAGGGGAGGAAGATAGAAATAAAAGAGTTTTGTTATGGCTACATTTTGAAGATGCTATTTTCAGGATGGATTGTCATAGGTGGAGAGGGGCTGATGAGGTGGGGAGGTGGTGGAGGCAGAATAGGGGCATGTAATGTGACCCTGTGGCATCTGTCCAGACCAGAGTCAGCTGTTCTCAACACTCCACACAAGTCTACTGTACATTTGCGGTAATGTAAAACATCTCCCATCCCGCCACCTCTGGCTGTCTCTGGGCCCTTTCCTCTCTCCTCTCCTGTGGCGGTTGGTGGAGTGTGTGTGTGTGTGTGTGTGTCTTTGCGTAGATGGTGGAGCAGCGTGCCAAACCCGAGATCAGGTTTGGAAATTGATTTGAATGAGTGTTGTGGACAGCTGATAGCTAGAAAAGATTTTCTCCTTTCATTTCCTGGGGAGTTTCTCCTTTGATGTTGGCCACCGGTCCAGGCAGCTTTGAAGCTCGGCGAGAGCGAGTCGGGCTGCTCCTCGATGCAGCGCAAATTTCTATTTGTTTGACCTTTTTGAGTCATACCGGCGTTGAAATGTGACGGCGGTTGTGATCTGTATGATAAAATATCTGAGAATATTGTTTTCAAATGAACAACGTGGAACACATCAGATTAAAAAGAATATGTTAAATTGCTCATGATAACCTAATTGCTTTTAATCAGTCATCTAATGACACACAAAATCCTACAATCACTTATGTAATACAAGCACACTGCCTACCCTAAATCTTAACATATTGGCTTCTTAACAAGTCAGCCACCTTCAGATTGCCCTTTGGGGATAAGAACCTCTGAAATGTTATTTTGTCGTTTCATCGGCTCCCTCTCTGGGTCCCTTAGATCGGCCAATCGCACGCACCGATCTAATCCCCGGGAGGGAAGATTCTAGTCTGTTGCTGCGGATGCTGGGGGGTCGTGAGGTCAAGTACGGCTAATTTATTCACTCAGTCAGATTTCCTCTGGCTCGTGGATGGCAGATGGAGAGGTCTGATATGATATCACCCATCTGAATCACCCAAGGGAGAAGAGGGAGGCAGAGATGGGGGAGGGAGAAGCGGAGGGATGAGAGGAGAAGAGATTGACAGGAGGGATGTAAAGGGAAAGAGGACGGATAGTAAAATTGGGAAATTAAAAGTGGTTAGATAGATAGAGATAGCAGAGTGTAGCATAGGCTGCAAGGGAGTGGAGTGTGTTTGCCCTACCGAGTCGGGTGTTGAGCTGAACATTGAGCCACATAGCTTTTTATCAGATGTGTGTGTGTGTGTGTGTGTCCTTATCTTAAGACAAGCGGTTCTGGTCCAATAATATCCTGGGAGACGGTAGAAATAAGCGGCTTAAATCGAGATCTGAGATGGAGGAAGGAGGGAAAAGCGATAGCTAGCGCTTGTATGATGAAGATGGAGAGAAAGAGGAAGAGGAGGAGGCGATGGACAGATTAGCAGGGTGGAGGACAAGGGGGGGACATTTGGAAAGAGATGAGATCTGTGGGGTTGTAGAGATCAGAATGGAAAGATTTGTTGTAGGAACAGTTTCGAGAAGTTTCCTGTTTTCGAAAGAGCAGAAGAGAAAAGGAGGAGAAAGCGAGTTTGAAATGGGAAAGTTTGGAGTTTACAAGATTTTATCTACAGGGATATCAAGATTCAGAATTTGTGGCTTTATCAACAGCATTCTCCTGAGGACACTCTGTCTCCAAAGGCTCTGACTTCAAGTCTTGGCTTCTTTATTGAAATCTGTCTGCTCAGCTCTCTTTGTTCCTACAGCATAGAAGTGGAAGGCAAAACATCTTGAAGAAGATGGGATGGTCTAAAATTAATGTGTAAAGAATATCAACACCTAGAGAGCTTAATGTAGACACTTAGGTTGGCAAATCTTGTGGTTGTCCAAAATGATGATAGATATCTCAATGTCCAGGTCTTCTCGAACCTCAAGTCATGTTTTTATTTTCTCTACCGATCACATATCTTTTCTAAGCAGGACACATGAAAGGACTCTGAAACGGAACTGAAATCTAACACTTGTGTTTTGTATCCCCTCAGTTTGGAGACCACATGAAGATGAGGAATCAGCTTTGATGACCTCCATCCCCGGCATCCACAACCCCTCCAACACACTCCTCAGTCGGGAGGCTTTTACCACGTTCCAGCCCGGAAGACAAACTTCATCTTGAAAATTTGAGCTGAAATTTACCAGTAGAAACTGGTCCAAACTGTGACGTCTGTGAAGGACTCAGCAATCCCAGTGGCGCTTACCTGGCATGGAAGATCTGGACTGAACAGAGTTTGAGTAAAGTTGACTGGAGACAGATTAACTCTCTTTATTTCCACTAAAGTGAATGAACTGAATGCGCGTTAAGCTGAACTGACATTGATGGACACTTCTCCATTTCTTTAAGAGCACTCGTTTCTTATGAATGGCTCTTTTGTGAGCCCCTTCCACAAAAAAACAACTCCCTTCCTAAACCCTCACTCTAGATTCCCTCACTTCCTCAGGCCCTTTCCAAGGGTCTTGGAAACTGTCTCGAGTCTCTGAGGAGGAATAATCTCCTCCTCTTCCTTCAAAAATTCTTACAACTTCTTTCTCCTGTCCAGACATGGACCTCCACAGGGCAGCTTTCAAAATGGAGAGCTCCTCCTACCTGCCCAATCCCCTGGCCTCCCCAGCCCTAATGGTGCTGGCCTCCACCGCTGAAGCCTCACGTGACGCCTCCATTCCCTGCCAGCAGCCGCGTCCATTTGGCGTTCCAGTCTCTGTTGAGAAAGACGTCCATTTGCCATTTAACAATGGTTCTTACACTTTTGCATCAATGTACCACCGCCAAGGAGCGGTCCCACCAGGATTCCCCAACAGGGACTTCCCTCCATCCCTCCTCCATCTCCATCATCAGTTTGCCCCACCCAACCTGGACTGCTCGCCAATAAGCATGCTGAATCACAGCGGCGTCGGCGCCTTCAGACCTTTTGCCTCACCTCCAGAGGATCGGGATGGGGCTCCTGGTGGGTATCAGTCTGCCTTCACCCCAGCCAAGCGCCTCAAAGGCTGCCTGGATGCCGATGCCTCACCCCACCTGCGGTACTCTGATGCCGAGGGGAAAGAGTATGACTTTGGAGGTGCTCAGATCCCTCCTGGAGGTTCACCCAGCAGCGCCCTGAAGGCAGTGGAGGACAGCGGGAAAAAGATCTTTGCTGTGTCAGGCCTCCTGTCCGATCGTGAGACTTCCTCCAGCCCTGAGGACCGCATCGAGCGCTGTAAGTAGCAATTCATACTAGCTCGACATTGTACCCAAGCATACTGTGTTCATACTATCTGTTATGGAACGTATGACCATGACTCGCAAACTGGAGCTTGTTACATAACGTGTACTCGAAAACTAATAGATTTTCAAATCACAAAGGTTCACACAATGTTTGTCACACAAAGTATAAATCACAGTCCAAAAACGAGATGTTATTCATATTTTCCGTGATCTAAAATGAACACACAACACATCTTTTCCCCACATTATAGCAACACTGTTGCAACTTTAGACAACAATTACACACATCTGCGATAATTAAACTTGCATTCAAAACGCATGCACAATGAAGGCACAATAACAAATCTAATTCTGCCTCTCATATTAAAAAACAAGTATAACTTGCTGCAATTTGTAAAAGGATGCAGATTTTCACACACTTGCACTCTACACACCAGTAAACAATCCCATCTATGTTCTCTTGTCGTCATCTCTCCTGGCTCTCCCTATCCGTGTTTCACAAGCCCACAAGCTCCGCTGGTCACATTAACATTCACCAGTGGAAATGTGCCATTTGGCCTTCATGCGCTGGGAATCTGATTACTGTTTGTGTGTGTGTGTGCGTATGTGTGTGTATGTGTGTATGAATGACTGGTTCAGAGACCGGCCATGCTCTTTGCCATCAGCATTCATCATAGCTTTACGCTGGCAGCCCTGTTGCCAAAAGATTTACCCACATACCCGTGCACAAACACACAAGCGCGCACAAACAGTGTTACCCACACAAAAACAGCTCCCAGCTTCAGCACCAGCATCTCCTCCACATGTCAACAAGCTCCACCAGATGTTACAGACAATTATGGCGATGAAGACATAGAGACACACAGATAATCTGTGTCCCTATATTTTTATCTATTCACTCTCTCCTAGTTTCAGTTTACCACATCTCTCCTTTTTTTTGGCTTTTACATCACCCTTCCATCTTTCCATCCTCCTTCATCTCAGAGTGTGTGTGTGTATGTGTGTGTGTGGGATACATCCTTGATGGAACACATGAGAGACAGAGGCGACGACCTGAGACTGATCCGATAAAAAGACCACCGCAGGAGAGAGGGTGAGAAAGAGAGGGATGAAATTGGGGAAATGACACCCGGTGGCTGGCTGGGGGGGAATAAGAAAGAGGAGAAAGATATCAAAGAGCGGCATAAACAGAGAGAGAGAGAGAGAGAACAAAACAACTTGACAAAAAGCAACTTGTAACTTAGTTATGGAACAGGAAATGATTTCATTGCTGCTGATTAAACCTAAAAATCCCGATCTCTAAAATGTGCATTTTAACTCGTCATTCATAAACTGGTAAAGTACGATGCTCTAGAGGACTGCGCGTGTTGTGTATTGCGTCGCTGCCATATGTGCCGCACCGTCGCCACACACTGATGAGCGGTAAGACTGAGGCTGGAGACGGAGAAGGAGATGGGTGCGGGGCTTCCTGTGCTGTCTTTTGGAACGGCTGAATCTGTGTCTAATCAGGTTAAATCTTGGCACAAGTAGCCTCCACCTCCACCGTCGGCCTCTAATGCAATTGGATGTGCAGAGGCACTGCTTACAGAGAAGAATTATGGGTTCTCCTTCACTGGGTTTGGCTGTCCAGTGGAGGCGTAAAGAACAAACAACACTTTGGTACAATCCCATGAGGACAGTGCTCTCACTGCTACACACACACACACATTAGCTAACTAGCAGCCTCAGTGCTGCTTCACACATACAGTAGCAGCCTGACAGGGACGAGAGCTTTATGGGTCATACTGTGTCATCACAGAGTCTCATATGAGAACTTGTATGTGTTGGCAAACAAACGACTAACACTGATTCATGTTTATAGCTTTATAGAGTTTGCTGCGTTTCCATAGGCTGAACGGCTCAGCTTACTAATGTTCATTCAGAAGCAGCATGGCACTGAAGATTGTAGTGTTGTTTGCGAACTTTGACCCTGGAGCATTAATGTAGCATAGCGTATCTTATCTACAGTATGTTGCTACTATTAACAGGGAGCCATTTTATAGCTGTCAATAAAATACTCATATCTTTCTATTAAATGAATAACTAATTATGATTTAGCTTTAAACAGGAAGCATAACCCTGTACTTTGATGGTAACTGAAAAAGAATACAAATAAATAAATCTCGGGATACACAAACATTACTTAAATACTTAAAGCTTCAAGTGGTTCAGGAAACAGTATATAAATTGGAGGACTTTAGAAGCATCATAAAAGAATTGACCTGTAGTGAAATTATAGATTATAATTCTTCTGCATCTTCCAAACATCAACATCTGGATTTCAACCATTTCTCCATCATTCATTCATGTACATAGCCACACCACCAAAATACTTTATTAAAACAAATAAAATGTATCATTTAACCTTCACTGCAGATGAGTGTGAGTTCCCAGCTCTTAGATGTGATGCAGATCCTCAACATTATTACTCTTACATCTGCCCTGCTTTCATCCATTTACACCTGGAATTCATCCAGTCACAATCCAATCACCTGTCCCACACATTAATCCCACATGAGAAGATGATCCTCGCCTCTTTGCTGCACTTTGCTAAAAAAAAAGAGGATATTAGTTAAAAAACCCTATAAACCAAACTTCCCTGCACTGAATTCAGTCAGGCAACAGTGGCCTACTCTGTGCTAAGCCCTCCCAAATCCCTGCGCTGCACCGGCTGGCACGTTGGCTGTTAACTAAACCCGCTAACCTGTCAGCCGCTAAACCTGCGCATAAAGGCCCCATCATGCCTTAAGAGGACTATGCACGTCGCATTATAGTAAAAGCTATTACCATTTACTGTATTCACATAGTGAGCTTTTAGAAGAAGAATGAAGGGATATGAGGGTTTTTTTTGTGTACAGCCAAAGAGAGAATGGAATTATGGAATGTGTGATTGGAATTAATGGGAATGTTGACAATGCAACAATCCACCCTCGAATTGCACTTTGGCTTGTTTGCAGAGGGATTTGATGTTTTGAAGGTTTGTGAGTTTGTGTGTGTCTCTCTTCTTTTTTCCCATCCTTTCTACCCTCCCACGTAAGTGTGTGTGTGTGTGTGTGTGTGCGTGTGTGTGTGTGTGTGTGTGTGTGTAAAAGCAACCCAAAATGTGAGTGTGTGACAGCTGTAGTGTGTTTACACTCTGTAGTAAGTTTGTTTTCATTCTCTGTTCTCTCCACATTTACAAGGCTGGGAGATTTACACTGAACCTGACCCTGAATACCTAACCCAGCTTCTCTCTTTCTTTCTTTCTTTCTTTCTTTCTTTCTTTCTTTCTTTCTTTCTTTCTTTCTTTCTTTCTTTCTTTCTTTCTTTCGCAAATCCAAAAAAAGAAAAAAAAAGACAGTGAAGAAAATCATTTTGAGGACAAATGTACATATGAAAAAAAAAGAAACAGGAATCCCTGGCAGGAAAAGAAAGAAAACAAATTCTTTCACCACAAAGTGAAGGGAAGGAACGTACACAGACGGGGGGAGGGGGAGGAAGGGGGACGAGATAAATAAAGGATAAAAGCAATAAGAAAAAAACAACTTGTACGTGGGATGGAATGAGGAAAGGAAGGAGCTGAAATGCAGATCCCATCTGCCTGACCCGAAATAAAAGCAGGAGAAGCCACCAGAGAGCATCGGACACAGGTAGATAGTCATAATATCCACATTCACTCATCTGACTATAGGAGCATTTAAGTCAAATAACACACAAATAACACACAAACAGTTTGTTCCTCTTTTGGCCATTGATTCCAGTAGTTTTAACATTGAAGCAGCTGTTAAAACACACAGCAAGAGGCCTCCTCGTCCTTTCATCTCCTCTGCTTCGCTTCTCTCTCCATGTTTGTCCTTATTTTCTTTCCCTCCTCGCACGGAGCAAATGTCATGCGTGTTGGTTCTCTCTGGGGCAGAGGATCACAAACTGTGGCCGGCTAAAGCAAATAAATAAATAAGTCCACGTCCGAGCAGAAACAACAAACTGAGGAAAAAATAGACTTCTCACAGAGGATAGATGAATCAGGCTGAAACTGATGTTGATGGACAACAAACTTCTGTTGTTTAGTTTATTGTCACTGTGAGATATCGGCGTTGCGTTTCCCACAGACCACAATCCAACTCTTCATAGGAAGGTACTCATTTTATATTTTATGCGTTGTTGATGACTCAACTTAATTTTCCACCATTTCCACTTTACAGTCTTTGTCTTTTTGCCATCTTTGGCACACGAGGGGTTAAAAACCCATCCACTGAGACAGGAACGCTCATCCTTCTTCCAGTCCTTGCAAAAATATGCCCTCTCTCACCCCCTCCACCACCCCCCCCTCCCTCTCCCACCATCTCCATCTCTGCCTGTCACGGTCTAGTGGCAGGGTTAAGTTAAGTAAGAGTGTTCTAATAATTAGGACTGGGACTCGCCCGCCCGTGTGTGTCTTCCTGTCAGTGCTTAGCCAGATGTTAAAAGGCTTGTCCCTCTCATGTTGCCTCCCTGTCAGTCTCCACTGTGTGCCACACACACACTCACACGCGCACTCACACACACACACACACACACTATGACTGTCCTGCTCGTGGTGGCTTTGTTTACCCCCATGTGTGTGCCCTTCTGGCAGCTCCCTCAGGGTTCTGTGTGTGTGTGTGTGTGTGTGTGTGTGTGTGTGTGTGTGTTTCTCTGTCAATACCAACCACTTACCTGATCCATCCATATTGTGTGCATCTTGCTGATTGATAGCTAATGGGGTCTAGTTGTTGTAACTTGTGACCTGTGAAGTCTTTACTATTATGAACATTTCACTATATTTCAGTGAAACAGTAAATGGAGTATGAAAAGACTTTCTCTACATGTCTCTCAGGCCACTTCTTGCCTCTCTCTGGGTGGTAAGTGGAAGCAAGCTGCAGTTGTCTGTGTGGGAGTGTGCGTGCCTGTGCAGCGTGCATGCGTGTGTGCGTGCATGTCACTTGGTGTGAATCTTGGGGCCATTGTTGCAATGCCATGCAGATCAAGGATTAGTCGCTTCCTGTCGAGCCTTTTGTCGGACCAGCCACTCCATTTAGACACAGATCAGTGTGTGTGTGTGTTTGTGTGCGTGTGTGTGTGTGTGTGTGTGTGTGTGCGTGCGTGTGTGTGTGTGTGTGTGTGTGTGTGTGTGTGTCCTAGACTGTGTTAGACTAAGCCAGACAAATAAACCACTGGAGCTGAGGTACAGCAAATGGAGGGATGAGACAGAACGAGAGGAGACGATTCAAACTGCTAAAAGTCCGACAGCCCCAAAAGTCATTTCATCCTATTTTCACTCTGAACAGTAAATTTGACTGTAAATGAGCGAACACACCTGCTAATGCTGTAACATAACACTGCTCCACTCCCAATATTGAATAGTATAGATTCTGGTACATGCAAATCATATGAGTATGCACACACACACACACACACACACACACACACACACACACACACACACACACACTGTGTGTCATCCAAGCTGCAGCCCTGAACTTACCCCCTGCTCTTATCTGTGTTTCACATTGTGTTACAGTTGGTACAGTTGTTCAGGATAGTTGCAGCCTTGTTTAACAGCTCAGTGCAAAGAACCACAGTTCATGTGAGAAACAATAAACAGTACTAAACAGTACACAGTACAGTAAAGCAGGGATTTAGCATATTGCTCGTCAGACACCTCCTAATGCAGATGTGTTAAAATCTCCTCTCCTCTCCTCTCCTCTCCTCTCCTCTCCTCTCCTCTCCTCAGTAATCTAATCTGCAGCCAGTTTGTGGATGCAGTCTAGTGTGACAGACCCCCCCCCCCCCAACACCACCCCCGCCTCCTGCTTTTCTCACTTTCACACACACATACACAAACAGCAGGCCCGTTTCCAAGAAAAGCCCACTTGCTTGGCAGAGGGGGCCCGCCCACCCCCCCTCCCTCTCATCTTGGTCACACCTTCTTTAATATTGAATTATTCATCAAACCTGATTGGTTCCTGCTGATGGCGGCCATGATGCAAGCGAACAGTTTGTGTATATGAGTGAACGGGGGGGGGGGTGTCTGGTACGAGAACGTTCACTGTTGTCAATGCACTGTCAACTGGCCAAACTGAACGGGTCTGTTTTTGACCACTTATTCTTCCTCTTCTTCTTCGTCTTATTTTTTAACACAACATTTTACCATATCACCAAACCCACTTGCACCTGCAGTTTTGTTGGAAGTGAAAATATTTTTTTTCATGGTTATCATGATATCCTACCACGAAGTATCCATTTCCTTTTCTTATGGTTGAACATTTTAATTTCATGATGAAGTTACCTGTATCTTTTCCTCACGTTTCATTTCTTCTTCCTTGGTTTGAAAAGTTTCAACCATCCTAGAGGAGGCAAAGCTGAGCATCTGCGGCTGTAGTCCCTTAGAAAGGTGAAAAAAAATCAATGAAGGGTATTTTATATGCACAGTGTGTGTGTGTGTGTGTGTGTGTGTGTGTGTGTGTGTGTGTGTGTGTGTGTGTGCATACTCATATGATTTGCATGTACCAGAATCTATACTATTCAATATTGGGAGTGCAGCGTGGCAACCTAAAGGTCTCACTGAAATCTGGGCCCTGCTTTATTACCATAATGTCCATAGAGTGAATGATATTTTAATCCCCTTTTCATAGGAAATGAATGAAATCTGTTCCAAAATACACAGCATCGTGACAGCTACCAGTCCAGGTTTGTCATCTCGTAGAACTGTGTATCTGTCATGTTCCAGCTCAAAACATAATGGCACATATACCTTTCGATGGCATGATCGGGTGTATCCATAATATTCCCTGCATGCAGGTGTGAAATTATAGTCACGCCGCAGCCGATGTTAAAGGCATAAACAGCCGATAATCACGGATTTGCCTGCACTTCAGGAAAAAGACGCGGATAAGGAAAGATGAGTGTGTCGATGTTTGTACGTGGCTGTGTCTTCAGTATCTCAAACGCCTTTCAAGGCACTTCACGTTGACCCTGTGCTGCCTCTGCATATCTAAAAGGCATTAGGATGTGGAAGTAGGCCTGTCCATGTGTGTTTTGTTTTCCCTTGTGTTTGAGTCCCTAAGCAGAGCTGATGCGTATCCATTAGAAAAAAATCACAGGTTTGAGTTCAGGTATGTTTGTTTCAGGTCACAAAGGAGGAAGGAATCACTAATTTAATGGACCTGTGCTTAGAACACACACACACACACGCATTAGTTACCTCTTCATCCTCATCCCCCTAATTCTTCCTCCTTCCCTGTATCCCTCCCCCTCCCCCTGCCTTCTTCTCCCCCGTCACCGGGTGTGTGTTGAAACCCAGCCCACTGTTCAGCAGATGAATAATTTAGCGGTGTGTGTATCATCTGTTTACCGTGCTAATCCATCTGTCAGCAGGCACCTATCGATTCGCGCCTGCCTGGTAATTGTGCATCTGCACCACACCGGCGCACACACACACACATTATCGGACACACACCCGTTTACTTGTGCACCTATATGATGTGCAGGTTAGCTCATATTCAGATGCTGCAGTTGTCAGCTGGCCACTGGGCCACTTCATTTTCACTGAGTGAAACTGATTTGGGGGTCAAGGTCAGTAAAAACAATCTGATACTGGACACATTAGCCACACACAGAATTCTGAATTTTACTTTGGAGACATATAGAATCTGTCCATTCCAGTAGGTGTAGATGGTTAAAAAAAAAGACAAAAAGTCGACTATAAACAACATGTGGCAAAACAATAGCTTTTCTGTGACGCAGGAGACACTGGCATCATCACCACAAACATGTAGCAAATACAACACGTAGCAAAAAAGTGGGCGTTGGATAAAACAAAGGACAAAAATATCTCTCCCTGTGTTGTTTGTCTTCCCCCTCCTCCATCTCCTTTTCCTCTTTTCACCAGATCAGAGGCTTCAGACAGCGACACTGTTCAGTGAGGTTTGACCAAAGACGTCCTAATACATAAGATGCCCCACTACATATTTAATTTGTATATTTAAAATCCCACAGCTCACACAGGCTCTTTGTCTAAGCAGCTCTATTCACTCTAATGACTTACACAGCCTTCTCAGAGAGACATGAGAGATAGGTGGAGTAAATAATTTTATGAGTGGTGACACAGGGAGGAGACACACAGGGAACAGGAGGGAGAGTGGGAGCGCAGTGTGTTATCCATGGCTGACCACTGATGGTTGTAATTATCAAATGGCTGGTTTTAAAAGCTCATTGATTAATGTCATTAGCTTCATGAGTGATTACTAATTGCTGCTCTGGTATGTTAACCACACAGGATGTACACACATACACACGGAGACATCAAAACATAAATCAGACACACACACACATAGACACAAAGTGGATATTTCAGTGTGTTTTTATTGTCAGTGAGTTAATAGGAAGTCACTGAGAGACACGGTGAAATATATTAATATGCAGAACCAAAAGAGAAGTCTTTTATTTAAAAAAACATATGGTGTT
>JAFBJQ010001612.1:150377-162877 GCA_016785345.1 Trinectes maculatus | reverse complement strand
ATTGCCTTGTATTTCCCCATAGGTGGTGTGTGTTTTTGTATGGAGTGAGCATCTTTGGTATTTGTGTGTGTGTGTGTGTGTGGGTTTGTGTGTGTGTGTTGGCTGCTGAGAGTGTAAACCACTTGAGCTAAACCCTTGGGATATTAGAATGCAGCTATATGTGTTTGTGTGTGTGTGTGTGTGTGTGTGTGAATGTGTGCGTAGGCTTGTGTGTGTTTGTGTGTAGGCATATGCGTGTGTGTGTGTGCATGTGTCACATGTGGTCGCTCTCTCAAAAGATGGGCCTGTCTCAACCACTCTCATCCCCTGTTACCACAACGATTAATACATTTTAAAAAATGTCCCCTCCACTTTCCCCCGGTGCCGGTCTCTCTCTCCAACACACACACACACGCACGCACACACACACACACACACTGCTCACTATTCAGCGGAGGTTACTGCTACATCAGCAGCACACACAGCAATG
This sequence comes from Trinectes maculatus, assembly GCA_016785345.1. Lineage (NCBI taxonomy): Eukaryota > Metazoa > Chordata > Actinopteri > Pleuronectiformes > Achiridae > Trinectes > Trinectes maculatus. The sequence goes on along the minus strand of JAFBJQ010001612.1, from coordinate 162,408 downwards.
CCTTTAGAGGCTGATCAATCTGCACTGCTGCTTGCACTGATGAATTACAGAAGTCAAGACAGAAAAAGAGGAGAAAGAGCGAATGAGAGAGGGAGGAGGAGGAGGAGGAGTGGGAGGATGAAGATGAGGGCGACAGTTGGAGGTGTTAAGGACAAAGATGAGCAGGATGAGGGAAACGTGAGCATAAGGTGGGGATGATTAGGGTCATGTCCCAGTAAAGTCAGTGATGATGGTATCAAAGTCTGCGGAGAAGAGGAAATAAAATGTGTTGAGGCAAATAGAGAAAAACAAGAAACCGATGGGATCTTTTCAAAATAAAGGACGTTGGAGGAGTTTGTTAAAGACGGAGTTCAAGCCAGAGCAGCCCATCACATGGATCTCTCATTTAGGTGTAGTCAGCGCAGGTTGAAGGACAGACAGGCGGGTGATATACAGAGCACTTGAACTTCATCCCAAAAAGCCTGGATAATATTGTCTTTAGCTGTTACACTGGGACAGACAGCAGGGGTTTATGAACAGGGAGGCTTGAATAGAGGTCTTTGTTTGGCAGTGGAGAAAGTTTGTCGTAGATTGATGTTGTTTTAAAGAGCTGTCATAGGGGTTGAGATTGATAATCCATGCTGTGTTTTCAGGCAACTTTGCCAAGAACTGGGGTCAAGTGAGCAGTATTTCATGACTTTATATTGTACTGGTGCATTTTTCTCTCAACATCTATTTGATAACTTTGTATGGAACTGCAAATATGGTTTGTCAGTATACTTTATATATGCATGTATGTATGAGTACTCTCTGTGGACCCATTCAGTACAAAGTATAATACAACACTGGGAATACTCTGTCTGGATCAATCTGATCTGGTCACATAAGCCAATGAGGAGTGGATCTTTGTTTTGGGGATTAATAGAAAAATATATCATTTTGAGTTCAATTTTTTTTTTTTACTTTGACCTCATCCACACTGACTGTACGATACTTTGACATGTTGTCGTAGCTTGTGTTGACACGTACACTGTCAGTGTGATCAACTCCACAGGGTTTAATGTGACAAATGTGTGTTCTATAATAATTGCATGCAGTCATATGATGTTGCATAGCATCGCATTAGGGTGAATGAAATCACTGTTGTATGATATGGTATTGCATTTGTAGTTGCCTCATATGTGTCTTTACTGTATTGGCTTGTAGGCGATCCATCGGGATGTGCATCACATAGGCCTCAGTGATGGAGATGCAGAGCGGCCACCTCAGACAATATGTGAAATATATATTTTCACTCCCTCCCTCTCCCCTCATTGTTGCGGGTGATAAATCCATAGCTATCTATGACAGCTTTGTTGCTGCTGGGAGGCCCCTCCTGCCTTGTTTGGCTGTGATTCCAGCTGACAGCTTTAGGAGCGTGTCTTTATTTAAGAGCTGCTGTAATTACACAGGCTTTAGCATATGTAGACGGCCAGATATGATTCAAAGCACCTTGACAGGGAGAGGGGAGAGGGAGCGCCACGGGTGAATGAGAAGAGAGATAAAACACAATGGCGGGAAGAGCGTGAGAGAGAGTGGGGGGAGAGTGGGGGGGGGCGAGGGTGAGGGAAAGGGGGGAGACGGAGAGAATGCGCGGAGGAAAGAGACAGAGAGGGAGAGATATGGTGAGCAGGGCAGACTGATGGAGCAATTGAGAGACGAGGAGAGGGCAGTCAGGAGGGGGAGGGGGGGAAGAGATATGGTTTGGCAAATAAAAGAAGAGCGTGGTGCTGCTGCAAACTGTTCGCCTTATGATGCCTCATTAGGGCTTAGGGCTGCAGATAGTGCCTGTTAGAGAGATCTATGGCCTCGGCACTGAGAGAGAGACAGAAGGGGCAGGAGAGAGAGAGAGAGAGCGAGAGAGAGGGGGGGAGAGTGGGAGAGAGAGAGATGCTAAAATGCACAACTAAGGCGTAAAATAGGGAAACAAGAGTGAAATAAAAGTGATTACAGCTACTTTGTGTAACGTTGCACTAAATGAATTGTCGTGTCAGAATGCACACATCAGCATCAGCGACATTCAAACCAGTGTCTGGTTGCTGATGCTGATCTGTGGTCTTGTCCATGCTGGCCGTGCAATGGATGTGCACACAGACTCCCACCCACTTCACACGTTCTTGTATGACGACTCCTCCAATGACTCGTTTCGGACACTGCTGATCATTCCGTTTGACAATGTGCTCAACAGGTTTGCTGACATACAAAAACAGATCAGGAAACAGATGTTTATTTGGCTTTGCTGCTAATAAACACAATATGTGGCACAAACGTGTGTTTCGTCAGTGACATCATCACTTCTTGTCCCCAGAACTAATATTGTTAGGGAGCAAAAATAAGAGTCATCTATCAATCCTCACTTTAATTTTTTTTTTCTCCAAACTGTGACAACCATAAATGATATAAAGCAAAGACTGTGAATAGTTTGTAAGTGCACGATAAGAAAATCTACTCATACAACAGGTGATACAGTATGTATGTGATAGTCTAATGCATTTGAGTAGAAAGGTCACAAATATAAGAATTGGACCATTACTGAGAGCTGAATCGGTGCATCTCTGGATGATGCTGCAAAAGTTGAGCGAAGTAAGGAAATAGTTGGTGGAGGAGCTGCAGGGCCAGCAGCTGCAGACCAGGCTGGGCTGCTGTGACATGCTGCTAACGATGGTCTAAACATGGGCTAATTAGACAGAGCCACGCAGAGGCAAAAAGAAAAAGAGCTATAGTGCTAAATGGGGAACAAAGGACAGTGCGAGAGGGAGCAGAGCAGATAAGGAATCAGACACAGTCCAGGCAACAGGGAGAAGAAAAGAGCAGGACCAAAGACCACTAAAATGAATGTCTTCCATTCTTCAGCATGTGTAAGAAAGATTGCTGATAGTATATCACTGGGCTGCACAAGCACCAATTAGGAGCCTGATTTTAACAAGTCGAGGGAAACAGTGAGGCAGAGAAAGCGAGGGAGGGAGGAAGGCTGAAGGCGGACCGTTAATCCACCGTCCATTGTCAGGCGCTACAGGAAGAGCGGCGCTGGATGTTTTTCCACGGGAGACGGCCGTAAATCTGCGATGCCACCTTTACGCGTCGCTCTCACAATGCACGCAGATGCAGCCGTACATGATACAGCCTGACACGAGCGCAGCCACCCAGTGACAGATTGCTTTCATCACAGAGACCTCACAAATCAACTGCCTACAACTCCAAACACACACACACACACACACACACATACACATACACACACACACACACACACACAACATAATCAGGCATTTTGTTGCAGTTATCCAAAGTAGTAAATCAGAACCTGTTGTTTGTGTCATCACAGACAAGGGCTTATCTGCAAGCTACAGGTGTGTGTGTGTGTGTGTGTGTGTGTGTGTGTGTGTGTGTGTGTGTGTCTTTATCTTGTAACCACACAGGGGCCCTTTGTGTTCTGTTGCTGATTAGCTGTCTGTACGCATGTCCAATCATAAATATACCTGTATAAGCCAATATTACTGCTAATGATGCAAAAGTAAACGAGGAGTGTGAGTGTGACATATTGGCTTGTGTGTGTGAGAGTGTGTGTGTGTGTGTGCTAATATACATACAGTGTAATTTCCACACGGGTCTAGTACAGGTTTTGTGGATACAGTACGTGCTGCGTCAGGGGGCCTCAGAGACTACTGCATTACACACACTGCACCGCCTGTCTCACACACTGACAACAAACAGATGAACATATGCATTACCCACAGTCATAGTCCTCACCCTGAGGGGACCTTGTCCTTCCCTAATCATAACATAACACCTGATAACAACAATGTGCTTGGAGTTCCTACTGTGTGCTACACTGCAGACCCACTCCCCCCTGCCCCCCCTGCTGCCCCCCCCCCCCCCCACACACACACACCTAAACCATGCATGTTCTTCATGCTGACACCGTCATTTCCCTAACTGCTGCTTATGTGGCCCCAGAGGATCCCCTCCAGCTGCTGATCATAGTCATGACGTGCTGTTAGTCATGCAGGATGCCCTGCAGGATGCTACAGACACACACACCCAGGACGACAATAGCTCAGACCAGCATGTGTGTCCTCTCTATTATCAAACATTGTGTCCTGAGAGCAGTTTGATATTTTTCTCTATTGATATTGACATATTTCATGGAATTAGACAAACTTCACACTGGAGAAGCATCTTCCCACAAACGTACTTTATGGAAATAAAATCCCCAAATGTGACAAACAGCAAAATGTATATTTTATAAAATATAATTCCACCAGCTATACAGTATACTCACTCCATTATTATGCACACTGAGTCTGGAAGCACCAACAGACATGGTTATTTACCCAGAATATAAAAATGAAAACCAAACACACTAAAGATGACACCTTTCATTTTGCACATAGAGACATTGTTAAAATCCAAAATACTAAGTTTGGATTTGAAGCGGCTGTGTGTGGAGGTGAACCTGCTGGTGAACTCTGGTATTGTCAGTCAGTGCAGCACAGACCGTCCTCTCTGTTCCGGTGGAGCTTTCTGTCTCTGGACACTTCACACAGTTGAAAAGTGACTACAATGCACAGTAATAGGGGTTTAACTGGGTGCGAAATGTTTGTGGCCTCCCTCTCATCGCTCTTCCTAATGGGACCTATTGACTGTTTGTGCAATCAGAGTCCATCACTACGTATGTACAGTAGATTAGAGACTTGAACAGCAGCCCCTGCCTCGGCCTCACGCTCTCCCCACATCTCTTTATCTCCCCACGTTTCCTTTTCTTTGTGTCTTGTCTCTTGTGTGTAATCGACGGTTCAGTTCAATGATGCTTTACTGGCACGGCCGTCGAAGAATTAACCATGTTGACAAAGCTTTTCACAATATATGATGATCACAACAATACAAAGAAATGATTAAGGTATAATGCAATCATTTATGCCGCCTTTGTTTCTCTTTGCATACCTCCCTCTCTCCCCCTGTGCAGCAGCAGGTAAACAGTCTTGTAGCTTGTAGTGGTTATGTGATTCAGTAGCGTGGCGCGTTTCCGAATGGTAATTTGCAGAAATGAAAACTTAATCAAGCATGCTGCAGAAGTGGCCCTGAATAATTTAGCAGCGCGGGGAGAATGAGCGAGGGAGAGGGAGAGGACAGGGGGAGGATGGAGGGAAGGAAGGAGGAGGGAGAGGAAGCATTTTCTCTCCTCTCTGTACTTGATCAGTTCATCATTTTTCTGTATCCCTCATCTGCGATTTGTTTCTCCTTCACTTTTCTCATTTAACTGCTTCCTTTTATTTTCCCTTGTTTTGACCTGCCTGTCTTTTTTAACACCTTCCTTCCTTCTCCTTTTTCTCACCCACCGTTTTTCTTGTTTCCTCGTTGGTTTATTTCCACTCACCTCACTTCTTGTTTTTCTAAATTTCTCTCATATTCCATTTTTTTTCACACGGTTTCTCTCTCTTTTCTTCATAAGATCCAGTCTCTCTCTCGCTCCTGCTCCTCCTTCTACCTCTCAGTTCTTCTTCCCTCCTTCCATCCTGTCGTTCCTCTGGATATGATCCTCCATGTTGTGATGTACTTGTGCAGGCAGTATATAAGCAGAAACAAATCTTAATTTGAAAGAGTTTATCTTTGTCAGATGCTTTCTGAATGGGTAATTAATTACTTCGCCCTACTTAAACTTTTAATATCTTCCTTCTCTGTCTCTATCTTTAATTAATTTCTCATCCTAAGAAAGAAAGAGTTTCATTAATACTAAAGCCATTAGTCTTCGAACAGGGAGAAAGCCCATATTGGGTCATTACAGACGACTCCCTCAACCCCCTAAATGATTAGAGAGGTACAGAGTAAACATTTTTCTTCTTTCTGCCGAGTCTGGGAAACATGTCTGACAAGTGCCAATACACCAGCCCCCTTGTTAATGTTCCAAATCTTTTCTCCTGGCATGCATAATGAAGCATGGGCCCCATAAGCCATCATTCATCATCAAAACTTTTCATAGATTTCATTATATCCTCCACACTGATTGGTCTTGATGATAGCATTTAAAAAAAATATTATTTAGGTTGTATTCAGCTACTAATTAATGAAACACACTAATAACTATTTTGGCCCGCACCTTTCTCCAAATAATAAAGTGTAACAGAAGGAATAAAATTTTTATTGTATAGAATTTAAAGTTGCCTTTAAATTTAATGATGCACGCCCTGGATCTGACACTACAAGGTAGTTTCCCCATTAAGTTTAACATGGTGCAGTAGGTAGCACCATGATTCTGTCACATTACAGCTGGTTTAGTTTGAGCCCTTCAGGGACCAATATGCAGTGTATATGCTGTGTGATGTGATGTGGAGACGAGACAGCGGCAGGTTACACGCACTGCAGAGGAGCTTTTTTAAAGTAGGAAAGAGGAGATTAAGCAGGAAATTTATATTTGTGTATAAAAAACACAAGATGTATATTTTAAAAATATAACAATTTTGTTGAATAACAAATGTCGAGGGGCATTTTTTCCTTGAGTGAGACATCGGAACATTGATTGCATAAAATTACAAATTTCTGTCAAACTGAATGTAATGAAAACATTGATCCATCCATCCATCCATCCATCCATCCATCCATCCATCTGTCTGTCTGAGAGAGAGAGAGTGACTCAGACTAGACTCAGAATGTTATTAAGTCTCCTTTAGTCCGAGTGAGAGCGAGACAAGAGGGGCAAAGTCACTGGCAGCATGGTAATCAGGCCGCTAACCAAGATACCAGGAGGAGGGAGTTTGTTAAAGGAGAAAAGAAAAGAGAGAGAGGAAGAGAGGAAAAGGGGGGTGTGGGGGATGTAGCCACAAAAACATTTCTTTCTCTAAAAACCGGGCAGGCACAAGTTGAGACAATTTAACAATCACACAAAGTGTTGATTTTCCTTTGTAGTTTTTCTTAAAGGAAATAAATCAGTCCTGACTCCTGCTCTGTCATCTCCTCGTCGCCCTGTGTGTTCATGTAACTAAATGTACTTTAAATCTGTAATAGATCTAATTGTACCAAGCATTCTGACAGACACGACCTGTCTGTCATCACACCATGTGTGTGTGTGAAGGGCGCTGACTGGCCAAAATACCATTTTTTTTAATGGTAAGCTTGTGGACCTGTTGTTCCGAGTGTGTGTGAGACACATAGAGAAATAACAGATCGCTAATGCAGACAGACACATGAAGGATGGACATCGGGTGGCGTGGAGAGCAGGAGGACAGGGAGCAACAGGAGATAGCTGGAGGAGGAGCAGGGTGATACCTTGCATGACTGCGCATTCCCTAGACGAGACTTGTCACACACACACACACACACAGCAGCGGGTGGTGTGCGGGTGGCTGTCTTGTTGGCAAGGGTTTCTGATTTCACGGCCTACTGGGTGGTGGCATTCAGCTTCCATTAGGCCCCCTCTTTCAGACCCCCCATACACACACACACACACACACACACACTGACCCATCCCCTCTGTCCTGTCCACCCAATACCTCCCACTTTATTTCTATATTTTCACTTTGTTATTGCACAAAATAAAATGACTTTAGGATGATCTGTAATAAATCAGTGTGTAATTAAAAAAAAGAATCAAACATGCTGTGTGTTGTCATGGTCACACACTCTGCTTTTCCAATGCCAAGCTGAGAAAAAGAAAACTTGGAGAAACAAGATGTATTTGTTGCCAAGTTACAAGTTGCTTGGCCAGCTGAGCACGACACTGTCTGTGCCGTGTCAGGGGTCCCGTTCGCCAGTTCAAGTCACTAAATGGCTGCTGGTTCGAGAGGGAAGGCTGATAATGCTGACAAGCCTCTTTTCTTCCGGTGAATGGCGAGGACAGACCCCCTGCTTTCCCAACACACACACACACTCCCGCGCACAAACCCAGTGACAAGGCGGAGAAAGAAAAATGGTGGACGGCAAATTTGCATTTTGAGTGAGTGCGTCCCCTAAAGCAGGGGCAGATGATGCGTGCTCAATCGGGACAAATGATAATTGATAGAGAGAAGGAGAGGGAGAGTGGGAGGGAGGGGGAGAGAGAGAGAGGGTGGGGGGTCCTGTCAGCTTGTGTCTGAGTGGGTCTGAGGGCTCCAGGGGTCAAGAAACAAGAGGTCTCATAGACACACTCACACACAGACACTGACCTGCTCTGCAGTTGCTTTCTCAGGCATTCAGGCTTTGTTCTGTGGGAGAATTTAGTGCTCAGCAAAGCAGCTCCGGTCAGTAAGGGATTATTTGACTCTCTCTCTCTCTCTCTCTCTCTCTCTCTCTCTCTCCAGTGCATGCTATGAGGCAAAAAAGAGTGAAAGGAAGACAACTGATATTTTTTATTATTTTTCAATGTGTTAACAAATCTCACAAATAATACATCTACCGCTGACTTAAACTATGTTTAAGTTGTACCTTAAAATATCTTACCATATACCATATGATATGTCTCGTCATGATATAGCCCCACGTGCCTCTGTTGTCCAAAAGCAATTACAAACACATCAGTAGAAAACACACATCAATATCCTGACCTTGAATTGCACATACCTCCTTTCCTGTACTCATCCGCGGCTGCAAATAGTCCCTCACTGATGCATCGTTTACTCTGATGTCATGGTGTTTGAGGAGATTCCAGTACATGAGTTGATAATTAATAAAAATATACTGTATATGTGCTTAAAAGTACAAAGTACTCAGTTGTCAAATGTTATCAGATAATTGATTGTCTTAGTTTTACAGAAATGTTAAAAGTTAAATGAATCTCTGTGTCCTTTAGATGAAGCCTTTCTTTTGATTTATTGCTGGGCCAAGCCTTTGAAAACTTCCTGGATTTAGTTTTTGAACAATAAAACTGTGTCCAAGCGTAATTAAAAAACCTGCACGCTCCTGTTGCACTAGCTGTTAACCTCTCGTGATTCCTTTTTAGAAATCGTGCCATAAAGCACAGGGTTTTAATGGGCGCAGATCAAATATGGTGGCCTGTTCATTTAATTAAGGTTTGCCACCCGAATGTCCGGCTTTGGTCCAAATATTTGAGAAGAGCAATACTTTTTTCCAGCCTCTTCCAAGTTGATTAAAATATGTGATATTTCACATTAGTTTCGTTTTATGGGCAGTGAGGTAATTCCTTGTCAGTAAATGGCTTGTCAGAGTGCACTGTGAGTGATGTAATGCTATGAAGTCTATCGTTTGAATTGCCCTTATGCCTATAAGAGAAAATCGACTCCTGGACCCATTATTTGATTATCTTGCAGGAAGTTTGGTGAAGGCCATCGGCATCGTGTTATAGGAAGGGATCCAATCTTTCAATTTACAAGGAGGCTGTTTCCATGATATTAAACGGAATGCTGAAAAGATCCAACAATCCGTATAATGAGCAGCCACTACTGATAATATATCAAAAATAATGAATAAAATTAAAAAGTTAACAAAATACATGAATAGCCTATAATGAAGACTTTACTTCTACCATATGCTTGTGCAGTACGCAAACACTTCTCCTCTGATTCATTTATGCCCTTTAATTAAGCTTCCATTGGCTGTAAATGTACTTGAACACGTTCCTCGGGTCCCGTATCAAGGTAGGGCCTAATACCTGGCTCTAATTAACATGCATTTAAAACTACTCGTGATGCAAATTACCACTAACGTCGGAACAGGGGAGCAGGGGGTAGCGGGATGGGTGGGGGTGTGTGTTAAACGACAAGACAAGATAATTCTACTAATGCATATTTATCTCATGCTAATTGGCGTGCACGGCCAAAGAAAAGCGCGCACTTAATTAATTGACATGGAGGGGGGTGCAAATGAATTGGAGGCACTCAATCTGGAGAGAGGGAGACAACAACAGTGAGAGGGAGGGAGGGGGTTGTGAATCAAGTGGAAGAAACAAAAACAAGTTGAGTTTAGTATCATTGGTTGATCAACACTCATAAGAAATGTGGATCAAAAGCTGATATTTAAAATTTTCTTAAAAGTTTTTGCCTATACAATACAAATCTGGCAATGTCAACTTGAGCATTTTGTAACAAGGCAGAGGCTGAAATGATTTTCGGCTAATTTGCCATACAAAGCACTGGCCATGTATTTCTCTAACGAGTAGGACATGGTGGATTTTCTAAACTGGCCCTAAACGTCTGTCGCCGTTCGTCTCTCTCTGTGTCTCCTTAATGCCAAATTTCAGAGTGGTTTTGTCTCCAGAATAGCTGTGTCTGTTCAGCTCACCCCGTGTAATTTGGGTTGTGTAGTTGGCCCTATGTTATAGAGGCCCTCACATGCACACGCACACGCGCGCACACACACACACACACCCCTTGGATCTCACATTTATTTGTTTACGGTCTCCCCTCCTTTTCTAAAAGAAACTGATAGGATGCAGAAGCAGGACCTTTTACGCCTGCCCCCCACCCCACCCCACCGCCTCCCCCGATCTGCTCCGCCCACTTGGGAGGCACAAGAATTAGAAATGTTTTCGAGCGCGCGCATACACACACACACACACAGCATTTCGAGCCACAGATGGTCTTTTGAATGGAGCGGGGGTTCCCTTGTTGTGTGTGTGTATGAATCTGGGAGTGTCCAGGCAGCCGTTTTGCTCCCGCATTTCTTTCTTTCTTTGTGTTTCCTAACTTTCTCTTCTCCGAACGCCCTTTGTGTCGAACCCACGGCTGCTGACCAACTCTGCCTTCTGCTCATCTGCCCCGATTTTTTCACCTCACAAGTTCTGTGTGCGTGGAGATCATTGACGATGATAACATAGACCTAGCTGTAGTAAAGTGTATTATTCAAGATTTAGAAAAAAATGCCATATCCTTATTGTGGAAGCTTTTGACATGTACCTGATAGGGCACCTAGAAGAAGCAGCTGACCTCTGAATACCATAGACATGATCTATTTACACTATGATGAGATTGTGCAAGGATAAAGTCACTTTTTAACTTTATATTTAACTTTAATTAAACTTTTTAAACCGGCATGTTTTTGGAAAACTCCACAGCAGCCTCCTCTCCACATCCTCATCCTCTGTTATGGAGCAAGAACTGCTCCAGACAGCCTGATGCAGGACAAGACATGAGGATTATGATCAGATACCATTTATACTTCAAACCATTATCATACACAGGCACAGTGCTCGCAGTGTGTTTTCCTCTTACTGCCCGTGGAGAATCTGGCATCAAGGCAAACACATGCTGACTAAGATTAGTCAGGGTAACACTCAAATTAAGAGACTAAAAAAAAATAAAAAAATCTTCGCTACTGTAGCGTGTATGGCAAATTATAAAACTGGCCACCTGTTTCACACACACACACACATGCACATAGACATCCATTCATATGGCCACTTCCACAACACGTATTATCTTTCTGCTTTTCTGCACACTGTCAGTGCTACCAGCGCTGGCAGCTGTCGTCGTTGGTGGTCTCAGATATGTGATGGATTTGACTTGGATGTAAAATGAAACCCAGTCCACATATTGTGTTTTATAGCATCCTTTTAATTGTCCACATTCATTTTTGATACGGCCGTGGAAGGTTAGCGTCCCTCGTGTGGCTGCTGCACACTTGTCAGCAGTGCAGGTGTCAAAGGGCCACATGTAAGAGGACGGACGCTGTGACAGACAGGATGCTCTTGCCTGTCTCTGTCTCAGTCTTATTCATGTATCCCCTGCTCTCTGTAGGTGGTTTGGGTAATAAACACACTAGCTGTCTGTCTGTCTTGCCGTCTTGGCAGGTTGAGGCCTACTTAACCAGGCGAAGCCGCTGCTCTTTTCTAAGTCCCTTTGAAAGCCGCCCTTTGTCGGCGACACGCTACCATGTTAATGTCATGTACCGTAGAAATTGCTGCAGCTATGGCTATTAGCTTCGCCGCTAAAGTACAGAGAGTGACGGTGAGAGAGAGAGAGAGAGAGAGAGAGAGAGAGAGAGAGAGAGAGAGCGAGGCTGCCCCACCGGCTTCAAATGCAGGCCATAATTGCATTGCTGAGGAGAGGGTTAAACACACACCCCCGTGTGCACGCACACACACACA
>JAFBJQ010001612.1:85000-145209 GCA_016785345.1 Trinectes maculatus | reverse complement strand
ACTTGACTTAAGGAAACTTATCGTAGCCTTGTCGTTACACTTGACGCAACAGTCACACCACTAATGGAAGTCAAATTGTAAAAGCTATAGAACACAGGCCACTGACACACACTGTCTCTCTCCATGGGAAACAGCCTGCTGCGTCCCATAAACTAAAAGGTACCTGTTAACTGAAACAGGTGGCTGAACAACTGTCTGGCCCCTGGCTGCAGGGCCTAATGGCTTCCTTTACACACACACACACACACACACAAGAAACGTATACATCCTCTGTACAGCAGTGGCTGAGTGTGTGTGGAACACAGTGTACACTCGCTGCTCTCTATAGATTAAAGACTATTCCCTTGCCATCTAATGCACACATTGCAAACATCACTTCATATACCTGTGCTGCATCTCCTGCTGTACGGAGATGAAAAATGAATCAGGGAAAGGGAAAAGAAAGAAGAAAAGTAGAAAAACATAAAAGGTAAATTCATTGAGCACTTCTCTCCACCATTCAACTGCACTTACTCTCTCTGTGTGGAACAGGAAACGGGGGAAGGTCATAAGGAGTCATAAGGAGTATCTCACTGTTCCTGGCTCATGATTCCTCATGAAACCGTCTTTCCCTCTTTCCATACATCAAACATTTATTGGGTTCCGTCTTAAAAATGATTCCGGAACAAATATAAACACAGCGCATGGAGCAGTTTGCTTGCACTTCTGTGTGTGTGTGTGTGTGTGTGTATGTGTGTGTGTGTGAGAGAGAGAGAGAGAGAGAGAGAGAGAGAGAGAGAGAGATGGAAGTAAAGTGAGTTTAGATTATAGGGTCTGGTCTCTGAGAGAGAAGTGGGGGGGCGCAGGGGGATGGTGGTGTAGGGACAGCCAGTGACATGATGGGACCCCTAATGGTCATAATTGGCGGTGGCTTTGACAGCAACTATATGATAGCTGCACACTATACACAACTGAGAGGGTGTGTGTGTGTGTGTGTGTGTGTGTGTGTGTGTGTGTGTGTGTGTGTGTGTTTCTTTACGGAGAAATTTACACAAAATTGCAGCTCAGTTGATGAAGCGCTTGTTTGCAACTGCCGCCTGTTTCTCTATTTCTGTGTGTGTGACTGTGTGTGTGTGTTGGTGTGTGTGTATGTGTTAGATGTACTTATTGTACAAACACAGTTGAGTAGCCTCCTGGCAGGTGTAAAAGGTAGCAGTTACGCTTGCTACCAGTTTTCTTTTTCGCTGTTTTTATTGCTTAAACACACGCACACACATACATCAGTGGCATTGTGTTGCCTCAAAAAGCAGTTGCCTTTATTGTCAATTCTTTGGAATGGAAAATATTTGTTCTTCCATCCATCTCTCCGTCAGCCTAAGCGTGTGTGTATCCTACCTTTAAAACATGGCACATTAGTTTCCACAGACAAATGTATACCTCTGTTGAAGTGTTTCTAATATACGTGCATAAATTAAATTATTATTTAATCACTAATTAATTTAGAAATAAAGCATAATGTTTGTCTGAATTTGTTCCAACCCAATCATCTTCACAGGTATCTCACATCACACAGAGGTGCTGGGTTTAAGTTTAAAAAACCTGATTGATGGGGATGTAGCCAATAAGTGTCTGACTCGTTAATGACCTCAATGTTTGTACAAACGCAGGCACTATGAAATGTCAGCCTTCATATTGTTGAATGAAATATGGTGTATAGTAACATTAGATGATCCAAAAGAAAACTTTTATAAACTCACAAGAATTGGCCATGGAACATTCTGTGTCTGTGTCCAAAACACTGTCTTTTAATAAACTCAGTCAGTGCTGAGGGTTTACTTGAATGGGTTTTATTACAGAATTAAATGTTGTGGGCTCTCACGATAATGAATTTCACATGCCCAGTGAAGTGACTCTAATAAAACCTGTTTTCTCTATTTTCTTCCTGCATAGTTTGGTTTATTTTGCGTCATATTAAAATGATCTGTATAGCTGACAGGAGTCAGCAAAACCTAAAAATATCTGATTGTTGAATGTGTCCAGATTTGGATTTGTCAGGAAGAGAGAGGGACAAAGGCTCTCGATCAAAACAACAGACAATCCCTTGCACCTGAATCATTTTGTGTGTGTGTGTGTGTGTGTGTGTGTGTGTGTGTGTGTGCGTGCGTGTGTGTGTGTGTGACTGTGAGAGCCAAAATGCTGCTTCTGATCTCGGTTCAAAGGCAGCAGGGAAGAGGCTCAAAGCATTCTGGGTCCAGGGGAGAGATGGAGGAAAGAAGGTTAAAGGAGTGAGGATGATGCAGAGGGGTGGGGGGGGGGGAAGGAGAGCAGGAGATAGATGCAGGGGGGCCAGGAGATAGAGCAGGAGATAGATGCAGAGAAGATTCCCTGGGGTTGACGTGGTATTACGAGCACAGATGGATATGCGGGTTCAAAAGCCAGTTTGTGTTTAATTTGAATGTTTGTCGGACCTCAGATTGCATTGTGTTTTATCTTACTGGAAGTCTGATATTTATTTTTGCCATATGTAGCAATTCCTTCTGTGGCAAGAATCTGAAACTTCAGCTTCTGTCACCAGTTTTTAAAATGAAAAAGTGGGTTTAGTTTGATATTGATTGTGCAACACCTTCTTTTGGACTGTGCCACTTGATACGATTACAGGGAAACCCAACAAGGTTCACTTCTGAAGTTTGGGACTGTGTGTGTGTGTGTGTGTGTGTGTGTGTGTGTGTGAGAGAGAGAGAGAGAAAGAGAGAGAGTGTCTCTCTGATGGTCTTAACAGTAAAACTAATAGTGGATGACTGCCTTAGCTGGAGGCTCACTTCTCTGAAGTTTCCAGCTGCTTCCAAAAGACAAGCGCACACACACACACACACACACACACAAATACTGTATGTGCACATGAACTTTTTGGAATGTAAAACATAAAGCCAAAGAGGTTGGATTTTAGTAAAAAATAGAACTGGAAAAATACATTTTCATGTGGCGGCATGGCGTGATATACTGCAAATCTTTATTTTTTCTCATCGATGGGAGCCATCTTTGCTCTCAGAGATCTCAGGGGTTCGTCCTATGATGGATGGAGTGGAGGGAGAGAGAGGCAGAGAGGCAAGGGAAAACAATTTGGAGAAATTTACGCCTTAGTTTGGCGCAGTTTGTGGAGGGTAATGCGATGTTTTATGACACGCTGTCTGAGTCCGTTTCCTCTCGGTTTATTTCATTTAGGCTGATAGTTTCTTTACTTCTGGTTTATTTTGAAAAGACACATTCAATCAAACCCGGCGTCACTCACGTCTGTTTATCTGTCTGCGTGTTGTTTGCTGGAGTCATAAAGTCGGAGCTGTAAATGCACATTTGGCCACTAAAGCGTGCAGACGGTCCAGTGATGTGTGTGTGTTTATGTGTTTGTTCTACCACTAAACTGTGATGGTCAAGGTTTCTGTTAGGAGGGAGCAGGGCAGCTGGACACCCCCCCCCAACACCCCCCACCCCCCAACACACACACACAGAGAAGGTTGAGTGAGAGAGAGGTAGAACCCCACACGTGGACATTTTGGGTCTGTTTTTGTTGGAGGAAGGTGTCACGGGTCAATGGGAGAGGCCAGGACTGCCTCTTCATTGGTCGACCCCTACTTCCTACTTCCTGGATGAGACGCCACCATCTGGGGAAGTGATTGGCTGAGAAGAAGAAGCCTGTTCAGCAGGTTTAAGCGGGGTTGCCGCGGGTTACCCCTCCGAGGCCTGTCACGCCAATGAGTCGGAGATCCGCTGTTAATGATCAAACCAGCCTGGTCACGAACATTTTCACCTCCGTGCATTTCAAAGACTTGGTTTCCATGGTCCTCCTGAAACACAATATCCAAATTAATTAAAAAAAAACAACCTTGAAAACAATACATTAAAACCAATCATGGATCAATAGTAGACTGTTAGTTACATCAGATAGAATCTGTGTCTCAAATAAAAAATGATTGGTTCAGTAAACGAGTAAACGACATTGTTGATTGACCACGGAAATTTCATCAACTCAGGATAAATCACATTAAAGTTATCGGCTAATATGAAGACAAAAAGAAAGCAAGGACATTGGCGAAAGGAAAGGAAAGGAAAGGAAAGGAAAGGAAAGGAATGGTGGGAGAGGCAGTAAGGATTTAAGGGGGGTAGAGAGGAAGAGGAGAGGAAGTGACAGAAGAAAAGTGAAGATGACAGACGAGCAGAGGAAACAGCAGGTGGGGATGAGGAAGCAGATAAGATTAGGAGATGGTATATTACTTTCAATCTGCGTATATTTCTTTTCTCCTTTTTACTGCCGTCTATCATCCTTCCTCCCTGGTTGCCCTCCTCCTTCCTTCTCTCTGCCCCACATGCCTCCTTCCACCCCTCCTTTCCTTTGTCCTCATGTCTTTTTACCCCTCCCTCCTGCCTTTGCACTCCTCCACCCCGTCCTCTGCCCATCTCTCCCAGTCGCTCCTGTTTATGAAGGTAAATTTATAGGTCTACCAGGGGCTGTTAGCAGGAGGTGGCCTCCGCCTGCTCAAACCACAACAAGGCTTCAGCCTCCACATGCAGCAGAGGCAGCATAGTGGGCATACTGGGCTGTTTCCATCACCACACACTACACATGATAGTGCGCTCCCACCTCCCATTATCTGCTAATGAGCATCCCTGTTTTCTTCCTGCCCTCCGTCTGTGTTAATGCCTCACTCCATCATATTCCTGATGAGTGGTTGGGTGGTTTTTCCCTTTTTCTTACTTTATATTGCTCTATCGAGCATTTGTTTTTTATTGGTCTACAAGGAGCAGTTAGCCAGTGGTGGGCTCCACGTTTTAACCAGCACATGTGCTGTGCTGTTTCTCACACGCTGCTGTTCTGAGTCAGCTCACTCACTACATAGTTAGATCATTTATGTAGTGTGTGTCCTCCCTGCCGTGCATTTGTCTTGTTTTATGCTGAAGAGAGAGAGGCTGCTAACTATTTGTTTTATTTTTTCTATACAAATGGAATGTGGGGAAAAGTAGCTCTAAAATACACATCGGTTTATGAAATCATTATGTTTTTTTTATTTTTTTTATGCAGCAGAAATAACATTGGGATCTACTCTGAAGCCTAATGTTTTTGTGTTTGCTGTCTCTCATAAACCCTCTACTCGACTCACATCATCTCGGCCATAGCAAAAGACCGTGTGACTGTCCTCACACGTTAGAGCCACAGAATGGAGCAGGCTTACTTTGCTTTGTTATGCCTTTTTCATTCATACACTTTATAATCTTGGGATGAAACAAAAAGAGAAGGCTCAAAACACATCAGATTTTCTAATCTAAAAAATAAAAAATATATATCATGGTGAAGATAATAAAAAAAGGCCACAATATAAAACAAGCAACGTACGTGACGGTGATGATGGACACAATTTTAATCATCAAAAGCAACTCAAAAATATATTTTTTTAAATGTCTGAACTAATTCATCCATATAAGATTGAGTGTTATTCCATGTAAAGATGAGTGGTGATGTTTTTATGGTAAAACATTATCAAATCTGAAGGTGGAAACTATGAAAAGTCCTAGCAATGATATGAAATATTTCTGCTAAATTTAAAGATATGAGTTTTTATGTTGAATATTTACTCGTATATTACCACATTTAATTTTGATATATTTATGATTACCAAAAACACTTTTTTAATTCTCTCCCTCTCTGTCCCTGTCTCTCTCTCTCCATGTGGTCCTCTGCTGCCTGGCTCCATCTCCCTCATCTTATCAACATCAGGTAAGTCACATTTCTCTTCTCCACACACATCTTCACATTTGAAAACAACACATTGTGGGTTCACAGCAGGGTAACGGGGAAGTAAAGGAAAGGATGGGGTGAAGGAGAGGGAGGGCTGGGGGTATGGTAAGTAAGTGGGGTTTAATAGGGGGATGGGGGGGTCAGAGTTTTATGAAGTCACTATGAGAAATGGCTTCGACTTGTGTGGCTGGCTGTTAAAAAGGTCCCGGGCCATTCAGCAGCACAGGGTAACAGAGTATCCGTCAGCCACTAGTGAATGGGAAATCAGCTAAACTCACACTCACCCCTAATGATAATAGCTCTAAGGACACACACACACACACACACACTGCAGTCAGACTGATTCCTCAGAGTGACAAGAGTCATGTTAGAGATTTTTACTGATCGACTGTCATCTGGTGAGACCAAGGTGACATTTCCTGTTACGACTCTAAATGTAAAGCATAGGGATTGTTTTTGAGTGTGTGTGTGTGTGTGTGTGTGTGTGTGTGTGTGTGTGTGTGTGTGTGTGTGTGTGTGTGTGTGTCCCTTTTAATAATGAGGGGTCTATATGCAGGGTTGGCAGGATATTAAATATGTAACAGCAGGTTGACAGTGGCAGACAGAGGTGGCTTGTTATACACACCCACAGAGATGAACATTCACAGTTGAGGTGCAAACACTGTCTGATCTGACTCTGCCTTCCACCTCCACCATGTTTCAAATGTTTTGTCTTCTTTTAGAACAAACAGCCATTCACACTCATCCCTCACACTGAGTCCTGTAAGATGCATTTACTGTGTGTTCTCAGAACTTTGAAACAAACTCTCACCTCAGATTTAATCTTTAATTTGCCAATATGTTGTGTTTCATCTCACAAGGGAAAAAGTATTCGTTCCCAATAATCTGCAGCGGAGTGTGAAGCTATGTGGACTTCTTTCCCTCCAGCCTTTTATCACCTCTGTCTTTATCCTCTCATTTTCTCTTTACCTCTGCCAAGATTGATTTCCTTTCTTACCATTTCCAACAGCCCTCTCCCACACTCTCCAGTGCACACACACACACACACACACACACACACACACACATATACACACACGCACACTCTTTTGAGAATCACAGTAATGGGATTAGAAGGGTCTGCTGAAATATTGAAGAGTCCCGATGCAAATAATGAATAGGTTGGCAGTGTATCTGGATAAGTATGTGTGTGTGTGTGTGTGTGTGCGCGTGTGTTGGGGGAGTGCAGGTGCTTAGTTGTATTAAGTATGTGTGTGTGTGCATATGTCTGTTATTAGCCACGTAATGTACAGTGCAAAAGTGTGGGTTCATGATGCAGTCACTGCAGCCTGCGGGCGCAGCAAAGTACCAGCCCCAAGCATACACACCAGTGCACACACACACCAGTGCACACACACACCAGTGCACACACACACAAAGGAGGTTGTGACAGTGCTCTTCATCACCCAGTACTCTATCTCTTCACCCCATAGTGACACCCCACTTACATCTGTCTTACAGCAAGATAAGGGAAGAGAAGCCTTTGTGATATGTGTGTGTTTGTGTGTGTGTTCATGCTTGTGGTGCAAAAGTGAAAATATGTGCTGAACTGGGAGCACTAAGGTGCCCAAAGAAGTGCAGGGACCAAAATGTTGGACCCTACAAATGTGTGTGTGTGTGTGTGTGTGTGTGTGTGTGTGTGTGTGTGTGTGTGTGTGTGTGTGTGTGTGTGTGTGTGTGTGTGTGTGTGTGCTGGCTGAATGGAGGAGAAAATTAGACCTGATATGATAGTCATGCTTCACGCTGTCACTGTGTGTGTGTGTGTGTGTGTGTGTGTGTGTGTGTGTGTGTGTGTGTGTGGTGCCACTCAATGGAGCCAGCAGTACACAAAGAGAGCAGAATGTCAACGGGGTTTGATAGCAGAATGAATAAAAAGAGCACTTGAGATCACATGAGTTGATGAGTTTTGTTGTTTGCTAATGTGACTTTCTAATTTATCACTTCAGGTTTCTTAGATAAATGTGGATTTCTTAGGCTGAATAAGGTAGAGTGAATCTCCCTTAGCCTGATATATGTTTTTATAGCTTTTGAAAAAAAAAAGATGCAAAAGTAAAATGATTTGTTTTATCCTTTGTGGTTTAATAGACTGAAAACAACAATGCATCAAGGACTACAGGTTGCTACATGTAACAGTCAGAAGATGAAAATACAACCCTGATAGTCTTACAAACCCCATCACCTCACAAGTCAGTTCATCCCGAGTGTGCGTCTGCATGGGCCTAACTGACATGGCAGTGATTTAATCTGGATCTATTGTTGGAGAAGATATGGAGAAGAGTCATAAAGCCAGATTGCAGCAGTGTTGTTGTGCTTTACCTTACCTTTAAGGTCTTGTCCGTTACAGTACAACGATGCTTCCATGAGTCTTAGTCCCACAGTGACTCTAAATTTACTTACCTTCAGTCCCAGGATGAAGCAGCTGCAGGAGCTCTGGTCTAGTCCATCGCCGTTTCTCTTTCTCTCGTTAGATTGGACTGTTGGGAGTCGCTAGAGACACAATCCAGAGGCGGTGTAATGACCTGCTGGCTGTTATCAACTCAGCCTTATGTTAAATGAGACAGGAGAATAGACCTCTGCAGTCAGTGGTTAGTCGAATGGCCACAGCATCTAAGCAGCAAAGACAACACAGTGATTGAGTCTCCAGGTCGAGGATGGAGAGGCAGATAGTGGAGGGTTAAAGTGAGAGGATGAGGGACACAGGTAAAAGAAGACACAGGAAGTGTCTGAGACGCCTTCCAGAGACCTGCAATAAACGACAATCAACTGCAGAAAGTTACCCTGACAAGTATAGTCTTTTTTTTCAAATCCATTTTCTAGCAGATCACAAACAGCAAGGGCCATGAATAGCAAACATATGTTTGGTACCATTAATGTAAAAGAATTCCCCCTGTGGAGCTCATGAGTTATGGACAGACGATGCTGGGACATGGAAGCAGTGTCGTACGTTGTCTTCTGATGAAACTGAATGTTCCACATTCACACACACACATATATTTGAGTGCTTGATTCTTAAATAATATTGCGCCACATCATGTATCATATTTCTGCATCTCTGATTCTCTTCATCTTTGCTGAGGTTTCTTGTCATCATGGAGAGTTTACAGTCAAATACTGCTCAGTAAGCGTAATCCCAGTGCCATATTTATTCAGATTTACCCTCACCCCCAACTGAATGATAGTTTCTGATTGACGGGTGACTGAGCCAATAGCGTGCAGGTGTAAATCCCTCCCTTAGGAACAGAGCAGTCCTAATCAAGCCCTTGTAATACACTAGTTTCCGTTAGCTCCCAGGGGCTAATTAGCATTCTAATTACTGATTGCAAATGAGAGCTGCGTTGATTGTGTTCCGCCTGCGAGTGGAGAGGCTCCACACACACACACACACACACACACGCACACACACACACACACACACACACACACACACACACACAGTCATACTCAAACACACTGAGTGATCATCGTTAAGAAGCTTATCATGCTCTTGTTCCACTGCGCCTTTCCAGTCCCCTCTCATCAACAGCGTCTCATTAGGACCATAATGCAGTACATATACACACGCGAGCTAGAACACGGTGCGTACACATAAATGTGCAAACACGCCCTCATGCACATACGGCGATGAACATTAAAGATCGCAATAAAGAAACAAACATAAAACATTATATTCTGCCAAAGTGTTGCTGTTGTTCCTACCAATTAGCACAGTGCTGATTTACGGCTCGGGGTAGATCACAAACGTGCAGACCACAAATGCATCCCAAACACACACATAAACACATACACACTCATGAATACACACAAATGTATGTATATGTGAGTGGAAATAAAGTGTGGGAGGACGAATGGGTGCAGAATGGATTGAGGGGGCAAGAATAATGAAGAAATAATTCTTTATTACAGTACAACTACTATACACATGTGTCCATGTATGTGTGCATATTTGTGTTTGTGAATAAGTGAGCGTTAGATGCAGAGGTGGGGGGGGGGGGGGGGGGGGGGAACCCCCCCCCCCGGGGGGGGGGGGCAGGGTGAACTCCCCCACAGCAAATCATCATGTTATGCTGCTCAGTTAGGTGCTTTAACAAGGCTCCTCTAAGCTGCACTTCAGTCCAGGGTATAATTGTGTGTGTGTGTGTGTGTGTGTGCGTGTGTGTGTCTGTGAGAGAGAGAGAGAGAATGTAAGAAAAAAACTTACATTCATATATTTAGACTCATCGTCACTGATTTTAGTTGAGAGTCAAAGTAGAGCAAACAAATATGTTGGAATCATTGTGTTCTGATGCGGTAATCACTGGTTACATGTTTAAGATTACAATTGACACATTTAGATCTCTATCCTGTTATTATGTGCCATTATGTGCTGCTGCAAATGCATGATTCTGACTTGTAATAACACACACACACACACATGCACGCGCGCACACACACACACAGACAGACTGTCACCCGGGGTATTGTCTCGTCTCAGATTGTTCTAACCATATTCTGTGAAAAATTGGTGGGCCAAAAAAAAAAAAAAAGCAACACTGAAATTGGAGACTCTCTCACTCAGTCTGCCGGTGTGTGTGATGTGATTGATACTCAGCAACCGGTGTTTACTGTTGTTGGCCAATTGAAAAGCCAGCATGGCAGGCTGGGAAAGCACAATGGGGAGAGGAGCTAAATGGCAGTGTGAGGCGCTGAACACTGACACTGAGACAAATAGATAGAAAGCTGTTAGAGAGGAGAGGACACAGTGGGAGGGAGGGAGGATGAGCCAGACTTGGACTAAGTGAAAGGCAGCATTAGATTTGATTTCTGGAAAAGAGAAGAGGAGAAAGGGAAATGATAAAGAATAAAATTAGGCTACGAAAAAAAAAGGGGAGGGGGGGAAGCAAAGTCATGAAAGATAGTATACAAAAGCTAATTAGGGGATCCTGCACGATAATTTGAGTGATGGATGGAGAAAGGCAGATGGTTTAAGTAACAGGCAGAAAGAGCGATAACGAGTAGCGAGAGAGGGAGAGGCAGACAGAGATAGAGAGAGGAGAGGAGAGGAGAGTGGGAGAGATGCTGGTCATCCCTGTCAGCAGGCCTTTAAATGAAAGGCGACAGTGTGTGTTGGGGAGAAGATTGGACGGCATTAAGGCCTGGCATGTCCTGTGACACCCTGAGAGGCAGAGAGACCAGAAGAGAGAGAGAGAGGGAGAGAGAGAGAGAGAGAGAGAGGGAGAAGCCAATTGAATTTTTCTACCAAGTGCCCACTTGTCCATGTTAAATCTCTCGTGCATGAGTGTGTGCATACATTCCTACAGTATACATGTGTATGTGTGTGCGCGTGTGTGTGTTGATATGTGCATGTGGGTGTGCGATCCTGAAAGGTAAAGTGATTTAGTGGAAACAGAAGAGAGGGAGGATGTGTAAGAGCCAGGCTGCCCTCTCCTTTGTTCATGACCAGAGCCTGTGCCTGGCTTATCGGCTGCACAGATTACTGCAGTATCGATGGCACCCTCTGTGTGTGTGTGTGTGTGTCTGTGTGTGTGTGTGTGTGTGTGTGTGTTTGCCTGACTGAGTGTGCATTTGTATGTGTGATTCACCAGAAAACAAAAATTGAAACATATGGTATGCTGTTATCTTGTTATTATACATATTCCATACCTCATATACCATCAGTTTGATTTAGCCTGACCTGACATCCACTAATATTCTCTTTATCTTTCTCCACCTCAATCTTTCCTCCTTTTTTTAGCACTTTTAATACTTTTTCCTTCATGAAATTATTCTTTTTTTAAAGCCCAAAAAAATAGATCTCATTAAAATCAGTAAAAAACTGAGCCCAACAGGTTTTGCATGGAGACCTTACACACAAACAGAATAAAACCAACAAATCAAACTTTATTGATTCCCTGTAGAGGCATTGTTTTGTAACTATGGTACAATCCAAGGAAAAAAGAAGGAAATCAATCAAAAATGAAACTGTTGTATTATTGTACTTACACAGTCAATATATATATAAAAATATCTAGCACAGAAAGGTCAAACCCCTGAAAGGTCTATAATGTGCAGCGGGGTCAAACATCAATAATGACAAGCTTAAGCAAATGAGCTGTTTCCAGCTCTTCAAAGATTTTTTTTCTTTTTTTTTATGTAAAACATTTCCTTTTTCCTCTTTCTTACCAGGCAGACCTGTCTATTGAGCAATACGGACAGATACTTGACACATATAATCAAGACATCAGCATGTACACATTAGCCAGGCCGGCTGTCCTCATAGCACTCAGCTTTGACGGGCTCGAAGATGCTCATTTCCTTGTTTGACCACAATGAAACCACCTTTGTGTGAGCGGGTGTGAGTGTGTGTGTGTGTTGTGTGTGTGTGGAGATCTGCAGGGGAGGGATGCTGTGCGAGTGTGTGTTTCTTAATAGAAGGTGGTTAGAGGTGTCACCCTGCACCCATTTTAATGTGCTCCACAATTACAGCTGTCATGGCTTGAAGATAATGTTTCAGTCTTTTCTTTTTTTTTCTTTTTTTGTAACACACACACACACACACACACAGATGCACGCATGCACACACAAACACTAAAGTGGTGAAATATGGCAGACAAGGAACAGGCCCTTACTCATAAAAAACGCCTCAACGACCTCTATCACCCACATGTGTGTGCAGGAGGAGTATGCCTTTGCGCATGAATTATTATGGTGTGTGACTGTATAGATGTGTGCTTATGTGCTACTGTGTGCGTGCGTGTGTGTGAGTGTGACAATATTTGCTTTGTTGAACGAGCCCCTTGGTGAGAGTCATGGTGGTAGTAGCATTCCTCATGCAGCAGCAGAGCTGCTCCAGTGATGGTAAAACACTGTTCACAGTTACACACTGAACGACCTGCTCCAAGACCTGTTTCATGTAACAGCAGGTAAACAAGTCATATAAAGACATACAGCTCACTGACAACAAATCACTACTCTGCGTCTAATGTTGGCCTCAAAATATGGGATGTTTATCCTCTTTGTGGCCTTATTTGGAGATGTTACAGGACAATTAGCCATGCCGGCTGTACATCACTTTGAATTCATTTTATTATGGTTAGAGGAAGTATATAGTACAGAATTTCTGGATTTTGACTCAATGACTTTAACTTTATTGTCAAATTGAGATTATACAAGTTGTATAAGGTGCATATATAGCTGTGTTTGCTGTGCAGACACAGTAAAACATACCATCAACCTCAATAACTCACACTCACCCACAAAAATGTATCTCTTTGAAATTTGTACAATATGAAATACTGTCGGAGATATAAATACACTGCATTTTACTATGGTGTGTCCACTGGGAGTCTGTGTCCATTTCTTTCTTTCTTTCTTTCTTTCTTTCTTTCTTTCTTTCTTTCTTTCTTTCTTTCTTTCCTTCCTTCCTTCCTTCCTTCCTTCCTTCCTTCCTTCTATCTCCAGATGAACATGGCTGCTAAATGGTGTGTTGTATTGACTGCACCTCTTCAACATCTGACCTCACTGTAATATGCAAGGTAACCTGGGGGCTTTCAGGGCTCTTCAGAGAGAGGGTCTCTCTCTCTCTCTCTCTCTCTCTCTCTCTCTGTGAGTGTATCCCAGTCTACCTCTCTCTACCCTGCCTTTGAGTGCTCCATAGATTGGTAACATGACCTCTAATTCTCCTGAGATGAATACGCGCACACGGATAAAAATGAGACAAACGACAAGAAGAAAAAAAACAAATGTCTGAAGAAGAATCGACTCGTGGTGTTTTAATGTCACGCATTTCAGGCGTTGATGGCAGATTATACCACAGTGCGCACACACACGTACATACACACACTCACACACACACACACACACACACATACACTCTTGGCGTTGGGGTGTGTGAAATCAAATCTCTCCAAATCTCTATTCTGGCGTCACGGAGCTGAAGCCTCAAACACAGATGATCACTACTCGTACATACACACACACACACACACACATTACATGCATGCACGCCGACACATATGCAAACATGTGCAACTGAAACACACACACATTCATACACATTCACAAAGATGCACCCATGGAGGGGTAACCCTGGTAGATTTATCAGTGGAGGTCTGCAGCACAGTGGCTGCCTTTCTCATTTCATAGGCCACCGGGGCAGAACAGGCATGGGCTTGTTCAAATCCAACCCCGTAAGACCAACACACACACACACACACACACACACACGCACACACACACTCAAACATGCATACGCACTTTCTCTTTAGCAGCTTAACAGATGCCAGCCAGAATCAGTGGAGGGGAAAGGGAAAGGAGGAAGGGATAGAAGAGAGGAGACAGAGACAAGCTGGTGGAAGGAAGGTGAAGGAGAGAAAAAAGATATCGAGTGCCTGTGATGAGACAGACAAAGAGGGGATGATCGACAGAGACAGCAGATGAAGAAAGAGAGAGAGAGAGAGAGAGAGAGAGAGTCACGCAGGTTCTTCTCCGTGTGTACAGAGATATCATGAACATGGACAGCAGGATCAGTGGTTTGTTCTGCCCTTGTCGAAACACAACCTGAACGCATGCAAGCTCAGCGAGGGAAACACATGGATAGATGACTGCACCCTGCGTGTGCGTTTGTGTGTGTGTGTGTGTTTGCACATTCTCAATGGAGAAAATCAGTGTTTTCAGTGTGCAGCACTGTAAGACGGAAATTTAATTGGATTCTTTGGACATGATGCAGGCTTATTGGTGTAATGGCTTGCTCATGGTGCGGTTGGAGTGAGTCCCTGTAACAATACCTAGTGCCTCGTTAGCTTGGCACACACACACACACCCACGCACATACACACATGCTAAAGAAAGTGTGTATCAAGCCGGCAGGACCATGGGTGGGTTTGAAGCTTTGATGAAGGGTCCTATAAGCTGAAAATGGCTACTGTCTGCAACAAGAGCTTGGTGGGAGGACAAATGAGGACACTCACACACAAACAGTCTTGCAAGTGCATTCATGCACAAACACACACTGTCAGTTAAGATACCTTTATCCTTCTTGTGGAGTTTTTTTGTTTTAAAATAGTTAAAATGGAGGGTAAAATAAAGTTAGACAATGGATGTAGGCCTTGCATGAGTATCACTCTTTGTTCCCATGGTATCACAGCTGAGATTCCAGAAATGACGACAAGCCTGACCTTTTTTCCCCTCTCACTCCGTTCTCTTGTCCTCGCCACATTTTTCCTCCTCTCCCCTGCAGTCATAAAACTCAAAGCCCTCACACTTCCAGCTGGTTGTTGAGGATGAGTAGACAAACACTTTGCACCTTCTCCACCATCCATTCTTCCTTTCTCGACCTTGGTGGCTCTGAAAAAGACGCATGGGGAAGGTCTGGAAGGAGGCAGGGGAGGACGGAAGGTTTAGGCGTCTTTGATCTGCCCACGTTCAGCTGAGGGAAAATAAAGAGGCAGCCAGGGAAAAACATACAAGGCCCCGTGTGGAGCCTGGGTTTCACCCGGGGGAGGCGACCCAGCGGAAGAGCCCTGTGTTAGGCTTGAGCGGGGCCAGTGCTGCTCGTGTTTTTCTAACATGGTTAGCACATGGGCTAAACTCCCTTGTCATTTATTTAACACACAGACTCCCCATGGCGCTCCCAGATGCCACAAGGCTGAAGGGAGCAACAAACACCTCATGTGAGGTCGACTCCGCAGGGCAGCTTTAATTTCTATATTATTTGTATCTCAATTTATAGACAGATCAAAGAATAGAAACTATTATCAGGGTTGAGACTGTGAGGTTTCATTCTTGGCTGATAAATGAACAAAACTGTTGATTAATTTGAACTTTCATGTCGACATTATATTTGATGCAAAACAAAGCCAATGGGAGCTCATTTACACACACATATACACAACGCACACACATCTACACATACCAGTACACACATGAAGAAAAAGAGTGACTGGATGCCAGTTGGACATTCACTGTTCAGGTCTTGTGATATTTGGCAACCTTGCTCCACAAACAGACAGCACACACATTCCCTGT
The DNA here is from genome assembly GCA_016785345.1 of Trinectes maculatus. Lineage (NCBI taxonomy): Eukaryota > Metazoa > Chordata > Actinopteri > Pleuronectiformes > Achiridae > Trinectes > Trinectes maculatus. The sequence continues at coordinate 129,401 of JAFBJQ010001612.1, read as the reverse complement.
GGGCAGCTTGCTCTACCACAGAGTGCATGTGTGTGTGTGTGAGTGTGTTTACCCGGAGAGCAGCAGCAGCTGTGTCAGTAATAGCTCTCTAAGCTGCAGGCTAATGACAGAACTCAGAGAATGGGACTCTAACATGGATAGATGTTTAACCCCATTTAGCCCCGATCTGAAGACCACTGGGCAAACACCACACACACACACACACACTCACACACGCGCACACACACAGCCACACACACACACAATTCCTGCTTTTATTTCTGTTGGCTTTTGTTGTCTGTGTAACAGAGTTGTGATGGGTGGATAGATAGATAGATAGATAGATAGATAGATAGATAGATAGATAGATAGATAGATAGATAGATAGATAGATAGATAGATAGATAGATAGATAGAGAGAGAGAGAGTGAGAGAGAGAGAGAGACTTAGAGTAAAGCAAGGAGAACAACATCCTTCATCCTATATATCAGTGCTGCCTATTCCCCCATGTTCCCCTGGCAACAGGACCCCACACACAACAACAAGACCCCAAATCACTAACCCCCCCACGTCACACACACACACACACACACGCACACACAAAGGCAAACATGCACACTGTCCTTTGGTGAGCAAGAGGGGGCAGGTGGTCACATCAGTAGAGTGTGTATGGGGGGTTGTTAGCTATAGGGTGTGTGTGTGTGTGTGTGTGTGTGTGTGTGTGTGTGTGTGTGTGTGTGTGTGTGTGTGTGTGTCCACCACAGCCTGCTCATCGCTCAGCCAGCAGTCTATTGTCCAGTCCCATGAAGTGACTCTGAGGTCTAATTAGCAAGTTAACAAGTTAAGAGGTGGAGTCTGTCAAACGCTGAGCTCTTTCACCCTGAGGGTTAGCCTAGCACTGCTCGCTATGTGTATGTGTCAGTGCATATGTGTGTGGAACCAAGTCTGACAGAGAAATAGAAAACATTGTAATCTGTGTCTCCACCAGCATCATGACCCTTTTCCCACTTCTCCTTAATTCACTTATTTACGGACTGAATGTCAGTAATTAAATGTATCCATCCTGCTCTAAATGTATGTTTTGAAGATGCTTCATTAAGATTAATTACTACAGAGTAGGATTATTATATTATTTTCCTCCATCCTCCATCACAACAACTTTCTGTGAAATTATTTCATATGTTTGTCATCATTTCCATTTCCACCGATCCATCCTTCACTCCTCTCTTCCTCTCACTCCGGCCTTCTCTACCTTATGCACTCTCTTTTTTTCACCCTGTTAATCTGTCTGTCTCTATATCACTCCCTCAATGAACTGAAGCTCTCTACCTCCCACAAAGGCAGCACCATATTTCTCCTCTTAAACACTGGGGGCAATATGCATTGTGTGGTGTGCAATGGAACTTGTCCACAATAGGGGTGGATGGCTCTGTGTGTGTGTGTGTGTGCGCGTGCACGAGCAAAGTAGGGTTCCCCACCCCCGTTTAAACAGACAAAGACCCCAATTTGTCACCTCGTGTACAGCTGTTGACCGGGTGGCTGTGCGCATGTTTTTATCTGTGGATGTGTGTGTGCGCGTGTGTGTTTGTGTGTGTGTCTGATTGTGTGAAATTGGGGGAGGGAAAAAAAACAGGGAGGATGCAAGGAGGGAGAAAGTGAGTTGGACTAACCCCTCTCTGCCCCAGTACAACCTCTGTGGGGGCAGGAGGGCGGGGCAGTGGGGGTTCGTAAGTAAAAGGGGGTAAATGGTTTTCTGCCCCTTTTCTGTGGGAATGTTTGTGTAAGCGAACAAAGCAGCAGCCACTGTGTTGCTGCGTGTGGGAGAGTGAGAGTGTCGGGAGTGAAGGGGATGGCTGGGGGGGTAAAAGCGGCTCTTAGGAAAGGGAGAAGCAAAACACCTCCTTCAAACTCCATCCCTCAGCCTCTCCATTAATCCAACCTCCACCTCCAATAAAAGCATCAGTGTCCTCCACTACTTCCCATTCAACTGTACGTTTCTGTGCGTGCTGCACACACGCAGCTTCAAACAGATACCTGTCAGTTAAACTCAGCTGTGTGCTTCCTCATCATTTTGATGAAGAGCTTTTTGTTTGAAACTACAATCCAATCAGTAAAAAGACTCTGCTGGGCTTTTATTTTGAAGTTAAAGTGACTGACAATTTAAAATAGCATGATATTTTACATTTATTTACAAGCGTGTCGAAGAAGTTATAAACAATAAACATACATGTGTAGTATTTGATAGATAGAGACCCCCCCCCCTCCACCACCACCACACACACACGCACACTCCCCCATATCATGCCCCAGGCCTTCCGTACATCCAGCCATCAGCCCAGCGCCATCCTGCCTGAAGGCCTCGTCGTCCCCTGGCTGGCCCCTCATGTTGTGACTCCTGACAACTTCTCCAATTTGCTCTGCTGTGTGAAGAGGCAGGGAGCACATTGATGTCTTCCCACCTACACACACACACACACACACAAAGAGAGAGAGAGAGAGAGAAAGAGAGAGAGAGAAGTCATCAATATCCTCCCATTTATAAATGATCTGGCCCCAGGATAGAGTTTCAAACCTGCTGGGTCCTTCTACCTCCTGCGTGGCACACACACACTCACACACACAGTCACACTCCTTATTGGTCATTGATTGGCTTCTCAGATTTAACACAGCTCCATCCGTTGCTTGAGCAGCAGCGGGGACCTCTGTCCATGTTCATCCCTGTGTGCGGGTGTGTGTGTGTGTGCATGTGTGTTTATTTGTGCAGTCATGGCCGCACAGTGAACAAAGGTCAAAGTTTTGTTGTCATGGTTTTGTCAAGAAGCAAAAGGATCACGAGAAAGAGACCGAAGGGATAAGAGAGGGAGGGAAAGATGCTGCATCAGAGTGGATGATCTATGCGTCAGTTGTTGTCAAATGGTTATCCATAGTTCAGAGCATGTGGACATGTGTGGCCGTACAGTCAATAAGTGGTCAGGAATATCACAGTCACCCAGATAGAACTGGTCATTCTCTTCACTCTGATCAGTTTGCTGGTCAAAGTATTCAGATCTTTTGCTACGTAGCAAAGACTCTGCGTATTAAGATTTTTTTTCTTCAAAAAAAATCAAATTTGCTCAAATGATCAAACATTAAGGCTGTCATTCTGTGTAATGGCCCCTGTCACGGTGTAAATTATTAAATTCTATAATGTGCCTTATCTTTCTGGATCAGTATGTTTGATTCATCCATGTGTAACGAGCAGTTGTCATTTCGTAGAAGAATATGGAGGAGTTCATTTATATATAATCTTGTGTACACTAGGAATTCTATTTACATGACGATCATGTATATTGTTTGTCCCAGATATGGAATAAAGACATTAATGCAGAGCCACAGTTCAGGCTTTACACACATAAACTCAGATGATCATGTGGTTATGCAGAATATGGTTTTAGAGCTGGTGTAAATCCTCCTGTGAAGTGCAGTGTGCTATACATTTAATGTAGAAAGCAGACACTAGGTGGAGTTTAGGTAAAAAATGAACCAGGTTTTATGTATACAATGCACAATTCAAAGAGATGATGTATTCAAGTCTAATTAATTCTTACAGCCTTAAAAATATATTGTCTTAAGTTTATTTATTTGTTATAATATTCATCATTTTTAGCTGTGCACTGCTGATGAGAGAATGTGCCTGACCCCCGAGCATCGCAAGTCTGTAATTTGCCACAAAACCACCGCAAACGCACATCTTTAACGTAACATCCTAAGTCCGAATCCCAAATGACCCACACAAACTCACACCCCGTCTCGCTATCTCTCTACCACACTCGCTCGCTCTCCTCGCACTCGGGTGGGCTGTGCCTCACTGTAGATTCCTTAAAACCTGATCCTGTCTAAATTTTCAGGCCTTTCCTCATTGATTTCCCCGGGTGAAAATAAGAGGATAGGAAAGCATGTTAGACGTCTCCGGAATCAGAGCCAATCCATTAGCAGCGATCAATACGGTGGCAGAGGAGAGAGAGAGGGAGAAAGAGAGAGAGAGGGAGCGAGAGAAGGAGACGTGAGTGTTGACAAAACCAAATAAATATAGACGCGCAAAGAGAGGAGAAATTAGATTAGTGCCGAGAGAATCTAAGCACAACACTTTTAACCCCTAACCTAACAATCTGTGTTTACACCACAGTGAGGAGACGGGAGGAGGAGGAGGAGGAGGAGGAGAGGGAGCGATGGAGACTCAGAGGGAGGAGGGAGGTTGCGGTCACATGGAGAGTGTGTCTGTTCCCGACTTGAATTTAACAAGGTTTTTTTGTGTTGGCCTTAAAAAACTATACACCATCACACACCCACATCCACACACTCCCAGAGGACATGCATATACTGTACTGTTGATGTGCGCGCTATACACATAATTACTGTGGTGGATAATAATGCGACTTTGGATTTATGGTCAACTTGTGGTGCTGTGGAAGTCCTTTTTCTTATAAAGATCATTACATGGTTTCAGAGAGGCTGAATGTGGAAACACAGGCCATATGTCGCTTCGGAATGTTCCTAATGTTGTCTCGTTTTCTCTCCCTCTGCTTTTATCCTCTTTTTCTTTAACTTTAACTCTAAAATCTGAAAAACATAGATTTGGAGAAATGGCGAAAAAAGAGAGACAAGAAAATCCTGATTTGCAGTATGCTTAAACACAAAATGAAGCATGCCTCACTGACTCTGACTCACTGCCTCATGATCACATATTCCCTATATCATCCACTCTGAATAAATGGAACATATTGACTTTAATTACAGCAGCGCAACATGGAGACAGATTTTTGCACACACATATACACACGTATACACACATGTATACACCCAGGATGTTACACAATGACTCATGCCACGCACCCCACTCCGTGTTCCCCTCTCCTCCACACATCGTCATCATTGATATCTTGGCATTGTCTAAACTGAACATATGGTCTTTGGCAGGTGTGTGTGAGTGTGTGTGTGTGAGAGAGAGGAATGCAGACAGTCCTTTCTTTGAATCCTTCATTTTGAGGTCACAGAAACAGCTCACACTCTGCTGCTACCCAGATGGAGGCATAACCTGGCAGAAAATAACTGGCACTGATTAAATATTTAGTCGTCATTGAAGTGTCACGTTTTGGATGTTTGCTCCACTGCTGCAGCAGTGATGCTTCTCAGCAAAGACAGATTATTTGGAAACCAGTGCACTCATAGTAAATGTAATGCGAGCGGGTGAGACCGACAGGAATTTTTTGGTTTATTATCTCTTTGCTTTGATAATATTATTCCCATATGCTAATGCTATGCTGTGTTCTCCAAGTTAGTTGTCTTACCATTAAATGGCACTGACACTTTGGATGTGATTCCTCTTTTTTTTTTTTTTAACAAAGGTGAACTCCAAAAATCAGTCTAAACGTGTTCATACACTTCCTTTTTCCTGTGTTGTCAGGTCATTTCTACATTTCAGGAGTTAGTTTTCAGATGACAGGGTCATCACAACAGACTGAAGTAACGGCCATTTGTATTTTTGATAGCAGTACATGAACTTCATATTGTACATTTGGTCTCATACAAATTTGATATGCTGGCAGTGCACAAACATGTAACTGCACATGTAGACATGCAAAAATGCATCAACACAACTGAATGACTGCAGATGCCTGCTGATTGACTTCAGCCACTGTGTTTGTGTATGTGTCTGTGTGCATAAACTGGCCTTTCTGGAACAGGAGAGGTTTGTAAAAGTGTCTGGGTTGACTTTGTTACACACACTCAAACACTCCCTAACACTGTGAAAATAGACGGCAATTTTTACTCCTCTGGCAGATAATCGCATCTCAGCGATCGTTATGCATTACCATGTAGTTCCTGTCAAAGAGTGATACTGAAGAGTGAGGGGGCGTTCTCCTCGCCGCTGACTTTGATAGATGGTTCCTGTTTTCAACTCGAAATACTGATGTCACTACCTATAGATTTGTATTCAATCAGCATCTTGTATTCAGCCTGTGTCTCTTTTTATTTAGCTTCACCTTCTAAAGTTGGATTGTTTACAGACTATTCTATTAAGTTGGATAAGATGCCTCATTGCACTTTGTGTTTTTGACTCACTTGCTCCTAACTTGAAGCAAAATACAGGGTGGAGAGCATCATCTCGTCATCGTCTCTCTGTGTGGACCATGTCTCTGTTCCTCTGGCCAGCAAAGACATAATGTAATTTCATCTGAAGCTCAACTGGAAGTTAACGACATATATAACCTTAACAGTGGAGACTCTCTGAATTCCCTTCTTTCCTTTATGGTGTATTGAGTGAAAGATAATAGCTGGTTTGGCCCTGAAGACACTTTGCTTTGTTGTCTTTTGCCATTCATCCTAATGGCTGATGATTACCCGCAATGACAGCGTCTGCGTCTGTGTGTCAGACACAACGGGGTACACATTTGTCTGCCAGAATAGGTCTATGTGTGTGTGTGTGTGTGTGTGTGTGTGTGTGTGTGTGTATGAGTGCTGTAGCTGCATTGGATTGTTGTCATTGAACAACAATCCATTTATCAAAACAGATTTTGATAAATAATATCAACCGAAAATTTATTATAACCCTACATGCCACAAATGACTCTAAATAAAAGATATATTATCAACTCGGTGGTTGACCTTTGTCGTCATGGGTGCAATAGTAAATATGAGGCTCAGGTATGGGCGTTGTTATGGTTATGATTAAGAGAAACTAGCTTAAGCTGTGAAACAGAGAGATGAGGATCACTCTGATGTTGTAAGTCCAATTCTCCATTTCTTTCTTTTTACATAAACTTTGTCAGGAGAGGAGAGGAGAGCTATTACTGTTGGCTAATGATTGGGCTCAATAATAGTTATCAGTGTTTTAGGGCGAATATTATTGCCATGTAACGAAGGCCTTGATTACTTTATTAGCCTCTTCAAGTCATTCTGCTAGCGCTTACCGATGTGACCCCCCTCCGAAGATCCCAAACAGCCCCACCTCCACTTTCCTCTCCTTCTCCCTTCTTGTCTCCCGCGCTTCTCTCTCGCAACATAATCCTCCTCCCCCCTATTTCTCGCTGCGCCCCGTGATGATGAAATCAAATTAGGTGGACTGGATGGGCCTAAATCACAGCTCACGTTGCGGGCCGTGACATAAAGAATGGCCACGTCGAGGTTACCCAGAGTTCACGGCAGATAATGAAAGAGACAGGGAGGTAATAGCATGACGGAGTGGTGGGGTTCAGTATGCTGGGGGTGGAGGGGATGGGGGTTAATATGAGGGGAGGGGTGGAGGTTCATTTGGAGGGTACCTACCTATATGACCACTCCATCTGGTGAGGGACACTCATTCACCTCTTCTGTCGTTGTGCCAATTCTGCACCTTTTCTCTGCTCTCCTACTTTTCTCTCAAGGCTCTCCCCCATCCTCTCCCCACCCTCTCCCAGTCCTCTCCGCTATCTTTTTTTCATCCATCCATCCTTCTGCTAATTTCTGTTTTGATTGTGATAAAGGTTTCACGCTCAGTTAGGTAAAGTATCCCCAAAAACGAAGAGTCGCCGGAGTTGTAAGGCGACACTCACTAAGTGCTTCATTGATGGCTAGCTGGTGTCATCATGGTGTATCTCCTCCAAGTCTGCGTATCAATAAAATCCTGAAAACGCCCTTTTTTTATTTGGGGCTTCATTAGTTGAAAAGTGATAATGCCTCACTCAGCTTCACCTGTAAACCTGTTGAGACAACCAAACATTACACAAATGTTTCAAGCTTTGTGGGCACTGATTCAGGCCAGTAAGAGCTGGCAGACAGAGGACGTCCCACTTTAACCCAGTAGTGTTATCTAATGCTAAAAAACTGTATCTATGTATACAGTGTGTGCCCCTGTACTAATACTTTAACTACCTTCTGAATGGTATATGTAGGCGATATGGTGGTTTATCTAAATTAGTCCAGTTTAAACATTAATGTAGACATAATTAATTTCCACACTCACCTGAATAAGACAAAACACTCAAATGTTTCTCCAGAGCACTACCAGATGGTTGCTTGGTGTGTGTGTGTGTGTGTGTGTGTGTGTGTGCGCGCGTGTGTGTGTGTGTGTGTGAGAGAGAGTCCTGGTCATTTTAACCTTACAGGACACCTGTTGCTGTTTACAGTCTGTTCCTGACGTTGTTTTTTCCCCCCTTCTCATTACTGAATACCACCACAGTGTGTCCTTTTCTCACACACACGACTTGCCTTTGACACACAGCAGCAGTTATTCTTCCCTGTCACAACAACATGGACTGACCCTTGACCTTTTCCGCACAGATCGCTTACTTCCTGTTCCTTCCTAAATGGAGCAGGTAGGGTAAATGAGATCAGCGGGGTCACAGGGGTTTTTTGTTGGGCTGCCAAACTACATGGCTAATTAGTGTAACTAGTGTGCCCTGTAGCTTCATTTCAGTATTTTAACAGAAATGGTAGCAGCCATGATTGCTATGTAGTAATTCAGTGTTGGCTTGTATAGCAGGTGGACTGTGGCTTCACCATCATATTAAATCCTTGTGTCAGAGAATGGCAGCTGAACCTCTGACTCGTGCTCTCACCACCCCTGTACAACTGGTCTTCACCTCACTTGCTGTGCAGCAAATGGAGAAGGGTTTGTTTTGTTTTAACGTTGCTTCATTCGAAATGATCAATTTGTACATTTTTTTAAATTTAAATCACCTTTATATATCAGATGACTCCTGCCTCTGTTGTTCGAGCTTAGTGTACTGTTGATGTCATTGCACAATTAGAAAATATACTGCTGTTTATTTTTTATTTTTTTATTTAGACAGGACTGGGACTGGTGCATTCCGACCATTATGGTTTCTATACTAAAGATGTCCTCCTCACCCTCCAGCTCTCTCATTGACCTTGAGGCCACCTTGTCCTCCATTCCCCAAACTGGGCTTTAATTCTGTAGGCTGTGGAGACCAAACGGAAATAAAAAGCCCATTATGCGTTGCCCGCGGCGGGGGCTTGTTGACTGGGTTTTATTACAGCAGGGGATGAGAGCGCTTGATGCCTTCATTTAGGGCCCCGAGCACCCAGCACTGACAGTTCTGTGACAGTACTGGTCCCTGTGGCACTGCTAAAAGAGATCACAACAGACACCGAGGTGTGTGTGTGTGTGTGTGTGTGTGTCGAACAGTGTCTGTGTCCTGTTTGTCTGCAGTCCAACCTGGCATGGTGGAGCTTGCCTGTATAAACGTCCTCGTAAAGCTGACAGCTAGACATATGTATAGATCCCCCATTAAAATTTTACTACAAATCACTACGGATGGGCCGCCTGACTACTAGCAGGCTGACAACTCGTACACACTACCCTACATACTGTGTGCATGCGCAAATATATGCAAAATAGTACAAGTAGGACTTACTGTGGATAATAATGGAGCCCTTAAGGGCAGCCAGATAATTTCTTTGTAGTTGGTGGAGACCCAAGCTGAGCTAAAAGTAAATATATAAATCACTTTTGTGTTTACAGTTTTTGTTGCTGTTCCTTAGTGGCCAAAATATAAAATAATCCTGCTTTAATATTTATTTTAACAGCTAAATACACTTAGTAGTCCAAGTTGTTGTACAGACACATTGGTTTGTTGCTTGGGTACCAGAAGTTATTTTTTTTAAAGGGAAATCAATGGTTTCAAGAATGACTGGGTTTTCGAATGCCATATTCTGGCTCTTCAGTGGTGACCCACCCTTGTTTGGACTTTGTTGCTCCTTTCACGTCATTGCTGTGTTTCGTAGTGTCAGTGTTATTTGGTGTCATTAGATGTTTGAAAAGTCCACCATGTTAAAAAAAAGATTTAGTCACTACAGTCATCTATCAGTACAGTAATATGATCAAATTATTTTTCTACTTTAAAAATAACTTTAATCAGTGGCAATGCACTCATCCACTGTGCTCCCCACTTCATAACAGCATTATGTGTTTCCTTTCTCACACAGTGGATCAAAGTAAAGTTCATCAGGGGGTTGGCAGACTCATAAAAGTCTATGTTGCGTATCTTAAGACCGCTCAACATTATGTTGTATTATTATCATATGAAGTGTCAGAGGGATGGTTGTGGTGGTACAGCAGGAAACATTGTGAAAAAACTCTGGAGGTTTAAGTGTACGTGTCAGGTTCCCTCTGCTGATGAACACCATCTTGTAGTGTTCTCATCACAGAGGACACCCTCAAACCTCTCACTCGGTATTTCAGATCCGTTATTGTGTGGGTTTGCCTCTGACAGGGGTGTTGGAGTTGTCCTAAATAAATCAGATATATTAAATGATTCTTTTACGGGGCCAAACGACATGATGTGCCCTCATAAAGCTCTGATGGGCTGGTGATGGGCCGACATTTATTTATGTGAAAATGTCACAGATTATTACCACTGAGAGGATGTAGCATGCAGTCTCGTTCATCCGACGAGTTCTGATGAATTCTTTCTTCAAAAGTTCATCTTTCTGTCGTCCCTGACATCTTTCCCATTCTTTTTTCCCACCTTCCTCCCCTCTACACAGTCTCCTTTCTCCACAGTTTAGATAAAGATAAATGGCTTAAGAAAGACCAGGTTTCTTTCAGTCTAATCTAAATCATCGTTCTCAGGGCTTCCTTATGTGCCCCCATGATGGCCCTGTTGGTTATGTTGTGACAGGCAGCGTGTGTCAGACGTGTGCGTTTGCAGTAAATAAACACATCGTTGGGGAGGTCATGGAGGCAAAGGTGAAACAGCGGTTGCAATCGATACCCCCGGGGTGTGTATATGTGTGGGTGGGCAGGTGTAAGTAAAGCGCCCCCTCCTCCTCCCTCCTCAGTCTTGCTAACTCTGTTACCCCACTTGTTAGCCAGTGAAGGGTGACCCCACACACTCTCTCACATGCACCTGACTAATGGGCTGTAATGAGAGGCGACCTGAGAGGGAAGCTTCTTTAATGGCTCGCCCAGGGGATCCGGGACTTTTAGTGTGTGTGTGTGTGTGTGTGTGTGTGTGTGTGTGTGTGTGTGTGGTCGTAGGTCATTGCGTATGTCTGCATGTGTATGTATAGGTGCACCATAGTTGACCCTGTTGCAACACCAAGGTGTATGCCTTAATGTCATTAGCTGAGGGCAGTGTGAGGTCAGTCTGCTGCACATACAGTGTCTTTACTTACAGTAGAACCCAGTGAGCACATTACTGCAAATTATTACCTGCAGTGTCTTGAGTTACGTAAGTGTTCTGTGGTGATAGATTGAGTCAAATGAAAAAAATAAAATTAACATAACTGGATGTGGATGTGGTAAATAAATATGATCAAATAAAACAAACTCACACAGACACATCCTTTCAGCATCCCTGTACAACATGTCTTCAGATTAAAAACGTACTCTTCATTATTGTCTGTTTGTCAGCTAGAAAGTTTGAAAAAATATTTTTGGCTGTTCCTCACTGAAACACATGATTAAAAATTAGGAGGAGTGAAAATTACTCTAACCAAACATTAAATAAATTATTGATAAAAAAGAAAAGTTAACAAAAAGTTTTTAAAAAATAAAGTTTGAAGTCTCCCCTTTGTGGAGAGAAGTCTGGTGTGTAAGTAGTATTTGTGTAAAACAGGGACAATTTATAGCCAACAGTACCTAAAGTGTTTGGCTTTTTTGTGGTCACATAGATGTTGTCACATAAATCAAAATAGATGTATTTTGGTTATAAAGCAAATTTTTTGAAAAGAAAGGCAAAGAAAGAAAAGAAAAGAAGAGACAAACGGCAAATCTTCCTCAACATCTATTCATTCCCAGTCCCCAAACAGTTATGGCTGATTACAGCCTGTCTGTCAGTGTAATGCCTTATGATTAGATCACCTACAGTATTTGTTGCCTAGACATGACCACCAATCCCCGCTCTCTTTTCCTCCCTCGTTCTCCCCCTGTCCTTCACCCTCTGAGTCGATAAGCCTCTATTCTCCTCTTTACGCTGATATGATCGGTGTCTTCAGAAGCACTCAGGCCACTTTTACAGCAACCGCTAACTCGTGTTCCAGGCAGCTCGCAGCTATCTGGGAAAATCACGCTGGCTTGTCTGCCTACGTAAGTGTGTGGCCGCCTTCATGCGTGTGCGAGTGACTCCACTCGTCCATCTAGTTGTCTGCATCTATCGACCAGGGCCATCATGCGTGTTTTGGTCTGAGCGGGGCCACAGATGCTACAGGGCTTTTAGGTGCCCATTGTTTGTTGTGAATGGCAACAGAAACAAAATTGGTCTCATTCTGATCTTATTGTGGGTAACCCTACCTCCCTCTGTGGCCACGGGAGGCAAAAACCAATCCTAATTCACTTACCCCACCCCAACATTGGCTTTTCTAATGCTTTTTGAGGGATGAAAATATGGCAACATGCAATAAATGTCGACAGTACAGAGGTCTTAAAAGCATGAGGGGGGAGACAAAGAGATGGATAGACACAGGGAAGGGTGGATGATACAAAATATCCACTCTATACTTTTGTTTCCTTCTTTTTTCTCCTTTTTCGCGACCTTTCTGTGTCTCTCTTTCCCTACTCGCCCTCTCATTTCTTTTCTTTTTCCTCCCCTTGCTCTTCTTGGACTTATTTTGTGTGCTCCGAGGCTCCAGCCGCAGCAAAGGAGCACTGTGATTGGTTTGTAATGCAGGGAGTCCATGAGAACTGACAGGACAAGAAGATGCCACTTTTAAACTTCTCTCTCCAATATCTGCTTGTTTGGGTGTCGAAAAAATAACAACCGGGGTTCGTCTGGACAGTTTCGCCGTCCTCGTCAGAAGAAGCCCTCCACTCTCCACCCAGCAGTGTGCATCCAATCCTCACTGGCCAAAGCTCTGGAGAGAAAGACGATCTGCCCACAGCGGCCAACCCTGCCCTCTCATCTGTCCTTCACACAAACACATATGCGCGCACACACATACGCAGCCTTGCCCTCTCTTCTGCCCCCTGCACACCCGCTGTAATGATGTCTGTTGACCTCTAACACAAAGGCTGCCCTGGAAGATTAGTTTACAAGTGGCCCCGGGACTCTGGGTTTCAAATCTTAACCCTGACAATTTTCTGCATTGATTATGAATACTCTGTGTGGTCATGCCACCGTCGTCAGGAGCTGTCCTGACCATGTGAGTGATGTCATACTATTACTTATAGCTGGAATTCATGGTACGAAGAGTCAAATAATACATTTGGTTTCGCAAAGTTGAATAAAACTAATAGACTAACAAATAAGTTGGCTTTAGCTGTGGTATAACATGACCATAAGAAATGAGCAAACCTGATCTGTTATTGAAGTACAATGGGTTCTTTTTTTTTTTTCTAAATTTGAGAATAATCTGATGATACAAAATAGCTTATGTTCTGTCCTCACTTCCCCTTCTGGTTAAATGGGGTCTAATTCTGACTTACATAACACTTACACACTTACAACACACACACACACACATATACACAAATATTCAATAAAACATAAGCGCAGCCAATCCTAAAATGCCTTCTCTGTTACCAATATTAGCGCGCACACACACACACACAGGCAAAGGCACTCTCAGACGTCAGCGGTGATAAGTGGCGAGTGAGTAATAGCCTGGCTGTCTGGCAGCCAGCTGCTAGGCCTACTGTTTACATGCCAACTGATTACCCTAATTTCAAACGCATGCATGGCAGCTACACTGATAAATAGTCCCGCACCACCTCCACCTCCTATTTCTTCATTGTGAGCCACTGCAGGCTAGTCAGCCAGTCGGACCCATAATTCCTTTTTGATTATTCAATAAATAACCCATAATTTGACATTGATTGGGGCTGCGAATGGGCTTTGGGGTGGTGGGGAGAAGGGATGGTGGGGTGGGTAGGAGGGTATCGACCAGTGGTGGTCAGTGCTTCGATGACCACTGGCCGTTGGGGTCACTGCTTGGTTTGAATACACACAAACAGGCGGAAACACATATGTGTAGAAACGCACACCTCTGCCTCATCGCTGATGTAATTAGGACAAGGGTCATTAGTTCAGCCTCACTGCTTATTGTCCAAACAGAGATATCCAAGACTAATGGAAGCCACTTAATAATTTGAGTGAAAGATGAGGATCACAGATAGACACTTTACTACCATTTCCATATTCTACATTTAATAATACATTTTAATAATTACATCTAAGTTAGTCATGAAGCCCAAGCACTCAGCAGAAAGCAACTGGTCAAGTGATCCACAGCGTTAAAGCTGCTTGACAATGATTTGGTCACATTTGTTGGCCTTAGGCTCATTATGTTAACCACCTTGATGAACATTGATTGACTAATTTTTATCTCTGCTTCTGGCAATTTGACCTCACTTCATTGCTTCAAAAAAAAACTTGCCAATGTATCTTGGGCCCAAATTATCCCCACTACTTTTGGTGAGCGCCTCGCCATGACATGGTTAGTATGGACCGTATTGAAAGCTGTCCCCAAATGGATTATTCCTTTCTCCTAAGTAGGATGGATTTTATGGTGCTTGCCTGATCACTATCTGAAACCCACTAATCGTTTGTCTGTGCGTGTGTATGTGTGTGTACGTATGTGTGTGTAAACCCCGCTGCCTTGATGTTGCCATTGAAGTGGCCCTGGCGTTGTACTTATTGGAGTTCCCTGATGTTAGATATTGGAATATTGATCTAGAAGAATGTTTAGCTTTCACTCTTCTCTGGTTTCATTTATATGCTCACACAGCTGACGCCCGCTTCACACAGCAGTACAAGCTGCAGATGTGGCAGTACATGAGGGACCCAGATCAAATCAAACTCTCAATCAATGCTAGAGGGGGTAAAGAATCTGAGTCAAAGATTTAGCCTTCAGAGGGATTTCACATACAACAGCTTGCATATCTGACAGGGACTGGAGCTAGATCAAATAAACGACAATCAATTGTGTAATTGTGTGTTTGAAAATAAACCGTGCCAGTCATATCACACTGTTTTTTAAATAGATGCACAGGAGCAAAGCTTAGACGAAATTGTGATCAATGGTTCAAAAGTTATAATGGAAGCAACAAATGCTGTTGCGACTTTCTTGGGAAAAGCCATATCTGCAAGCATCATAGTATTTCACCTAACAATAAAACCTTAAACCTTAAAGTCAATAATAGAGTTTAATTAGGCCTTAAAGGACAGCAGTTAGACTTCATTCAGTTGGCTGGCCTGTTATCCCATAAGTTGACATCACAGGTCAGAACACACACACACACACACACACACACACACACACACACACGGAGCAGACACATGCAGTCATCAGCACTTCACAGGCAGCTGATGACTTCAAAAGGAAAATAGTAAGCAGCAGCCCTCCACGTTTCAGAGACACTGGCTGAACGAGACTCCTTTAACAGCAACTGCAATTCAGAGCAAAGTCGGTTTCCTATTAAATACCTTCTCCCAATTACCCATTATTTCCCCCTATAAAACCACTGCAGACTGCACTGAAAGGCTGTTTTATCCCACCGTCACCCTGCGTCTTTCGGTTGCGGAAAACATGTTTTAACGAAATGCAACTAGGCGACGGAGGAGAGAAGAGAGAGCGAGGGACGGAGGGGGGAAAGAAAAGGTAATTTAATGAAGTGAAACGTTTGATGTTGTAAATAAAAAGCAGATTGGTTGTGGGTGAAAGGCTGGGGCTAATGGACTTTGTTGGATGGTAGGTGTGGAGCTGCTGATCTTTAAAAAGCCTAAATTAAAAAAAGTGAACTTCTCAGAAACAATGCCAAGAAAACCACCGGCCCCCTGTGCTGGATCCCTCGCCTGGGGCTTTTTCTCACTGGTGGGGCTTATTATGCAATTACAGCAAGGTAAAAAGCACCGCCAACCCCTCATCTGAGTGTGTGGGTGCATGATTATGTGTTTGTATCTAAGTTAAGTATGTGTGTGTCATACATGCCTTTATAGAGTTTAATTTTCAGCAAATGGTCTGCTGGGTTAGCTCCGTAAAGCAGAAACGGAAAAAGGGATTAAAGAAAGAAAAGGAAAGGAAAATAATGTTGGCGAGCAGCAGCGTGATTGAGGAGCGATGACAGAAAATTAGAAGAATAAAAGACAAGAGCTGTTATGAAGCAAAAACTTAAGTAGAGAGTGAGGAGTGACACGGAGAGAAAAAAAGAGAAAACATAAATAAAAGAAAAGACCAAAGTAGTTCTGAAGTTACAAGACAAACAGGAAGTGGGAGAGGAGAGCAAAGAAATGAGAACACGCGATTATGAAGGTTAAACAATGGCAGTGGTCATTATGCTTCACTTTCAATGAGAAGGCGGAGAGAAATCACCCCCCATTTATAATTCATATCCTCAATTACCACTAATAAAGTGGCATGAATGGGACCAGCCCAGGGAACGGTGCAGGCACAATTACATGTAGTATAGCTTGGCATTAACATTTTCTATTTGAACATTTTTCAGCCTCAATTTCTCTTGGAGTTAATAAGAGCGATGATCCCTCCTTGACTTTTTCATGAAATTATTGTATGGTTATAATATTCCAATCTATTAGTCCCCCCCCCCTCTCTGTAATGTATTCTCCCATTTAATAGCCTGACCTAACTGGACGGAGAGATGGAAAGAGAGAGAGAGAGAGAGAGAGAGAGCCCCTGACATTGATGAGAGGAGTAGGTCTTGTCGTTTTGACCGCAGAGGGGGTGAGACAAAGGTCTGATATATTCCATACAGTGTTTGAATTGAGGTCTCTCCTGAGGCCGTGCCTATCATCTGAACAGCTGCCTGTATCAGGACCACTGCAGGGCTGATTGTCAATCTTACTGTGGCGCCACCAGCAGCCTGGTTGGCTGAGTTGCTGTGGTCAATATATAAAGGTATGTAGGTGAATTTAAATATATCCCTTTTATGAGACTGCAGACTGAAAACTGAGGAGAGACTACCTGACTTGACATGCGAATATATCAATGGTGACTGATGCTTTTCACTTTGCACTGCATGTTAACAGCAAACATCTGCACGTAGTAACTGGAAGTCCTTAAAACATATGGAATAAAACAGGATCTATATATGATTTGTCCCCAAATAACCATACAGTCCTATTCATTATATGTAGTCTTAATGGTACTGCAGATATACTCTGTTCAGTAAGTTCAGGACTGCCACTACTGACAGATGTGTCAGTTATACAGTTATCTAGAAGGGTAAGCAATACACAAGCAGTAAAGGTAGACTAATACAGTATATACAGTCTGTCAACAGGCCACAGTAACTCTGTAAACGTCTCTGTTGGCCAAATCAAAAGGAGTGTTCAGTATAATCTAAGCCAGAGACGCATAACAACATCAAAGTTACAGGGGCCATGCTGGAACACTGTGCTGCTGCATTATGATGCCGGTGGTCAGTGCTTGCTGCAGTGTGGAGCCACGTGCCCCATCCTCAGGCAGGTCTAATGGGCCTGTTTACTCCACCTTTCCTCTCCTGCTCCTTCCTTCACTGCCTCGCTCCCTCTATTCCTCCTTCATCCTCCCACATAAAATGCCTAAAGTATTCAGCAAACCTGCCTGCCTGCTTTTATATCAAATAAACAAAGTGTTCAAAGCTTGTAAAACACTGCAGGACTGACAGTTTAGCAGACTCCCCACCGACCTTAACCATCTAATGTGGAGGCAGCAACACAGAACCGAATAGAATAGAATAGAATAGAATAGAATAGAATGGAATAGAATAGAATAGAATAGAATAGAATAGAATAGAATAGAATAGACTTTCAGTTAAAAACAAGCAAATCGTAACACACACACACAGATATAGAGAGAATGGGACAGACTGAAAATACCCTCTGTCACTTGCTATTCCTTTTCTTACACACACACACACACATGCAAACGCACATGCAAACGCACATGCATGCATGCACACCATGTGGCTAGCTGAGAGCCAGCTGTTCCTTTCCACTTCACATCACTATGAGCTAACGACTGCTAATCCCCCATAGCTTTTCCCTCAGAGGAACTAAGGCAGCAGCCATGATCTAACTCCTATTGAATTCCAATTACCCTCCACCGGGATTTCACAATAAGAGTCCCCTCTTATCACCACCACCTCCACCAACACTATCTCCAACAAGGGCCACCACACTGTCACAATAAGAAGCATCCAAAGCAGCCAAAGATAAAGTCACAACAGGTACACATATTTATTGTTACACTCATGTTTCTTTTAAGGGCTTCAACAAGGCATCGTACAAATACACACATGCAAATCAGAGATCACAGTTACTTTCCTTCAACGAAACTGAGGTGGAACTGACTTTTCCCCCCACATAGCAACAGTTGCATCTTTGGCTGGAATTGCCCACCCCTTTCTTTTTACCGTGGCAGCTTTGCCCCTCTCTGCCAGGCAGGGTCCCTTGTAAAAGACCAGCATCAATGAATGGAGGCCCAGCAGGGAGCCTGGCAAGCACACACTACTCAACCTCCCCTCCTGTCAAGAACACACAATCCTACACTCCCCCCCCCTTCCCTCCTACCTCCTTCTACTTCCTTTTCTCCTGCACACTTGCTCTTTCAATCCTACTTATTAACTTTATAGGCATGTATCTGGAATGTAAAAAATCACTAATGAACAGCCCACTCAAATAATAACAGGATGATAGATCGTATGGCTCGAAAGCATGCACAATGCTACAGTGTATTTGTAGCCATCAGTATCTATGATAGAGCACAAGTACAGTTCCAAACCCCAAAAACTTGTAGTAGGACAAACGTGTCTCCACCCCCCTACTCCTTTTGCCCTGAGTATCTGGTTTGATTTTACCCCATGAAACACAGAATTCCAGTCTTTTGGGGAACAACACAGGGCAATAAAACAGTGGGTGGTTCTGGGTTGTACTGTAGGCATGGAGGGTGATGGGATTCCTGGTAAAGTATGCCGCTATGGTTACGGCGGGTGGGACTGGAGTGAAGAGGGCCAAACACACTGGGAAAGTTTGTGTGTGTGTGTGTGTGTGTGTGTGTGTGTGTGTGTGTCAGTGTCATAATTAGCTCACTGTATCATAAGATGCTATCACAGGGAAGAAATACTGCAATTAAATTAAACACAGAGGATATATACTAATGTCTTTATGAAACATAATACATAATACTGTTTAAATTACAACATTTAATAAATGTTTACCAAAAATAAAATCACTTGATTTATACCAGCGACTGTCCGAGTCATCATGGTCTGGGTGATTATTTAACATGACACTACTGCTGGTAAAGACTTTGAGTTGGGCGAATGAAGTAGCAGAAATAGAATCGGTGGTAAATGAAGGTCATTATTATATCTACAGTCTCAGTCTGCATGGTCTAAGTGGGATAGAAGTAAAAGGTTAAAGTGAGTTTGTGCAGCGCTCTCACTGTGGTATTGGCACTTGGTTTTTTTCCCCCCATTTTAAAATGTCCTCGTTCCCACTTTAACGTCTTTCTCTGCTTTCATATGATTACAGTATAATGGAGAGATGGAGTCATGGCATCGTTCATAACCACACACACACACACACACACACACACACTCACACACATTTTCGCATCCAAATAGCTCAGAGGGAGGGAGGTAGACTTAGCAACAGACTGTAGTCCAAATAAAAAGATTAAATTTCTCTTTTCCATTCTCAGATTGTTTAGTATGTTGTGCACTTTTGAATCTGAATGTGAATATGACTTGTAATGTTGTTTCCACCAGAGCTGAACATGTACACCGAGCTCCTGTTTAATGGATGAAATCTCCAAAAGCACTTTATCAGTTATCAGTTAGAAAAAAAAACACCTAGAAGTGATAAAACCACAATATTCATCTGCATTCAGGGAGAATGGTGTGTTTGTCACAGCAATACCATTTGTGTTTAGGGAAGCCGGGATCACAAAGACTAGCCACGGTTCAGCTGTATGTCAGTTCAGTGAGTGGGACTCTGGTCAGTCTATTGATAGGCTTTTCTTTTGTGTACATGAAAACACCTACACCTCTCAGACTGGAGGGATGATGTGTCACGTTGTATGGCTTTAACTGACACTGATGATGAGATACTGAGGCGCAATCACATAAAAACACATAGAACGAGAAGCTTTCTTCCCTTTTTCTTCAGCCTCTGGGTTCCATTGTGTTAACCTTCCTGTTATATTACACTTACCTTCTTGGTTTGTTTCATTTATACGATTAGTCAGCAACAGTTCTTCAGTTTTTCTGAGATTTATATAATCCAACAATGGATTGAAGCATAAAAAAACAAACCACAAACTTAGTTTAGTTGAGTTTTCTATCCATACTTCAACCTGAATAAAGCCGTTCAAAAATTGAATGACTTCAGTTTTCCTTTGTTACACGAATGCAACACGTCATATTAAAACCACAAAGGTGAAAAGTCTGGAAAATAAGTGACAACAGTTTCTCGCTCACATTTTCCCAGAGGCAAATAAAGACATTGGACTCTTCACCCAGGAGAGTGTTGATGTTTTTTTCCCCTCTGGATGTTGATGGTAATATAGCAGGGGTTTTACAAGCCACCCTGCTCCGTCCAGCCGCTAAATGAGACTAAGAGACACATAGAAGCGGGCAGCAATCTCACAACAATCAGTGCTCCACAGGAAAGTGAGGAGATTGGCTGCTGTGCCGCAGCTCCAATCAGAGGAGACTCAGCTTTAAATGTCACCGCAAATTGGACATTAGGTTGCTTTGCTTGTTATGACTCGACTGGAAAAAGGAAAAAAAAACATTGTTTGGTTAATTTCCTTTTCTTCTATTCATAAGTGTGTGTGTTTGTGTGTGTGTGTATATATATATATATGTGTGTGTGTGTGTGTGTGTATTCTGTGGTCATCTATCCTCTCAGACATGTTTAATAGGTCTTTGGCTGCGTTGACCGAGGGTGTAAATGTGTCATACTTTATTAGACATCCGAAAGAAGAGGGCTAACATTAATCACTGGCTCTTGTTTATGAAAGTCATAAATGTTTCACTGAGTGCTTTATTGTTGGCTGCCAGATTTGGAGAAGCATAGAGGGTCTTAGAGTGTGTGTGTGTGTGTGTGTGTGCGTGCGTGCGTGCTTTCAATCCACCACTGAATCATTATAGCACCTCAAACCTATGAGATATTCTCCCTCGCTCCTTCTCTCTCTCGTTTTTTCTCTCTCTCTCAGGCTTTTTGTCATGTTGTCAGAAAGTATGACATCACTCTGCCCTCTGACCCACGTAGTCAGGAGAGCGCTGATTGGATGATTGGCTTATAGAGGACATCCACATTGACTCCAAACTCAATTCTGCTGATGTCAGGAGCTATTACAGCTGACGACATGCGCACACAGATAGGACAGGACAGTGTGTGCGAGAGTGTGCGTTTGTGTGTACAGTGTGTTTGTCCATGTGTGCTGGTGTGTGCAGTCATGTCCCGGGTTATATAGGTCAAATGTCTGAATCCAGAGCATCTCCCAGCTGAAATACCAGGCGAAATGTCAAAGTCTGCCACTGTGCAATCCCTCAGATCAATAGTTCAATTGGACATAAAGCCATCATTCTATTCACTGGGCTAACATGCTATATCACATCCCAGCCTCTGTCTGGACTGCTTTAACCAGAACTAGCCTAAAATGAGATTTACATTACATTTGCATTACTCAGTAAGTTTATTCATTAAGCTGAAAGTAGGCTGCTTCTGTAGTGGGGTACTGGCCCACTGACACATGTGAAAAGAGTGATTGTCACATGGTAATACATAAAATGAAAAACCCTAGTAACATGGTCCATATATTTTAATATTCTCAGATGGGCCTTGAACTTTTATTTTCCATCGAGGAATGAATAATACGTCCTGTGGACATGTGTGAGCTGTTAGATGATGATTACATGGCTCAGGCGTCAGACGGGGAATGTCATAGTTTAGTAGAGGTTCCCTCTCTTCTTGTCAGATTTCTGTTGAGTCAGTGTTCCTCCGAAAGTTCAGATGCTCACTTCAGACTAAACAGTATAAGGCTGTGTGTTGTGCAAGTCGTCTCACTGCTCTGTCAGCCGTCCCCCAGTGTCCTGCGTCAAAGCTTAAAAGTCATAACACGACATCTAAAAAGACAACGGTTCAGCGTTGCCTGCGTTACTCATGAAATCGCGACAAATCATAAATTCAAGGAGGCTCCATCTCCAGCCCCACCCCACCCCACCGCACCCCACCCCGCTCTCGTCCTCCTCCTAGTTAAGTGTGGAATAATGTCATCTTAATGATTATTTTTTTGCGGTATGCCATAACAGCATAATTCAGAGAGGGCGTAATGATTTTTTATGCCCCTGACATATTGTTTTGCGGGGAGTGACATAAAAGCACGGTGACATGTGGCATTTTGGGAAAGGTCAGGCGCTCCGTCTCGGCCGCCCGTCCATCTTCATAACGTCGCCACTT
Organism: Trinectes maculatus; assembly: GCA_016785345.1. Taxonomy (NCBI): domain Eukaryota; kingdom Metazoa; phylum Chordata; class Actinopteri; order Pleuronectiformes; family Achiridae; genus Trinectes; species Trinectes maculatus. The sequence continues at coordinate 107,037 of JAFBJQ010001612.1, read as the reverse complement.
GTCATATGGAAACTGGCATCACCAATCTTTGTCTCTCCCCTGTCGCACGCTGCCCCTCCTCTCCCCTCTCACATCCTAACACGCTGCCTTTTCCACTGTCCTCACTCTCATCACTGACCTCCCTTTCTTTTTTTTGTTGCTGTTTGTTTTTTTACAGCATATCTCATGTTCAAATGAACAAACAAAACTCTATTTTTCCTGTATGTTGAATATTTTATTTTTGGGGAATAGGAAACAGTATTCTCAGACACACGGACACACACACACACACACACACACACATCACACACATCACACATGCATATACAGGAGGCCTCGGGGATGCTGTGGGGGTCCAGGGTCTGCATGTCAACACCAGCTGTGAGGACTGTGCTCACAGGCAGAAAGGCTAATACTAATGTGATAAGTGCATCAGCTCTCGTTGTTTAGTGGTTTGAAAAATCAGCTTGAAGCCAAACTGATACAGGCATCTTTTAGTCAGATTTCCTCTCCAGACAATGCCAGTTTGTGAAGGCTCATTGTTATTGAGTGATTCAAATCAAAACTGGAAAACACTGGAGTTAACTATTTATAGTCATAAAGAATTTTAAACTGTAAAGCATAAATGAATTATTTTAAATTGTAGGAACTATGAAATACGTTTGTGTGTCAGACATGGGTGTTGTATGGAGTAAAAAAAAAAATTACACTATCCTTTGACACATGGAGATGGAGGTTGACTCCACTGAAAGCGTGGGCACAGACAGAGCAATGCACGTGTAGATCAGCATGACGTGCACACGCAGTTATGGGTGTGTGTGTGAGGACATGCTGATAGTCTGTGTGTGTGTGTGTGTGTGCGTGTGTGTGTGTGTGTGTGTGTTTGAGGGTCACACAGTGTCATGGTGGGTGAGTGAGGTGTAATTTCTCTGCAGTAATACTCAGCACTCCGGCACTGACAGATTTAATGGTGATGGCCTTATTATAGAGAAGACGCCTCGCGCGTGTGTGTGTGTGTCGTATACATATATATGTGTGTGTCTGTGTGTGTGTGCATTGTAATGGTGATGGCTATATTATAGTGAGTGGGAGATGGCTAAAAGGCTTGGATTTATACCAGGCCACGTTTACTGACATAAGAATAATAGGGCAGAAGAAGGCAGGGAGGGTGGTGTGTGGGTGGGGGTGGTGGAGCCATCTGGTGACTATTGAACCAGCATGTGTGTATAGCTGTTTTGTGTTGATGGAGAGACTATACAGTACGTCTTATATATTATATACATCAGAATAGGTAGTATACCATTTGTAACAAATTTTTAGAATTTTTGTCTCTCTCTCTCTCTGTGTGTGTGTGTGTGTGTGTGTGTGTGTGTGTGTGTGTGCATTGTGTATTTCCTGTAAGAACAGGGTAACACGACTCTGTGGGGCTGCGGTTCATGTTATGTTGGTCTGATTTACAGTCTTACACACACCCAACCCCCCCCCCCCACACACACACACACACACACACACCCTTTTCTCTCTGCTGGCTCCCAGTCTCTCTTTCCTCCCCTCCTCCCTCCACTGTTAGTTAATCTCCTCGTCTGTCTCTGTGCGATACTCGGAGTAAAACTTCCTGTAACTACACACTGTTACAGGAGCAGCACCTGCTAAGCCGTTGCAGTAGCGGAAAAGGGATGTGTGGTGTGTCTGTTTTCATGAGAGCTAACGGACAGGCTGTAGTTACACTGCAGCACAAACTGTCGGGTAACATAGGTTAACCTCTTCCTTGTATTACAAAACCCCTGCTGCACCAAGCCTCATTTGTTTTTTTCCCACAAAAATAAATCACTCACGCAACTTCAGTCAACTTCAGTACATTTTTGGTCTCTTTACACATATGTTTCAAAATGGGTTCTTATATTTGTTACAGCAAACTGTGTCGTAATAAGTTTGGGCCTCATTAAGCACATGGTTAAAAAATTGAGCTATATAATAGTTATAGTAGTTGATTGGCTGTGTGAATGAACAGTGTGTATGTGCATCTGACTGAGAGTGAAATGGTAGTTTATGCCAAACAGTGTGAGCACTTGATCCTGAAGGATCCAGCTCTCATTCCACTCAGTAAACAAGCCAGCTGTTGTGTCTGTATCCTGGATCACTACACCAGGCCTGAGCGCTGTAGCCCTGCTCCCTAAACAAATGAAAGGTTCCACTAAAGAGGCAAGTGTGAGTAAGAAGCCATTCTTACCCTCTCCAGTTACTTTGTATGACTTAACAGGTACATTTGGTGAATTGGTTCCCAGTGGGATAACAAGCATCCTTAATGTGAACCTAAATCATTTTCATGAACATTTTAGTTTTAATGAGTGATCATCTTTTGTTTGTTTGTTTGTTTCTTGTGGATCACCTTGGAGGCTTTAATTTGTCTACAGTACTTCTTTATTAGTAGGTATAATAACCTTCATGTAAATTACTATTGAAGTACAGGCACATGGCCGATGTGAAACATTAAAACATAAGTTTCACTATTAAAATCCAGCTTTGTACATGAATATGGCATAAATAAAGGTACTTTACTGTAATGAGGATGAAGGAATTTACTATAAATGTGTTTTATGAGAGTTTTCAAGCAACTTTTTTCCCCAATAAAAATATATTTAATACAAACTGGAACAGTAATGCCAAACAGTAATTATATTTAGGACATACAAACGTTTGTGTTTATGAATGTGCTATTCTTATTCAAAATATATTGAACTGCCGAACACAACAAATGACATCATTTAAAAAAAATCATTGGTAAATGTCCAGTACTGCTGCTGCATTCAGACGACTCATCTTCAAATGAACTGTGGAAAAAAGCAAAGCTGCTTTTTCATTTTGAGTGATTGCCACTAAATGCTTTTATTAGTGTATTGATGAAATTTTACACAATCAAATATCTCGTTACCCTCTCTGTCTGCCTGCCTCACTGCAGTTGAAAGTCCAAATGCTGTAGCAGAGCACACTCAGGTTGCCTGAGGTGAGTGTGTAGGGTTTGGTTAGAGGGTGTGAAGCTGGTGGTGTGTGCATATTACATATAAATAACAATATGTTTATGTGTGTGTGTTTGAGTGTGTGTGTGTGTGTTGTATATTTTATATTCATGACAGCAAGAGGCTGTCGTACCATATCTTTGTGTTCCTCTATGAACTTTCTGTGAGACTTAACTATATAAGTATAGGTCTCGACTATATTTAAAATTCACAGTGGTATTTCTATTCCAAGCAAATGTTTTTATTGCCACCATGACATGCATAATTGTTTTATAACAGTTAGTCAGCAACACCTTGTATCAGTCATCTGCTCAGCCACTCACCCCTCGTCTCAGGACACTGTTTTCCTACGTGTCTGAATCAGTGTCCTATGATCTCAGCGATCTCTGTCCAAGTCCACCCTCCTGCCCCCTGTGTCCTGTAATCTTGTTTGTCAGAACTAGCCCTCCAGCTTCCTCTGCAAGGTGTGTTAGCCCCTAATGCATTTACTGCTTGATAAGAAAGGCGCTCAAGCAGCTACAACTTACTGCCGTCATAAAACGAGAGTAAAAAAAAATGTGTAATTAACCTTTACTAGCCGTGACCATATATTGTGCTCCTTGATGCGGTGTGTATGTGTTGGTCAGTAGATGTGCGTGTGTATGTTTGCACCAGTGTGTCCTCATATACCCGCTGTGTCACATGAGAGCTTATATGTTGAGGCAACACTATTGATAACGCTGCAATCGTCAATTGATCGTTAATCACATTTTGCCTGATAAGTATGTCATGCGATTGACTCCAGACTGACTGGAGACAATAAATGCATATAGTCTATAAAACAGCAAAGCACCATGGGAGGACAAGGCAATGAGGACAGGGTGTTGGTGGTTGACAAACGTGCCACTGTGCCAACTTCACAAGCTTAATCATACATCTGCTGTTGGTTATATGGTCTTATACGGCATGTCTTATCTGGATGCCCCCAATTAACTGAAGAGAAGAGAAGAGAAGAGAAGAGAAGAGAAGAGAAGAGAAGAGAAGAGAAGAGAAGAGAAGAGAAGAGAAGAGAAGAGAAGAGAAGAGAAGAGACATCATTAAGACTGATGTCTACATCTTCTCTCACCATTCATTCACTAACAGGAAGCCTCTTGTCGTCCAGCAAGACATATAAGACCTGTGATTCCTCTTCATCTCGTTCTTCTACAACTGGGCCATTTCCTCGATTGTCAAAGACACATACACACTGTAATGGGTAATAGATACAGGACTAATGCCTGGGCCAAGGAATAAAGACAGATGGATAGGGAGGGAGGGAGGGAGGAGAAGGAGAGAGGAAAGGAGGAGAGGAGTGAGTTATGAAGCAGTACCCAGGGGGTTAATTTTTCACAGCCAGTTTTCATACGCTACCCACACACACACACACACACACACAAACGCACACACACAGAGTAAAGGTGATGTCTGGCCGTGCCAAGCCGGTAGCATGCTAGTTAAAAGTGAATAAGTTTATGGCCGGTGTAAGCCCTCATACATCAAGGAGCAGTTTGTTTAGCCAGCAGTGTGACAGGGTACAGTAACATGGGCAGGGCTGGAGAGTGGCTACAGCCGTGATAAATGGAGGACTGCAGCAAGGATAGTGTCTCAGCATCTCAGTCTCTGTGTGTGTGTGCGTGTGTGTGTGTGTGTGTGTGTGTAGATGGGACATCAAAGCATGTTTTTTGCCCACAGATTAATGACAATTTCAGTATTTGATCTAAGCTATGTTTTTCCTCGTTGAAAAATGGCTTTTTGAACCCGCAAATATTCCCAACACCCATCCCGACTTATCCCGCACTACCTGGTGTGTAATGATATGTCTCTGCATTATTGACAAAAGCTTATGGGGGTGCTGTGTAATGTTTAAAACTGCAGGTTCTTTTTCTGCCCTCTTTTTTCAAGCAGAATTGCTGTGAGTTAAAAAAAGAAATCTGAAAGTAAAGGGTTCTTCTGTGCAGTTGTAGTGAGTGATCTCATCTGGCAAAAAGGATTTGATTTGCAGGTAATTTTGTTGAGCTTCTTTCTGTCTCTTTTACTGCCTCATCTGAAATATACCCCGTCCTGGAGATGGATTGGCGTGCACTGCGTTATTGCTATATAATTTCATATGTGGTTTTTAGCCCACAATTCCTCCATCAATATCAGAGTGCAACAGAAGTCAGCCTAAATCTCCCTCTCAACATAAGCAACCATTACAGTCACCATTCAGTATTAAAGGAAAAGCAGTTTCATGTTCATATAAATGAGGATGAACTGTGAGAAAAATGTCCAAATAAAAAAATGTGTCCTCATACATTAAAAACAAAAATTAGAATTAAAATTAAATAGCCTGCATTTTATTTTTCTTCATATATTTGTTATACTAGTTAATTTCCAAACGCAGGTTTTACTCAACATGGTAAGAGTGATGTACATAGTCAAAAAAAAATGTATACAATTCATTTCTCCACAGCAAATCACAAAATAATGCAATTTCATGCATTTTGTGAAATAAACGTACATGTATTGATCAATTCCGAAAAACCAAACACAATGACACTGATCATGTTTGACTGCAAATTTACATGACGAATGCTACGTTATATTAATAATAACAAATGAAGGACCTATGTCTGTTCTCAGGGGGAGTGAAAGTAAGTACGCTGCCTTCTGCTTCTGTCAGTAATCTCTTTTATTAGTGCAGCACTAAATTACTGCGTTGTCAATTTGAAATGTGTTTTTTTAGCTTATTGATTTACCAGTATTAATAGTCCAGTGATTTCAGTCTCCTTATCGCCTCCTCTTCCTGGCCCGGTCCTCGTCCCAGGCTCTGTGCAGCACCGACCCAGCTGTGGATCCCACTGTACCACAGTGCCGAACAACAATAGACCACTCAATCTGTGTCAGTGTATGTTTGTCTATAACAATCGCTTTATTATCAGTTCCCCACAATAAGGACAACAAGTCTGTTCACATTTGTTCACTGAGGCACTGTTGCATTTAGAATTTTCATTACAGCCAGTCAGTGAGACTGTCTGTTTGACAGAGAGCCGGAGAGGAAGACAGGACAGATCCTGAGACGTTCAAACCAATAAACAGACAGCCGTGGAGACAGACAGGTAGACAGGCAGAGAGGGAGCGAGCCCCGCCATCCAGCCAGCCGCCACCATCTCTCCCCCAATAACTCACTTTTCTCCCTCTTGGTGAGGGAAAACAATAAGATAGAACAATTGGCAAATGGCTGAGGCAGGCGGAGCATTACAAATGAAATGTAATGTTGTTACAGTTTGGAAATAATGAATTATGAGGATAAGCGGGGATCTGTAAAATCGCTGTAGCGATTTACAGAGGTTTCATTTTTCAACTGTATTGAATTATGGGGAATTGGCCTCATTCAACTGCAAAATACGGAATGGGGAAAAGGCGGATGATTCACCGTTACATTCAGTATGTGTGTGTGTGTGTGTGTGTGTGTATGTGTGTGTGTGTGTCAGAGAGAGAGAGAGTTTATGCAGCTGCGTGCAAGCATGTGTAATCCCTAAGTGTTTATTTGTCTTATTTGTGTCTATGTGCATAAGCGTGCATGAGGGCTTGTCCATTTGCATGCACCTGATTTGTGTGCATTTCTGCATATCAGTGCACGGTGTGTGTGTTTGTGTGTGTGCGCGTGTGTGTGCGTTCCTCCCCCTAGACCTGTTGAGGGCTTTCTCTCGCTCACCCCACCGCACATGTGATAAATGTCCCTTATCGCCTCTGTCATTGTAATAGCCCCACAACAGGCCCAGAGAGAGAGGCAGAGAGCGGGAAAGAAGGATGGAAAGAGGGATGAGTGAAAGGAGCAGGAGGAGATCGGGTCATGGGGATGTTGAGAGAGTCACAGCGACAAAAAAAAAAAAGATGGTGCAAGAAAGGAGAGGGAGAGAGGCAGCGAGAGGGAGGGAAGGTGGAGTGGAATGGGATAGCTGGAGTTATCAGGCGGTCTTGTAGGGGAAGAATAGGCATCAAGCTGCCAATCATCCCGCCTGAAAATTGCTCTGAGATTTGAGTCCCCAGACGGGTGTGTGTATATGTGAGCGTGTTGTGTGTCCAGAGAGGGAGAAGATCCAAAGCCCCTGTCGTCCCTGTGCTATTAATGTCCCCATCCCTTCATCCAACCATCTCGCCCTCTTTTTCTCCCCCTTTTTTTTTTTACAACTCAAACGCAAAAAAACACATCTCCCCACTCCCTGTCACTAAAACCTATACTCAAGTTGTTTGAAACACTGTTGTCGTCAGTGGCACCGGCCATTATGGGAGGGTGAGGGCCAGAGAGAAAGGGAGGAAGTGAGAGGGAGGGATGGTGGAGAAGATGGAAGAGAAAGGCAGAGGGGAAAAGAGAGAGGAAGGTTAATATGTGAGCAGAAGCCATTTCGGTCTCTTTAATTTTCTATTGATCTGAGCCGCAGACCTGTCCCCTCAACCGCGCGTATGTGTGTCTGTGTGTGTGTATGTGTGTGTGTATGTGTGTGTATCATGACCAAAAGTCCGAGACAGCATCATTGTCAAATTAAATCTATTAAGCTCCAGATTTCATTCTTGTAAATTTGGGCTTTCTTATTGTCATTGTCGCACAATGTTGATGATTTTTCTCTAATCTCTTGTGAAGTGATTTGGTGATTTTGATTTAAGTGCAGCAATAACCAGACATAATGAAAGAATATCCAAATAAAATAGTTGTTTTGTCAAGGCCAGTTTCATATTAAGTTAAAAAGTGAAAACTGGTTTCACTTTTTGTCCAATGTATTTGCTCATTTCTCCTGTTGAACCCTGTTTTAATTTCTTGCGGCTTCAGAGCAGCTGGTTTCTTTGTGTTTTTCATCTTAAGAAAATCACCAGTAAATGAAAAAAAACTTTTATAACAAATGAATTGTTTCATGTGTTCTGCTCAAAGGGGGATTTTTAATGATGCAAAATGATAAAAATGTAAAATGAAACGTGTGAAGTAAATGATGAATATACTTCATCAGAGACCAACACAAAAGGCCCCACCAAAGCAAAGTGTAGTGAAACATCTCCCTCTGTTGGGCACATTGATATCACAGCTCAGAGGAGAAGAGAGGAGAGGTGGAGATAGGCTGAGTCCTGTAGAGCAGAGAGATAGCACATTGATAAAGATCACAATGATGTCCAGTTGCAGCTGAGTGATGCAATCGCACTGTGTCTGATTGTCCTATACACAAACGCACACACACACACACAAACACACACACACACATTAACGTACAAGCCCTCGTGCACAAAATAACAAAATAACCTCAGGTGTGACCTATGCAATACCCCACTCAGACAGACAGACAGACAGACAGACAGACGGAAATCTTTGGCCTGCACTGTGTAATGTGGAGTGCATGTAATGTGCATGTTCATGTATTTTAGGTTCAGCCCGAGTAGTAAGACAATGCATTGTTTCCCTTTGGAATCTTTTTTTTTTCCATTACAAGTCATTGCGGGTAAAACAATTAGTTGGAATGTTCTGATGTGATCTACTTTTAGAGGTGCTTGTGTAAATGACATTATGTGAGGTTTGTTGTCACAAGCAAACTCACGTCGGTTCCACTTTAGATTCAGGGAACACACTGGTTCTGGGAACTCAGGGTGACCCACAGCACCCACTGTCATGAGGACATGGCAAGCACCCAGTCCACAACACCATGCCCCAAGGCGTAGGCCTGACCAGGAACTTGGGAAAGTTTTCATTATCTGGGCTGCAGTCATTTTTCCAAAGGGGCCTGCGGTCTGTTTTTATTCCAGCTGGGATGACTGACACCCAAGGAAAACACAAAATTCCCATCAGTAAACTTTTAACTTGTGTGTTTATCCTGGGTATGAATAATTATAGGACGTTAGCAGCAAACCTCGTGCAATCTGACCAGACTGTGTGCAAAAAAACACCAGTTACATTTCCATCAAACTTTCCATCGGAGTTGTGCCAATAGAGATTACCGAGATGCAGGAAGTTTGCTTTGTGTCCATTTGATTTCTAGTCCGGTGACACTCCAGTGAGAAGGGTAATACAGCAGACAGCTAGACAGACAGACAGATAGATGGGAGGCCAGACTGCTCCGCTTGTATGAAGGATTATCCCCTATCCTCTGTTTGTGACAAGAGCTGATAAGGGCCTGAGAGGAGAGACAGCAAGAGGCTGAGAGGGCCAGTGACACACACACACACACACACATACACACACACACACACACACACACACCCATATGCACATATAATCCACAGTGAGAAAGATATCAATCCATCATTTAGAGCCAGGGATTCAGCAAGAGGAAATGGGTTCTTCTCAATTGCTGACAAGCCAACACACATCACACACACACAAACACACGCACACACACACACACCCACACCTTCAGCAGCATCTGCCATACAAAAGGCTCATGAGGTTTCAGAGCTGAATGGGACTGTTTGAATTACTGTTCAATTCTGCCTATTTATCTGATTTACACGTGGCTGTTGTTGTCACCACAGATCTATATCAGCACCTTCCAATGAAAGATCGTTACTGAATTTGAATCAAGGTCACAAATACAAACTATATGAATAAAATGCTCCAGTGGTCGGTAGCACTGGCAGTTTTGCTATATGTAATGACAAAATGGAAAAAAAATGGACAGATGAAACAAAAAGTGTTAAATCATTTAATTAAACTTTTAGTTTTGTCTTTTTTTTCCAAAATGGCGAAGTAAGCCTCCTGTTTAACAAGGAAGTCTTGCAGACAAAAGACAAAAGCAGGGAAAAGCATTGTGTTTTTCAGTGTGTGTGGGTGTGCGTGTGTGTGTGTGTGTGTGTATGTGTGTGTACACACGATTTCTAAATGTGTCAGAGAAGCAGTGTGAGTGCTGCTATTGATTACAGTTTGTAACAAGAGGTCAAAGGGTCAACATGTGAAAGAGGAACCTTATTGGAAGGTGTAGCAGGCTGCAGTGGTTAAGAACATCTGTTTTGTGATACTTGATCATTTTAAGGAACTCATTTTTAATCAGTTTAGGAGAAATGTTGTGCATCATTGTAAATATGAAAGAGAGATTAGTCAGTGTTCTTGCATCAACTAGTCCATGGTATCAGAATCCAATGACTGTTATTTGCTAAATGCCAGAGAATAGAAGATAATGTGTGAATGTGTTATTCCAAATAACAGTGATGTATACATTTATTATTCTATATATTTAATTATGGTTTAAAATGAAAAAAGAAAACATTGCAAACAGCGGGCTTGGAGGCAGAGCCATTTGGGGAAGGTACCTGTGCTAGATTTGAGAAACAGACACGATCATTGTACCTTTTGCTAAAGAGCTGCAGCTTCGTTCATGCACACATTAATTCATATGACAAAAAATAGATTTCGACTGCTCTCAACAGTCATCTAAAATGAATTGATGTGACCAGATGCTTTGTCTTATATATTTTCAGAATCACATTTTTAGAAAAAGTATTGGACAGACTGTCAGATTACCCAGGCCAAAATAGAATAACAGAGTTTTATAGTTTTGTACACTTTTGACAGGGTTACACAAATGTAAAAATGTCATATTCTAATCTTATCTCACTTTTCACCTAACTTATAGTTATTTTGTTTTGCACTATAGTAGTTAAAAAGGAAGAATGTCATTTTTGTGAATCATCCAACAGATGGTAATAGGTATTTAAATGAAATGTAAATATTCATTAAAAAAAACTGCTCAATGAAAAATATTCAGAGCCTCTAAAGTGCCATAATGGAGAGGATTCTCCTCCTCATGATGCTGCCATCACCCGGCAGGTGAGGATGGCGTCCGTCCAGGTGAGCGGGTAATCCGGCACGGAGAGGACAGCATGACATTGATCTAAGATTTTAATCTGCTGCTCCTCTTTTGCAGGCACGATTTGCAATAACAAACACAGCCATGTATAACCAGCAGATACATGGTGAGGATATGAGTTCTGTTAATAAAACCTCGTTAGCTAAGCTTTTACCCAGCAAATGAAGGGATTGCACATGGTGACAAAACATAATCATAGCCCTTTTCTTCTTATGTGTGCGGGTGTGTTTGAGACAGCGTCTTATGAGGTAGGCCAGGGATGTTAATGATCCACCAGCACCAACAACAGTGTGGGTGTTACTGCGACGCGCTCTAAAAATTATCAATAACCAGATGTGTGCGTGTGTAAAAGTGTGCACGTGCCTCGATCTATCCATCCATCTATCACTCCATCCATCCCTCTCATTCTGCCTGCACAGACTGCCTCCTCTGCTGTTCGGATTCAATTAACACGGTGCAGGCAGCCACTGCACCCTCATTAAAGCTAATTAGTTAAAACATCAGCCAATCTAGCGTTAATTGGCTTTGGTAATTAATTCAGCCGCTCGACCATATGAAAGCAGCAGGGAGGGAGATAATGAGAGGGAGGGACTCCGGAGAGAGAGAAAGAGGAGAAGAGAGATAACAGGAGACAGAATGGAAAGAAGAAAGGAAAACTAAAGTGTGTGTGATATAAAGAAATAACCTAGATAAGATATAATAAGTATGTATAATATATAATATGTCAGAGAACCTAGTCCCTGAATCCTAGTTTTAATTGTGCAATGGAACCTGTGTGTGGGTCAGAAAGAAACCTCTGTTGTCAGTTCAAACATGAAGGCAAAGAGCTGGAGCTCAGCAACATCTGTCTGGCATTCAAGTGAATAATATATGAGACGTATATGATGTCAGTGTTCAAAATATATCTATAGATGCAGTAGTGCAGTACTGGAATATTTCAGTAGATTCAGTAGTACATTACTGTACACATGGATACAATACCTGCATTATAATAGCACAGTAAAATCAATGCTGGTATTACTATGCAATGTCATTTTTCATGTGCAGTAAGAATATTCTGTGTGTGTGTGTGTGTGTGTGTGTGTGTGTGCGTAGTGATTAGGGCTGACTCAGGGTGTGTATTTCAGATTTGCTGATATCAGTCTTTGCCCACTGACAGGGCATCTTCCTGTAGTGATGAGGCCCTCTGGGATGGAAATGAGTGCCGACAGGCCTCACGCCCCCACTCCTCACTGTTAGGTATCACTCCTCCTCTTCCTCCAGCTGAGGAAGGATGAATTAGAGTCATTCAGCAGAGAGAGTAGAAATGACAGGGTATAGGCCAGTGACAGCAAAACTGTTATTCTTTTGCTGTTTCATATTTTTAATTAATCAAAATGATGAGTGTAATGTGTATATTTATATCACAATGACAATACAAAGCCACAATTCCACTGTGCAGTAACACACTAAATACACAAGAATAGCATTTTCCAGGCTGAAAAATGTTACCAAAAGTGCAGGTGTAATGAATATTTACATTTGTTAACTTCTAACAGTCAAAAATGCACAATGGGCAGGTTTCCAAAATCATTCAATATGAATTACTAATTAGAAATTAATTATTAATTATGACATATTTTAATGTGGAGATATGACAAGAGAAGTGATTCTTTATTTATTTATAAAAGGTGACCTAACATGAGGCAACTGAGATTTTCTGATGAAGGATATCTATACAGTGTATACATATACATACATTGTGTGTGTGTGTGTGTGTGTGTGTGTGTGTGTGTGTGTGTGTATTTGGTCTTTACTCCTGGGACCATACTGTGGTGAGATGCTTGTGAGGTTATCTCCGACTACTGACAGCTGTTTATTCAATCAATCACATTGTCACAGTGGTGTGTGTGTGTGTGTGTGTGTGTGTGTGTGTGTGTGTGTGTGTGTGTGTTCTTCTGGTCTTAGCATCAGTGCTTAGTTAATGTCACATTAATTTACTTCTCCATCTCTCTCTCTCTCCCTTGCATACATACACACACACACACACACAGGCACACACACACACTCACATCATCAGATGACCGTTAATCAGTCAGCACATGGGCAGAACCAGACAGGTGATGATAAATTATGTCTTCGTGTCTTCCCCTTTTGCTTTTACTGGTTTAAAATTCTTTAAATATATTTTATTTGGATATGTAGCAGTAGTTTTTCCCCCACGTTTCCCCCGTGTTGCCAAATGTCAGGTTTATGTGAAATAAATGTGTCATCTGTTTTGCATGTCACTTATTTTACTTCTCACAGTGCAACATGCAGATGTTCACTCTGAGAGATTCTGACTCCCTCGACCTGAACAGACAGCAACCCACAACACTATACACAACCACACACCCACACACCAACAAAACCACACACGCATACACACACCTTTCCCCTCTCTATCCTGCTATCTCTTCATCCCTCCTCTCCACTGCACCGACATTTCATTTGCTTTTCTAAAAGTGACAACCCCAGGGAGCGAGGGAGCGAGGGAGGGAGGGAGGGAGGGAAGGAGGGAAGGAGGGAGGGATAGTGAAAGAGCCTGGTGATGAGTTTTGAGCAGGGTGTGGAGGAGTGCTATTTAAAAGTGCCATGCATCACTGTCAGTGAGAGAGACCAAGCTTGCACACACACACACACACACACACACACACACAGAAGCGGACACAAGAAACGCACACGTAAACATAGAGAACAGCGACACAACCTCTGTGGCAAACTGAAGTTGACCCCCGTTCCATTTCATCAAATGTCCTCTGAATGAGCCACAGCCTCATCTATTTTACACACACACACACACACACACACAAACACACACGAGAGATAGTGATCTAGTGTCTAGCCTGCTTAAATCACAGCTCACTAAGGAAAAAGTCCTCACTGGGAAGCACACACACACACAGACACACACACACCTTGCTCGTCCCATTTGTGTTAATATGGCCCCCGGTTTTGGACTTTCGTGCTCATATGTGCCATTATGGAGATGATGGCTTTACGGAGGCCTCTCACCTTGCGGTGTCTGGGGAGACGAGAGGAGAGAGGGGAGAGGGGGGAGTCACAATGAAGGCTGACACCTCAGTGGGATTTATTTGATTGTGGATGCCAGACGATGTCATTCTAGGAAAAGCGAGGATAAGAGGGGGATGAGCTGTGAGGAGGAGGCTTGGACCCGTGGGCTAAGTGGAGGAGAGGAGAAGAAGATACTGGAGTGAAGGGGAAAAGGAAGGAGCATAAAAGAAAGACAAAGAAAGAGAAAGGGAAATAAAAAAGAAAGAGACCTCTTTCCCTTCCCGTGAATCAAATCAAATTCCCCTTATCGCACATTATTTGAAGAGGTTATCGGGTGCAGTAATGCGGTTACACGCCGGGCCGCGGCTGAGAGATTTCCTTGTTTACCGATGTTGGCGGGTGTTATAGCTTAACCGGGCGGGCGAGCGGCACAGGGAGGGGGTGGCAGGGAGGAGGGGAAGACGAGGAAAGAGGGGTAGCGGGCATAAACACTTGATGCATGTCAGAAAACTCATTTAGGGGAACAACAAGGAGGGGGAATATAGAAGTGTGCTTCATGCACGTACACACACACCCACACACATACGTGTGCACACACACTCACAAACAAACAAGGAGAAGACAGTTGTTCAAGGACAGAAAAACAGCCCCTACATGCAGACACTTTGTAATTCCATTTGGTAAATGTGCCTGCGTGTTTTGTGAGTGTGTGTGTGTGTGTGTACATGTGTGCAGCATAGAGACGTACTGTACATGTGCCAACCAATAAAACTGGCCCTTCTGTTTTCTGGCTCTTATTGTTGTGTTTAAATCCGTTTTACATGCTCAGGCCTCATTAGCTGATTGTGTGTATAATTTACAATTGAGCTCAATCGCTTGAAGCCGATTGGAAAATAGAAAACACTTAGAGCAAGTCGAACAGCGCTCTTTCGGGAACAGTCTAGTAAACAGCGATCTCCTATTTTCATGAGTGGCAGGATGATGGGTGAGATAAAAGCAAAGGGATGACACGCAATACAGGTCATTAGATGGGATTTGGAGCCACAATGTAGTGAGTACAAGGTTTGGCTCTTAGGCCACTGAGCCATGAGGACACCCCAAATGGTTTTTTATCTCTGGTTCCATTCAGAGTGAGTATTGAGCTGACAATCCCTGTCCTCTCTGGAGGTGGCCTTTTACCTCAGCTCATTGTAGTCTGGGACCGGGAGCCTGCACTATCTCACATCTATTGATTCCCACTTCTTCTGGACCAAAGCAACACAGGGAGAGGGGAGAGAGAGACACTGAGACACAGAGAGAGAGAGAGAGAGGGAGAATGTATATGTGCAGCGGAGCAAACCTAAATAAAAATGGAAGATGGTGGATGATGCACGTGCTTAAAAAGATTGAAGTGGCTGTGCCATGATGGACATGATTTTAGTGACTCAGTTTAATGTGTGTGTGTGTGTGTGTGTGTGTGTGTGTGTGTGTGTGTGTGTGCGTGTGTGTGTGTGTGTGTGTGTGTTAAAATCATAAACCACTTTGCAGTATCAGGGCTTAATCACTGTTGTTGATGTTAAATGTGAGTTTAGGTTAGTCTGTGTTTTTATTATATTATTTATATGGTATCCATAAGCAAAATCAGCTTTATGAAATAAAAACAAAAATATTTAGCAGCTCCTCTGTGGTTTACACATAAACACACATCTATACACACAAGACACTACATAGTGAAATTATTTCCCATTTTTAACTCGCTAACTACTTTTTTGATAACTCCCATACAAATATACACACCTACTGTACACTAGAGCTGAGTGTCACTGTGGATTTAAATGTCTGTGCACTTAAATCCACACAGCCAGTAAATAAAGCAGAGAGAAGATGCAGGAAGTCAGTGGCTGTGGCTCCTGCCAGCTGGGTGACATATTGTTTTGTGACATGAACAAAAACCAGTGAGCGCCATTAACTGGATTAAGTGACAGAGATGAAAAGGAGGGAAGCGAGGTGAGAGGAGAGGGGAGCGACAGTGAGACGGGCTGGGCTGGATAAAGAGAGATAGGCTCTGGGAAGAGAGGGGGGAAAGGTGAAAACAGGAAAACAGGAGGTAGAGAGAGTGAGAAAGAAAGAGGGGATGGAGGGGAGAGAAAGTCGGAGAGAGAGAGATGGGACGATCCATCTTGGCACATTAGGAGGGATCAGGCCCACACTCCATCATGGCTGTCAGAGAGATGCACACCTCCTCTCTCCTCTCCTCCAGCCACTCATCCATCCATCCCTCGTTCGCTCCACCACCTGGCGTTCACTGAGGAATCTCAGCACTAAAAAGTCTTGTCAGGCCTATTTCCTTGTTATTGTCCAGGCCTTCATCTCACCTCCATCCTCTTCCCCCTCGGTCCCTGACTACGCTGCCCGAGATTAAACGCACCCTTGTTGTGCCGCAGGGTGTGTGTGAGGTCCAGACCAGGACACGTGGGGGTGTGTACATCAATGTGTGTGTGTGTGTGGGTGTGTGTGTTGCTCCGACATTAATCATCTTTAAGGTGCTGACAAGCCGCGTGTGCGACATCACATCCACATTGCGCCCCTCCGACACTCTTCTCCTCTCCTCCTCCTCCTCCTCCCCTGGATTTATCTGTTCGTCCACCTCTCCCCATCACTCACTTCCCTCAGGGAGCGCTCGGCAAAGAGGAGGAAAACGGAGGGAGAGAAGGGAAGAAAGGGAGAATGGATTGGAAGAACAGCAAGGGGGAGAAAAAAGATGCATATGTTGTAATGTTTTACATGCAGGATGCCATTTTCCCTATACAGGGGGTCCTCGAGTTACGACGGAGATCCGTTCCTGAGAATGTGTCGTAATCGAATTTCGACGTAAGTCGGAACATACATTCATTGTGCCGTTGTGCATACATTGTGCCACTAGATGTCGCTCTAATACCACGCTAAACTAAGAGTTTATTATGGTGAATTGCCTTTTGTCCCTCTTGTCCCTCTTGACACACCGTAGGGGTTGACATCGCGAGTGTAATGAGCATTTCCTTTAGATTTCTGATATCAACCGTGTAGAACCTGTGTTGTGAATAAACCTACGATATCGCCACAATCCCGAACGCATCTGTGTCCGTGTGCACCGTGTGGAGGTGTTGGAGAGCCAGCAGGCGCGCTGAGAGACAGAGAGAGCGCTCACCAACTGGTTCCCGTGCGAAGTCTGTACGTATTTACGGGGCAAACCGCTTAAGCCGAAACAAGGAAGTTCACGGGAGATGTGTCGTTACCACGAAAACAACGTAACCCGCGACCGTCGTAACTCGAGGACCCCCTGTATATATATATATATATATATATACACACACACACACACACACACACACACACACACACACACACACACACACACACACACACACACACACACACCATTGATCAAATTAGTTATTCTTACTATGCCCTTCAGTTGTATTTATTTATTTCACTTTCCCATCACTTTCAAACTCGTATAACTCGTATGTTTACAAGAGGTGCTTGTGGTTAAAAGTTAGTTTTTGGCCCTATTGTTGAAAAAAAAGAATTCAAATCAATTCACAGTTTTCAGAACTCGTCTAGTTAAAGCTTTCCTTTTGTTCACTGTTGTCATTCCTTTGTTCCCATGCGTTTTAACATCAGTCTATTTCCAGGGCAAATAAAAGTCACATCCATTCAGAAAAGTCCTTATTTCAAAAGAAAATCACTGCACATTGACATGCAAAAAAACACAAACTCACAACATGGGAGCATTTACGAAAATGTGGTTTTACAAAAGCCTAAAAATAAAAAAAGCATAGGCTTGTTTGTATACATGCCTGTGTGTGTGTGTGTTTTTGTGCGTGTGTGTGTCCACGTCCTCCAGGTGTGTGTTTGCCTGTGGAATTGAAAGAGCCCCATCAGCTGCAGACAGGGATTGGATCGCTCTTTGTTTGCTGTGGCGGATGGTGATGGCTTCAGCATGACTCAAATTATCTTGTCAAAGCAATAAAGGGGAAAAGGGAGGAGAGGGGGTCGAGAAAAAAAAGAGATGGAGAAACAAGGAGAGAAATGGATATTTACCAAAGGGAGTGTGGCGGAGGAGACAATGAGAAAGAGAAGAGGTGAAAGAAAGAAAGGAGATGAGAAGCACTGATAAATAAAGAGACGAGAAAGAAAGAAAGAAAGAAAGAAAGAAAGAAAGAAGGTGTATGAAATAGGAGTAGAAAAATGAAACAAATAAATGGGTGGTAGAGAGCAGAAAATTAGAAAAGGATGAGTGTGGAGGAGGCAGAGAGAGAGAGAGAGAGAGAGAGAGAGAGAGTAATCGATTACCTATTTTTCAAAGTCACTTAACATGTCCAGTGCTGTGGGCTCTGTTAAGTAGCAGGAGGCCAGTATGCACACACACACTCTGAGACAGAGAGGGGTTGTGTGTGTGTGTGTGTGTGTGTGTGTGTGTGTGTGTGTAAAACACCAGAATCATGTTGCCATGGTGACAAGCAGTCCAAACAGGATATCCTAAGGCGGGGCCTATTGTTCGCGGCCTATAAAAAGCTCATTTGATTGGTTAAATACAGGAAATTTAGGAAGTGTCCTCCAACACTGAGAACCCAGGCACTTTCAATAGATGATATTTTTAGCCAGCGGAGAAAGACTCCGAGATAAATCTGAACAAATAGGATGTGCAGTACTACACACACACACACACACACACACACTGGGGCTGTGGTGCTTAATGCACACTAAAACAATGCACACACGGTCGACACAGCCCCAGAAACACAATTACACACAGACACACACATGCAGGTGGGCCCACCCTGTGCCCTGCTGATTGAGGACAATGAAGTGAGGTAGTGTTGGCAGACACAGTACAGCATTATCTCATCTGGCTGACGATTCTCTGAATGACCTCTGACCTGAGAGAAACATGACACAATGGGGACTGTGTGTGTGTTTATGTCTTTATTGCTGCATATTACACTGCACGTGCGATTAATGCTTGTGATTTTAATACGGTCAAACAATATCTTACAGCTCCCATCGGCAAGAAGACAGTTTTCTTTACTCTCTTTTGTTTGTCTAAAGCCAAAACACTGCTGGACGCAGAAGTACTGTATGAATGTTTGTGTGAACGAGCAGATGGCGAAACTCAAGCGATGAAAAGCTGTTTGGACGACGTGCTAAAGCCTCTGCACAGCATAGACCCAACAATTACAACAATTGCTTATCGTTCAGATTCCACTAACAATAAGAAATCAGGATGATCAAAGTCATTCTGGTGCACCTGACAACAAGATGTGTTTCTGCTTCCTGCTCCCTCTGATGTTTCTCTGTCTGCTTCGTCTCCAGGTAAAAAGAAGATGTCCCTGTACGACAGCCAGGCTCCCGTCTGTCCCATCTGTCAGGTGCTGCTCAGGCCTGGAGAGCTACAGGAGCACATGGAGACGGAGATAGAGAGGCTAGCCGCCATATGCCTCAGGTAGACCCCCAACGCGTCTCTGCTGTCACAGATCACAGTTCAATCAAATCATTTTGACCCGAGACTGAGATAACGCACACAACCTAACAAGACGGAAAACATGCAGGTCGATCTTCAGTGGTTGTGGTTCAGCGGATATCGTTCTTCTTTTCTTTAATACTCCCCAGGCTGCACTGTGCGTCTAAAGTCTCATATATTAATCCAGCATATGTCATCATTAATTCACCTGACACCAGTGACATTATGTGGGTACTAATGTAGCCAAAAAGCTCAACTTTCAGGACTCATAAAGATGAACACTTGTCAGATATGGAGTGCAGGGCTGAGCTTTAACTCAGCTGGAATGTCAGGCTCAGTGATCCATATTTTTTTCCAAGCAGAGATTTTGGGGCCATAAATCTGCATAAAAGGCGGCGGCATGGCATCAGCGTGGCGCTAAGTGTTTCCTACAGGGATTAGGATGCAAACCTGTGACCCGAGGTTCACTGCCGCCCCCTTCGTCTCCTCATGGCAGTTGCACGAGCTGTTTTACGGTGGATAAATCATCTGCAAGCCCTTTTAACGATGGGACACAACCATTAGGATCCATATTTCACCTTGACCGCACTTCTCACTCTGTGTGTGTGTGTGTGTGTGTGTGTGTTTGTGTACATACTGATGTAGCCGGTGTGTGGGTGTGTCGCTGCATGACCTACTGTCCACCTAAACAGCCCAGTTTTATGATAGTCCCCATTAACCCAGATGAACAGGGCAACAGATAGCGTCACCCCACGTGGAAATCACACTTCATTTACCCCCGTTTACACCTGCTCTACCCCTCCTCCTCCTGTCCACCACACCAGTCCTCCTCATTTCTCCTCTTTTCCCCATCTCTCCATCTCATCATTTCTCCTCTATCTCCCCTTTTCTTCTCTATTTGTTTTTTAACAATCCCGACACACTTGATTAACTGTCTTCTTCTGAACATTTCCTGTTTCTACCCTGTTTTCTATCAGCAAATGTTCGAAGTCCAACACAGAGTTCTGACCTGGGACAAAAGCATTGTTTTCAGAGTCGGCTGATCAAGATGTGTAATTGTTCTTGGCTTTGTGAGGAGGAAAGGACACAGCAAGAGAGAGAGAGAGAGTTTATGTTAAAAGTCTTAGTCTATATTAATAACTGAGAAAGACTCATCGTCCTGTGTTCTGAGTCATAGAAACATGAAAAGTCACAAGTCAAGATCAGTGAGAAGGGAAATAAGTCAGAAAAAGATATGGACTAAGGGATCACGAGTGTCAACAAAACCACAGTTAGCTGAACTGCATTGGATGAAAAATACCTTTGAAGAAAATTCAATTTATTTTCAAAAATTTCCATTCAAGAAAAGTTCAGTTTATTTCAGGCTCTCAGCCATGTTTCATGGCCTCCATCAGTTTTCTTATCAAAGCAATGGTTTGTTTGTTCTCCAAAAATTTAATAGGTTTTGATAATTAAACCATATAATAATTTCAAGCTAGAATAGAATAGAATAGAATAGAATAGAATAGAATAGAATAGAATAGAAGGAGCTGCCAGTTATCCATCAGTGTGTGACACGTTGAGGTGAACAGTATGTGTATTGCTTTAATAATTAATAAAGGTTGGTGGTCTGCCCTTCTGCCTGTGGTACAGAGACACGCCATAAAACTGTGGAAGCTAAACCCTCTTACACACACACATATGCGCGCGCGCACACACACACACACACAGTTATTTAAGGAAACTGCGTCATCCCCAGTGAGATGGTGACCAAAGTCACAGCGTGCTGATTTAGCTACTTGCCATTAGCCTATTCTACACGTACATGCACGGCATGAAAAAAACGAGTTGAGGGTTTAAGATATTTTGAGAACCACATCCTAAGATTTTTTTTTTTTACACACACAAATGCACAAACGTCTCAGTATCACTTTCTTGTTTGTGCATATATTGGTTAATGTGTGCAGGGGCAAAAATGAAGGCAGAAAATGCACTTGTGCGTGTGTTATATCACAAACGTAACCTCGCTCTACATCACGCACATACACACACACACACACACACACACACACGCACACACACACACAGTCCCTCCCTCTCCCTCTCTCTGGCACTCTGCATGGTAGCAGCCATCATTGAAAGTGACAGTGGGAATTTTGTCCAATTTGTAGTAAATCTGCCTTTAATGACGACCAGCACTCTCTGAATGAAAGAGCTGTGGGTATGGAGACGAAGGTGTGTGTGTTTGAATATCCTGATGTGGAAAAAGTGTGTCTGCCTGATCTGCCTCGGTATGTGTGTGTGTGGGTGTGTGCGTGTGTGGAATATAACTGCCAACCTGTCCTCTCTTGTGACTGTGAGCTCTGTCGCTTGTTCATGGACCACAGCTTCTCATGTACGGACATGGAAATCACACTCGCTCACACACACTCAGACACACAGAGTCGAGCAAATGGAAATCTATCATGCCCTGTACATGTCAGGTGGCTCATGGGGGCAAGGTAATCTACATACCCCATCACCCCCCCCCCTCTTCATATCCCCACTCCTCCTCTTCTTCCTCCTCCTCCATAATCAATTTGCCTCCATGAGAGGAGCCCTCACCTCTCTAGGCGAGAACACAAAAAGGCAAAAAGCAATCAGTATCTTGAGGTTAGCACCATCCCTGCATTCTTCCCTCCATCTATTCCACCAAACTCCCTC
>JAFBJQ010001612.1:0-82500 GCA_016785345.1 Trinectes maculatus | reverse complement strand
AGACAGAGTTGGAGAGGGATGGAGAGAAAAACAGAGAGAGAGGGGGGCAAGAAAGAGGAAAGGTTGACTAAGAAAGAAATGAGAAACTACAGTTATCTGCTGAGAATGAAGCAGGATAAGAAGTAACGTGTGATTTGAATTGTGATTTGGTTTTGCTGGTAGAACAATGAATACATGTAATTAATACTTGTACTGATTGACTGTATGTAAATCATCTCCAATCTAAACCATTTCCCATGCATCCTTGTATGTATTCAAATAACACCAATACCATGAATGGATGAATGGATTTCCCAGAAGTCTCTGGTGTCCAAAAGCCAAAATTAGATGTGTAAGACATACTGTATAGATGACATGCATTTTGCACTGCATTGATGTAACGTAACGTCTCAACATTTTTCTCAATTGCAGCAAGAATCCTTCACCTAAGGATGGAGCAGCCACTCCAGGAACCCCAAAGGTGAGTGTTTTTATCCCCATCTCTTTTTCAGTTTTTAATTTGTGATCGTCAGGAATGGCAACCTTTGGTAATCAACTATACAAAAACAGGTTTTACTGCAAACAAAAACAAATGAACAGTAAATAAATGTGTGTCTCTGCTGATACTCCATTTCTCTCTACTGCATCACATGAGCTGTACAGTACACACACACACACACACACACACACACACACACACACACACACACACACACACACAGAAGTACCAGTCTCCTGTGATCCAACAGGCAGCTGGGACTGAAGGCACTGTACTGTGATTGTTCCAATTAGAGACACAAAGAGAGAAATGCACACAGACAGAATAAAGAAAGACACATTCATGATTCCATCAAGTAGCATTCTGCTATAGCCTATATACGGTAGTCTCTCTTCGCTAACTCATCTGAGCATGTCACTGGCTGCCAGACCGAGACCATTTTCACAAAGAGAATAAGATCCCCCCACATCTTTAATACGTTTGCTACATAGTAGATTTATTAGAAAAGTCCAGCCCTGACTGCAGAGGATAAACAAAGGAATATCGACCTAAAGAGTGAACATAACACGTGATGGTGAAATGTTTTTATTAGTGATGGTATCCACCTGACTTTTCTCTCTGTTTCGCTGTGTTTTCTCTGTTTATGTTTTATTGTGTTTGAAAATTTCCTCTTTCCTTTCTTTCCCTTTAAAAACAATAAAAACAATAGAGACTGCTGTATGCTGTGGACCTGAAAAAGTTTTAATATATATTTTTGGGAGTGGATATTATGCTTCTTTACATAAACACACACATTGAATAAAATGTGAGCTGTGTTCAACTATGGGAAATAAACCCTACAGTGCAGGAAATTAAGCTTTTTGATGGTATATGATATAGAAAACAATCACCATTTTCAGTGTCAGTGTTTTCTGAAGGCCCCTCGAAAGCAACCAGGTGCTCCATCATTTCCCTGTTTGTTCTTTGAGTCTTAAAAGCCCTGTGAAAGTCAGATGCCCCCCGCACATGTCTAACGTGCACATGAATGCAACATGACGAGCTCTGGAATAATGCGGCGGATCCATTTTCATTCCCACACACCTTTGGGTGCTGACCCAGGCTTAGAGCAGGGCTCTCAGCACTGTGGGTGGGCCTGTACTTGAGAGAGGCAGACAGAGCGGGGTTGAGGGGTTGAGCGTTAGCCTCCGTTTCTGACCGTGACTGTGCATCTCACCAGCGTTGTTTAGTATTCAGCAGCAGGGCATGGAGAATGGAGAGGGCCAGTCTGAAGCACATGGGCCTGTTGTTGTCGTCTCCTCCCCAGTGTGCGCCACCCAACCCTGCTAGACTGGAGATTAACCCCAACGCACCTCCTTATGATGGGGTGTTAGGCCCATTGCTGGACCAAAGTGATAAAGGGCAGAGTAAAAACATGTGACATTTGTCATGCCACACACACACACACACACACACACACACACACACACACACACATTTTGGATGCCAAACTATTTCACATGCACATGAAAAGATTTTTGACACTGTTTGCCTTTTTCACTTTGCCTCTTTTTGTGTTCACTGCGATGCAGCCTTTCTGTGGTGAATCTTTTTACACGTAGCTTTAATTGGTTGGTTTAAAAGAGCACATTTTCAATGGACGACCTTCATTTATAATGTAGAACACCGTTAAATGTCATATTCTAATGATAAAACTTAAGCATATTCCCAGACGCCCCCAGGTAAATGATTCCTGACCTTTTTAAACCAGTGCGAACGAGGGGAAAAAAGACCACACACGCACACACACATACACACACACCCACACACACACACACACAGAGGCATAAAAGCACCATGCATAATGTCCAATTTACTGTGGCAGCACTGGAGGTTGGTCATTTCTCACATATTATTATTAGATTACTGCTGTCGAGCACTTAAGCCTCTGCTCTGCCCCTTTCCACTTGATTAATAGGAGACGACTGTAAATACAAATATTTCATAGCTGCCTTGTAAAAAAAAGTAGCAGCAGGCCTGGCACACGTGAAAACAGAAGCGCGCGCACACACATACACACACACACACAGGACTCAGTCAGGAATAAGCCTTGTAAAAAGTGGCATTGGCTCTCGTTCCTTCTCTTTTTATATCCGCTTGCTTCTTGTCTACTGGAGGAGATCCCTGGATTGCCTCTGTCACAGAGTGGGTTAGGAGCTGCTGTTGTTTTTATATGTGATGTGTCCATGAGAGAGGAAGAGAGAGCGTGTTGGGAGACAGATTTATGGACACGCCGTGTCCTGTAATGTCAAACCGTTACTCTCCGCCTTTTCAGATGTTTACCCTTCCTCCTCCTCCTCCTCTTTTTCTAAGTCCCTTGTTCTTCCCTATCTCTTCCTAATGTCCCATAAACATGAACTCTAATCAGCGGAAGGCATTTTATAGACAAAGTCAGGCAGGTTACCATCAGCAGCAAAGACATCAGTCACTCTCAGCATCTGTGGCAGTAACACTTGACAAAGTCCAAGGTTATAGATTATTTCCCACTCGTTTTTTTTTTTTTTTTTTTTACTGATGATGATACAGAGCTTATTGCTACATTTTAAATTACTAATGTATTTCCTGTCTGACATCACCCATGGGAAAGACTGCCCACCGGGAAGAAGTGATGGAAATACTTTTCTTATATCTGTTGCTATATGGGTTTTTAATTGAAACGTCAACTTTACCCAGTGTTTCTTCAGTTCTTCCATTTTCCTGCTTCTTAAAGTTGTGTTATTTTCAATTTGCACTATGCCAACCGAGTGACGTAGATGGCGGGGCTGTGGTGTGGCATGCACTGAATGGTTTTCACTGATGTACATTTCTTTGGAAAACAGCATTACTCACCAGCAGCTGTCATGTGAGGAGAGGTGAAGGTGTAATCGCTGCATGATGATGTAACAAGAGCATCCAGATACAGAAGATGATTTTATGCCCCTCTCTCTCTCTCTCTCTCTCTCTCTCTCTCTCTCTCTCTCTCTCTCTTTCTCTCTTTGTCTCTCCCTGTCTCTCTCTCCTGATAGTCGATGCTGTTGTCGGTGCACATCAAGCGTGAGGGAGAGTCTCCAGTGGTCTCACCTCTGTCCTCTGAAGATGCTCACCACTCCGACAGATACCAGGTCACACTCATGGACACACACACACACACACACACACACACACACACACACACACACACACACACGTGATATACTCTAATATTCCCTCATTAAATGGAAATTTGAGGTAAATGTGAACAAGAAGCCCCCATGTTTCCCTGTTTTTTGTGGCTTCTGTATTAACATGTAATCATTCTGAGACCTACATCAAATAGAAAATGTGTCTAATTATAACAGATGTCGAACAGTCTAATGGAGGACGAGGATAGAGTTTTGGTTTTTACCCCGTCTCAGCAGTTACACTGACCAAAAGACCAATCTCCTTAAATCTCAGCTGCTTTAAAGCCCTCTGCGACTGCTTTTATCTCTTATACTCATCAAAGTTGGTTCGGCTAATTCTCCTGGCCATGATGTATCTCTGGGTTAAGTGGGTTTCCCCCCTTGCACCATAAAATACGAACTATTAAGTTCGTGCAGACGTTACGTCCATACGTTCTGGATGACACAGCTCATAAAGACCCTTTAGCGGTAAAGGAGATTTTCTCATTAAGTGAAACTGCTGAAATCACCTTATATTATACAAATGATTAAGTCAATGGTGACTCTTTTTACCACCCTGAAAATGAAGCGTAACAGCAGCCTCTCCCACCTCCTCTCTACCTGTCAGCCAGTCTCAGCACTCTCCTCTCCACATCTTCAACCTCGTCTAAGAACGCAGCCCATCTGGAGCGTTTCGCTAAGTGTATCATAATGACATGGAGGCAGTGGCAATGCACGTGGAGCCATGTGCTAAGTGAAGTGCTTGTAGTGTAGGGAGTGGAAAGAGGGAAGGATTGTGGAGACAAATGGAGAGCAAGAACAGGAAGAGGAGGCATGGATGCTTGACGGCTCTCTCTGATGGACGATGGACTGACAGTGACAGCACTGATCCCCTGCCTACTCACTGTTGCCGTGTCAAAGATAGGGCATCCATAACAGTGACTGGGGGATGCTTAGCTCAGCACATATATAGCAGCTAAAGACCCGCAGACCACTGGGTTAGACTCCACGTAGACCTGAAGTCTTCATTCTGCCGGAGACAGGAGAAGAGAGGAGGGAAAAAAAGCTGACCTCACCCAATTTATTTCATAATGCTACATTTTCGTGGTTCGATCGTTACTTTTAATGATGCAGGGAATTTAACCCAGACACCCTGAACTAACTTGGACCCCCCAATAATACACATGCACTTAAATTAATGTGTGATATGGCAGCATACCACAGATGGTGGACTGAATTCATTTATACATATACTACTGCAATTTCTTTAGACACTTATATATATATATATATATATATATATATATATATATATATATATGAAATCTGTGTTTATAAGCTCCTTTACAGATTTTACATTAATTAACTGTTAAAATTAAACCTAAGGATCTCAAGAAATCAGTGTGTAGTTGTATTCTCTTGGACATTTGAGAACCAAAGACCTAAACTCTCCAAAAGTATTTAATATGATATAATTTGTTGCTCATAACATTGATTTCTTCTTTTAATTTCTCAGATGTTACAGGCAGCTGAAACACTGGACTCTCGAACTGTATAGACAGTCGCATATTAGATATGGGGTCACTTTTGATATGAATGTCAATTTACTTAAAATAGATTTTGACAGCAGCATTCTTTTACTGTATAGTGTAATTATATTAGTAGGAGCTACTAAGCTAAATAGTCACTAATATTCTATTATTAGTGACTATTTATTTTTAACAGATAGTAGCTTCTCTTTTGTATTATCAGCTACAAATATCAGTATTTGGAGTACTACTGCAGTAGTATTTAACGTTGTGTGTATGGCAACACTCAGTACTGAAAGGTCTTGTAGTTAATGAAACCCGCTGCCTCCCCCCAGCGGCCGACACCCGAAACAACATGTGACGATATCCTACTTCCGCCTGCAGCGCGTCACATGATCAAAACAAGCCAACATGGCGTCTGCTGAGAGTGGTATTTGCCGACTCGGGCGCCACTTTCAATCCTTTCCCATCCGTAGGAAATTATAGACGGGAGCTTGAGTTCGCAGTAATGTAGAGTATCTGCAAGCACAACCGGCTAATTTGCAACAGTGAGTTTTAGCGGCTGTGGAAGTGTGTGTGTGGTGGGTGGCAGAAAGCTGACAGTCATGGAGGAGCTGGAAGACAAGAGAGATGTAGGTTTAACGTTTACACTGCCCTGCTGCCCACTACACAAGTCTGCAGCATCCATAGCAATCTCTCAATGAAAAGTTGATTTTACACTTGTTAACATGATATGATGTTTGTTTAGTATCTGATGTATATTTCCTCTGTGTTTTTTTTTTTTACCTTCTCTGATGCAGACATTCTTAAGAGTTCGGGCAAACAGGCAAACAAGACTGAACGGTATGTACACATCAGGTCTCATCTCCTGTGAGGCACTAATGTTATGTTTGAATGCATTATATGTGGATCATTTTATATCAAATGCTTATATGAATTTAATTTATATATATATACATAAAATCACTTTCAATTTCAAGCAGTTTAATGTTATCACCGCAATAACGCGAATGATGCTCAATTAAACAACTATAATAACGGAAATTGTAACATAGTAATATCACTGGTGTCAAGGCTGCGGTGACATTAATACAGTTATTATGCAGTGTGATCATAGGAAGGTATTTGGTCACCACCTTTGTGTATTTGTGTCATGTTCTGTTGATGTTGTTCTGTTATTATCCCTTATTATGAGCACACCTGTATCTCCTGCATTGCATTTGTTATATGTATACTATATGTTATATACTTGTACCAGGAATGTAGGTATTTGACTTTTCCAGACACCATGTATTTTGGATTGGAAAAGAGAGACACATGTAATGAAAAAAAAACAATTTAGGCCCTACACAAAGAGCGGTGTTAAGTATCAATAAAAACATCATATGTTATTTATATTTTAGCTATGTGACTGTCGCATTGTCACACAGTCATGTTTTACTGAGACTAGACACCAGCTGCTTTAATGTTGACATTAAAGAAAATGCATGATGTCATTCTCAGTACTGAAAATCTCACACAGACAGAACAGAGTTCAGATGTGAACACACATATGGAGTCATGGAGTTAAAGTGCTGTTTTTTTCAGTCTTGATGCAACACACAGATAAAATAATGTAGTTGAAGAGCCCATGAGATCAGCTGAAGACAACTTGTGTCACCCACCAATACTATCTCTCCCTCATGTGGAACCAGGAATCGTGTCATGTAGGGTATCACAACAGTGCCCTTTCCTTTTTGTATTTAATAATCCTCCATTCATTTAGTGTCAGGGGAGAACTGGCAAGGAGGAGGAGGCCACCGTTTCTCTTTCTTAAACCTCCGAGTCTCACTCCCTCCATCTTCTTCTCCTGTAGTAATGTTGTATTTATTGCCTTATGTCCTCCTCCTCTTCACTGTCTTCCTCCATCCCAGAGTCCCTCTTGGCCTCTCCTGATTTCCCAGCCAGCTAACAATTAATGTCCCTGTGCACCATTTGCAGTTAAGAAAAAACGACAGAGACCATGGCGCAATGACGGCTGTTCTGCTCTGTTAAATTTGTAAATAAGCATGTGTGTGGTGGGTGAAGCTGTGACAAGACAGGTAGAGTGTGTCATAGATGTAGAGTGTGAGACGAGGACACAGATTGTCACATTCAGCTGCTGTCATTTCTTCCTTTTTGCCAGCAGATGAGTGAGATAACTCACCTACATTCAATCAAGAAACACAGTAGTCTCTCTAATATTCCTCTGGCCTGTTTCAGATTGTCTCCGGTGCCTTTTAACCAGTGATATCATTTGTTGAGAAAACTTTAATTCGAATCACATTTAAATCTAACTTGTTTGTCCCACCCTGTTCACTTTCAGCTCGTATAGGGAAGATGAAGAGGAGGAAGCCTGAGGAGGGGGGGCAGGTATGTCCGCTGTGCAGCGCCCCATTGGCTGGGAGTGAGGAGGAGATGAGTAGACATGTGGAACAATGCCTGATCCAGGTAGTACAATACGGGCCCTGAAACCCTGCCTACCGCCAGTCGGACAGCCTGTCAACCCTTTTCCTTTTCCTGTGATCCTGACCAGTCACCTCTTTACTTCCTGTAGATGATCACCTCTGACCAGTAGTGGAAAAACCAACCAATAGCCACAGTAGTTCATCTAGATACTGACCTCCTCTTAACTCTCTGTAAATGGCGGAACTGCATTCACATCATATGGGAATACCTGGCTGAAACATACTGATACATACAACAATGTTTAAACAGAGATAAAAGCTTTTGCTGGACTTTGTTCTGAATCAGTTTTGCGATTAAAAGTTGCACATGAAATATTTGAAACAGGTTAAAGTACAGTGATCAATAAACAACAGCAGTGTCAATTTATATTAGAATTTAATTTTAATTTGCATTCTTTAACTTGTTGAGCTCATAACTACAGTTTATCCCATATGATGTGGCTGCACCAAATTTATCATGTTTCTTTTTGTACTTTCTGTAGTTAAGTGTCACTCAGAGTTTACTTGCAGTAGATGCAGAAAATATATTGGTCAAAAATGGTCTCCCTTCACTTTTTAAAAAATTGTCCACCAGTGACAGATTCTCCTCTTTGTGTTGGCTTTTATGTCCCTATAGCTGCCGAGGAGGTTTTCTCTTTGTCAGGGTAGATCTATCACAGAAAATCTTCACAGCTAATCACACTCCACTTGTATCTCACCTCACTCACAGCTGTCCATTACTATAGTCATACAGACACTTGTATCTCTTCTAGTACTGTACCTTGCCACAGGAGCTGTGGTCACAGCACGATTCCCACACTGATCAGAACTATACCACATTGCAACTCCAGCTCAAAGGCAGCTTTTTCTATTTGTTCTTGTTTACTTTCCTTGTCATAATGATGCAGTAGGAGTATTGTTAAAAAAAAAAACTTAAATAATGCTAAAAGCAACAAGCATGTGTGTTGCTCATTTATAAAAGCTGCAGTTTATTTTACTCAGGAGGTCATTCTTCAAACACTAGAAGGTTACGATACCTTACATTATTCACAGAGTGACAACTCTTGTTAAGACACTATTTGGACTTTTCTTTTGGAAGATAGATTTTAGACTTGTCAATGTTTTTTTCCTTCGCTCTGAGGTTTTTCCTTTGTGCTGATGTGTTTTAATAAAAGGAAAGTCACAAAAGAAGGAAAAAAAAACAGAAAGCTTAGGTTTTAAGCTCAGTTGATCCACATCCCACACCTCGAACATCTCAACATCAGTATATGATTTAGATAATATACGTATTTATGTGGTGGTTTTTGGATATTCTCCCAACATGCCATGAGACCACGTCCAGATCACAGCTCCACGTGGGTTGGTACAGTACAGGTAGAGTGTGTTATAGAGATCTGGCCTGGCCTTCCTTCAGCCACACCTCAGTATCTTTATGCGCTGTGGGTTGTTAAAAGCAGTGCCTCTGTTCTACAGTATAAGTTTTGTTGATATTAATGAGTCTGTGTGTGTTTGTGTGTCAGCGTGAGGGAGCATTAGGCGATGACGACTCTGCAGACATGGATGGAGAGAATGGACGGGGCTTTGAGGAGTACGAGTGGGCGGGGCAGAAGAGGATCAGAGCTACATCTTTGCTGGAGGGAGGCTTCAGAGGTACAAACACAAAATCACAGACACACATGCACAGACCTCATCTCATACAAAGCTGTGACATCTTGAAAACAACTGTCTTCAAAGGTGGGCTGTCTCTTGTCCTTTTGTGAAGCAGCAGTGATGTCAGGGTTTGCGTGCACTGTGTGATAATGCAGGTGTCTAGCTGTCCACTTGGTAGAAACCTGACTGACCTGTCATGGCTTAATGCCTGTGTCCAGTCGCAGCAGTGTGTAGACAGTCAGCGCCGCTACCCAATTGGTCTGTCCTCCATTTTCTCTGTCTACCTGTCTCCTGCTTTGTTTCACTGCTCATCCATCATTCCCTCTGTTCCCGTCCAGTGTCAGCAGGGTTAGTTCTGTGAGACCTGTGTTGGCCATAGAACCGTAATGGTGCCTGTGGTCTGGTGGCAGTGTGGGTTGGCCTGTGGTTAGCCCAGCTCAGCTTAGCTGGGCCCTATGCAACCCTCTTAGCAAGGGGAAGGAAAACACATTTAGCTGGGCAATTGACCCACTGGTCACCACTCTCTGTGTGTGTGTGTGTGTGTGTGTGTGTGTGTGCGAGTGCGTGCGTGCAGAAATGCAATTATAGAACTGGATGGGAGAGCGGGTCACTGGGGAGCGCAGTGGCTGCTCTGTGACACAACACACCTACAGTGCTTCCCACTTCACTCTATGTCACTGTTTATATTGGTAACGTTTCCCATAGTCCCAATCAATTTCAATATATATATTCGGTACACATAATTTTAAAATGTTTAACTGCAGTTGTTTAAGTTGCACAGATGTGTGTAACCGTTGTCAAAATTTGTCTTTGGTTCTATTACAACCAACCACTGATTACTATTCATATATTAATCTGCAGTGTATTTGCTTAACAATAACATCAAGCTGCTTTAATAGTATTTCTTACAAGTATTAATTTTTATTAAAAAACAGTATTTGCTTGATCATATTAGAGGCACCATATCAATGTGTTAAAGTCCAAACCAAAACCTGTCCCTTAAAACAAAACACATAATTGAATTTATGTTCACCTGATTGTTTGAATAGATGTTTTGGACTGCAGTGTGCTCCACAGTAGCCTGCTTCTTCAGCCTGTTGTGTTGGGTGTGTTTGTAAAATATATAGACAGCCACACAGGTAAGTCACTGAGAATTGCCCAGATGGAGTTTAAGAGTTGTTCAAGAGGCTCTTTCAGACTCTCTTTGCTGTGCATCTTCTTTCATCTGTCCCTCTGCCTGATATCCTCCTCCTTCTCCTCCTCCTCTCCCTGTTCAATCAGCTGTTAAACACACATGCTGAGCCTCACCTGACACCCCCTTCCCTCTCTGCAAGCCAGAGAGAGGAGACAAGACAGATCAATGTTGAAATCTCAACTAAACCGTGCCAAAGAGGAGCTTGTGGGGTGGCAGGTGGCCTCTCCACCTGTCCATCCATCTCTCCCCAGCTCCCTCCATCCATCCATCTTTTTCACATCTTTAAACAAGCAGTCGCAGGACCCTTCTGCTGCGCTCTAATAGGGCACCTTGTGATGTGACACAGATAACTCTGGAGGCCTGGGGAGAGGAACTTAAAACACACACACACAGTGTATATTGTCTTGAAAGCTCCTCAATGGTTCTAACAGGGGCCACTGAATCCAGCAGGCTCTTGGCAGGCTAGACGGATATAGAGATGTTGCAGGGGGTCTTCTCTGCGGGTGATGAAGACAGGGCCGATCCCTCTCTGAAGTACCACCATCCTTCCCTCCCTTTGAGGCTGCCAGGAAGAAAGGCAGAGGGAACAAGGCACTTTCAAGGGACACGGGAGAGAGGGAGGGTGGGAAGGAGGATAAAAAAATCGAACAAGATCATTTTATGATTCAACTCGGTGTGAGGGAAGACTTCTCTGTGTCTCACACCAGCTTAGCCAGGTTAAAAGGACCCACATAGCACAGACATACTGCTTAGTTCTTCTGTCTGCTGACTGTCTACATCTTGGTTTAAGAGCTGGAAGGTAACAAGATTTCGCTTTATAACTTGATATTTATTTGTAAAAAAAATGTGGTTTATTAGAGATGCATTTTCACTAGAAATGAAAAGGTCTTGATTGGGTAAGATTGTGGTTTGAAGAATCAGCATCCTGTAATCATCACTCAGTCCTGCTGAGGCTGTTGTTGTCACTGCTCAGCAAAAGTTGCATCGTCTTGCTTCACTGTCAGGAAATAGTGAAAAGTGTTCCAGTGTCCAGGGAAGCATTTTTTAATTGCCAAAAGTGACACATCTGTGGGTAAGACCTAAAAGTAATATTAAATAGATTGTATTCTATACTATCTATACTATACTATCCACATTTCCTCACCATGTATTAGGTACATTCCAGTTCCAATCCCTTTAGTGCAAACTGTACATGAGTTTGCAGCAAAGTAGGTTGCTTTGTCAGTGAAGTTAGCGGAGCCAGATGGAAAGACAGACAGAGAGATCCTGAGGTTTGATATGCATCTGTCCTGAGAGACAGAGGAAGAAGAGAGGGATTATTGCAGGTTGAGAGGGCCCAGAGGGAACGAAAACTCCACTTTGTAAATGGACTTCAAAGATGGTGCTCTCATGTCTTTGTGTCTGGGTCCCTTTCCCCACCCCCCACCCCTCTCCCTCTGACCTGTAAATGGCAGTGAGATAGTGCGATGACCTTTGACACCCCTCCTCTCTGCTTCTAAGGGGTTCTGATTATTGCTATGGTAACAGGACATCACAGAGGTCGGTCGATGGGCTGATCAAGGCTCCGACTCGGCCTGATGACTCCTTTGATCCACTCCGTCTCGTCACATCTGTACTTATTATGTTGTTGTGGTGACATATGTAAATTGAGACTCTCATGTTGTAACAACATGATAAAATGTGTAGTCAGCATTTTAAGAGTTACAATATACAGGACTTTGATATGATAATGAGATGAACAGGAGTGACTGTGTACAAGATAGTATCCAGGGGAAAAAAGTAAGTGCTCATTGAGCACTGTTGGACGAGAGGAAGAGGTCGAACCAGTGATACAAGAGCAGAGAGGAAAACAGCATGATAAGAAAAGAAGGAGAATGTCAAGGAAAACAAGAGGTGTGCAGAAGAGTGAATAGACGATGGCTGGAGAAGTGTAGAAAAAATAACGATGAAGATAAGAAGGAAGGAAGGAGAAGGAGGTAAAGAGAGGGGAAAGAAGAGGAGAGGAAGAAAGAAAGAAGAAAAGGGGGCAAGCAAGGGAGTGTTGGTGCATAATGTGAGTGAAAGGCATTTAGAGTGGGGCTGACCTTCCCCTAGCAAGATTAGATTGGCCTGCCAAGAATGCTTAGCGGGACAGGTATAAGCACAGGGTACACATACACACACACAGAACAGAACAGGCATCACATATACTGTTTATACTCACAATAAACAAACCGGAGATATGCTATGTGATCTCATTCATTTTTTACGTTTTTGTGCACATAAATCTAAGTAAAACAACACCTGTGCATCATTAATTCTCAAGTTGTCACATTTGACTTTGTGTAATGCTTCTTTTAGACTTATTTTGTCATTAATGGAGTGTTGACATGACACTCAAACCTTCTTATGTTTAGTCTTTCTGTCATGGTAACGGTGCACAAACACATTGCAATACCTTGAATCATAATCTGATCATGTGTGGTGCCAACCTCAGAGGCACAATGACATCAGGGTTTCAACACACCCTCTCAAACCCCTTTAGTTCTCTGCTAAATCATTTTAAATGAACTGATGAAATATTACAGATGACATTTCTCCATATGGTTGTTTAAAAGGTCTTCAGTGAGTTTACAAATTGAAGAAAGGGGACGTATATGATAGTCCAGGTGTTACATCATGTCAGCACTTTGACTGCATAATGTAGCATATGCTCTGTTTGCCGTCTGCCACGCTCTAAAAACCTGTATCTTCAGTAGCAGAACAGTCGGCAGGATGCTAGATTTACACTGTGCGGCCATTGTTCCCATATGTTCCCTGCTGCCGCCCAGACCAAATAAAAGTTAAAAGGTCCTTTTTATTTGATCACTAAAAACCATGGGCCTGTCGTAAAATGGCTCAGCATTGGTGGCGCGTTTTATCACGGCAGCCTTCAGTCGTTCCTCGCCCACATTCTCTTTCCTCCCTGCTCAGTGTTTTATTTTTTTTCAGAGTAAGAGTAGATGATTAACAGAGTTGAGTAGGACAAGAAGCAGCGGAAGATGTGTAAAAGCCAGAAGGACCTTGAAGACGCACCCAAGTGGCTGATATGCACTTTGACAAAGACACTGTAGTGCAGTGAGACCAAGTGCTTTAGGATGTCTAGTATTAAGACACACACACACACACACACACACACACACACACACACACACACACACAAGGACAGAGGGTTAAATAAGATGGCTGTCAACTCTGTCGAGCTCGTACCTGGTCCCACACACACACACAGACATCATGCAAGTCCAGCTGAAAGCTTGTAGAAATTGGGATTGGTGTAAATAAGATGGCTGTCAGGCCTGTCACTGGTAGACACACTCAGACACCTTCAAAGGCACAGTGAAACACACACACACACACACACACACACACACACACCTACAAGTGCTTAAATAGTCAGTGTGAGTGTGTAAGTGACATTCACCCCTTAAACAGTCCATACACACGCACACACACACACACACACACCGTCCTACCGTTT
Organism: Trinectes maculatus; assembly: GCA_016785345.1. Taxonomy (NCBI): domain Eukaryota; kingdom Metazoa; phylum Chordata; class Actinopteri; order Pleuronectiformes; family Achiridae; genus Trinectes; species Trinectes maculatus. The sequence goes on along the minus strand of JAFBJQ010001612.1, from coordinate 68,529 downwards.
GTGTGTTAGATAGACATGGTATAAGTGACAGTTAGACAGACACTCACACTCACCCACCTTCAAGGGTTTGGTGAGACAGGGCCTAAGTGACAGAGGGACAGACAGTCTCAAACAAACACTGAAGAGACAACTCTAAGTGATGGACAGACACAGACACAGACACACACAGGCAGCTCTGTGGCTAAATGGAGCTGAGGGGAGTAGTCAGGCAGCGGTGAGGGTTTGTCTGAGCGTTCATCGCTGGATTTATCTCTCCCTCGCTCTCTCTCTCGCTTTCCACCCACTTACTTGTCTCTCTCTCTCAAAGATTGATGGGTCAGATGTCAGTCTTGATTATTTTCCCCCTGTCTAAATGTTGTCTGCCCTCTTTCTCTGACCAAATTATTCTCTGGCTCTTACCTTTCTCCAGGTTATACACAAATACACTAAATTAAGAAAATGTAAATCTTGCTTTTGATTTTTTTTACGTTCTTCAGTATGTTACATTTCACATTTTCATGGCGATAATCTAACATCTAAATTATTTAAGTTATCCATGTTTACCGTATTATATATTTGTAAATAATGCTGAAAATGTTCTGTTGTTTGGCAGGAACAGGTTTTGCCACGTGTAACATAAAAGAAAGTGCAGCGGACAGCGATGCTGACCTCGATGTGGATGGAGATGACACTTTGGAGTACGGCAAAGCACAATACACCGAGGCTGATATCATCCCCTGCTCTGGTGCTGGAGAGGACCAAGGAGAGGCCAGAGAGAGGGAGGCACTACGTGGAGCCGTGCTCAAGTATGAAAGCTTTACTGCAGGATACTATAGCACTATTTCAGGCTGCAACTATTCATTATTTTCACAGTTAGTCTGATAATTGTTTAATTGTTTAATGGAAAAATGTTTTTGTGTATTAAATGTCAGATAAAAGTGAATCAATCCATTCATTGACAAATTATTTCAGATATTGTACTGTAGATGTGTCTTAAATCTTGCTCATACCAGTGTGTCTGTGTTGCAGCGGTGGGATGCCTTCGAACAGAATAACGCCCGAGTTCTCCAAATGGGCCAGCGATGGTCAGTATATACAAGAAAGCTGTTTGACAAACAGTACAGCTACACATGACAGATCAGATCTTTCTTCTTGGTTTATATACTGAACCATACTGTCTTACTATATATAAAAAACAGTAAGTATGGGACTGAAGCTGGTTTAATTGCCATGTATTGTTAGTTAAATCCATGGCCATAAAGTCCCAATAGGACAGTTGGCCTCATCTGGTTTGCACTCCATGAAATCAGTTGTTATTCTGAATTGGTTGTTAATTAAGAAAGTGCATTGTATATATTTGCATTTGTACTTCATTGTACCACCCTCCTTTCTTTCAAACAAAATGAGTGAGTATATATGATGTATGTGACTTTTAATGTTAAAGCACTTTCATTAAAGGTTAGAACCCTTTATTAACGGTCCATCCAACGTGTGCAGGCGTGTACAGCTAATCATGTTACTTGTGTGTCTGTCTATAGAAATGCCTTCAACAAGCAATGGAGAGAGCAGCAAGACAGACCCTAGCACTCCTTCATCCTCCTCCTCTTCCTCCTGTGCCCCTCGCACATGTAAAAACAGCGAGATCGAAAAGTAAGTTACACTGAAAAATGCACAGTGCAGTGTGTAGTGAGATGTTTTACCATAGAATACCAAAGAATACTTCAGTCTCACACATTCATGTTATAATGCAGGCTTTAATGTCCACTGCCTTTCATGGACACATTCCACATGCATGCACATACAAAAACACAATGTTTGCACTAGTAACCTGCATGGTTCTAGTTTTGCATAACGCATATCTTTTCAGCATGACATCAATGCTTCATTTTAATGAATCAATCTGAACTCTATTGGGCATTTTAAATATCAGCAGAGGAGATAACTGGTGATTAAGCAGAGCAGCTCATTGCTGCTCATTGATCAGAAACAGCCTTGTGGGTCAAGAGGTGCGTGTGTGTATGTATGTGTGGGTGTTCCTGTTTTACTCCTTTCCTCACTGTATGGCAGCAGTCAGGCAGGTACTGAGACGATGACTTGACTAAATCACTGACAGCTGGCTTATATCACCACTGTCAGTCACAGACATGTAGAAGCTCAGGAAGTGCACTCTCTCGCTCTCTCTCTCTCAGACACACACACGCACGCACACACACACACACACACACACACACACACACACAAAACCTGATCTTTGTATGCTGATGGTAAGCCCAAACGTCTATAATGATTACCTATTTCCAACTGGCACCAGGATTCTAAGAAACACAGCTCATATTTTTCAATAGTGAAATAAATATCAGTGTCAGGGTTATCAAGGGTTAAGCATGTTTTTTATTTTTTTATTTTTCTACCAGAGAACATAGATTATGCCAGATTAATGCCAGTTGGGCAATCATTTCTGGCAATAAACTGAATCTCTCAAGTTTTAAATCAAATCTCCTGTAAATCCTGCGGCTGAATTGCACCTCAGGACGAACCATTAATATGAATTTCTCCTCAGCCTGGGACCCTATGACTTTTTGCAGAGTGGATATTTACAGCACAGTGTTGTAGTTGAGTCTTGGTAGCCACCTGCAGCAGAACATCCCTTAATCTAAGTATCCATTTAAAAGGGAGCCAACAAGATGCTGAATGATTGCATTGGAACAAGCAGTCAGCTGGATGGCTGGAACAATTCCCTGCCTTGCTCCTCTCCGCCTGCTATAAATGCCTGCATTTGGGAGCTTCTCTGCCCCTCCGTCCTCAAATGAAAATGAGATTTGTCTGCTTTCGTTACATTGATACATTGTGTGTGTGTGTGTGCGTGTGTGTGCGTATGCGCGCATGCGGCTGTGTGCACGCACACACACAGGCCAGTGTTAGTGAAATCTCTCTCTCTCCCTGTCTCTGATCCCAGATGGGTAATGATCTGGTCGCCTCCCGGTGTGTCCTCGTTCCCCTGCTCATTCCCCTGCAAGATAAATGAGCTCACACGCGTGCACACAAAACGTACATACATACATACACACGTACAATGCCTGAGACGCTCTTTTCCCCTCCAAGATAAATGGCCCTTCCAATGCCGCCAATGCGATTGCTGCCAAATTTGGTGCTCCAGCTGGAACAGTGCAGAGAGATTTCCATGTGGTTTCTGCAAATAATTGAATCTGTCCTCAATTTGTAAGTGATGAAGCTAGATTTTGTACGCTCACTCCACCACCAACCCTGCACACACACAGCCCAGCACCGTCTCTGATGTTTCCTCTCTCATTCTTCTTGGTGTTCTGTCTCTCAGCCACATCTCTCTCTCAGTCTTTTTTCTTTCACTTTCTCATTTCTCTTTCCCTCCACTCCTCTGTCTCAGTTTTTCTCAGGCACTTACAAGAACCCCCATCTCCTCTCCCCTTTGCCATCTGAGACCTATGCACGCTCACACACACATGCACACACATACATTGGGCTGAGGCAAGGGAAATCAATAGTGACTTAAATGTTTTATCATGGCGTGTCAGTGTAGTTAAGGCCTCAGTTAACAGGGTGCAGCAGAGAATGATGCCCTATAGAGATTTACTGCTGCTATTTTCAAAGCATACACATGTGAAAAATGTATTTTTCCTTGTTGGTAGATTAAATGTTTGCTGGAAAGCACTTTTCCAAAGCAATTGCAAATTAATTATTTTCATTTGTTTCTTCCTACGTCTAGAGGGGAAGCTGAAATGTAGGGAGACATTGGATTAAGACACTGGGCTGATTGAGATGAATGGCTGAGGTCTTCGGCTGCACACACACACACACTAATGAAATGAGAAATAGCTCCACGCATGTTGGGGACAGAACGCTAAACAGAAGGAAGGCAGAGCCATCTATCTGTCTCTGTCTGGTCTCCTGCTTCCTTTTCACCATAGCGATGACTTGAGATCAAAACATACTGCAGTTTCACTTTTTTCACCCACATAAATGTACACAGCATTCACTAAGTCCTGTTGGGCAGTAACTTAGTTCGAGTATTCGCATATTGTGTGAATTTGTATTTTAGTATGCTATGGGTTAATGATGCATGGTTTTCAGATCAGGTCCACAGCGTCAGTTAAAACCAGCCAGAGCAGAGCATTGTCCCGCTGTGCTCACTAACTCGCTTAAAAACACACCGTCATGCACAAATAGAGAGTAAACAGATGGACAGTACACACTCGTAAATATCCCTGACTAAAGGCAGGCCCAGTAATATTCAGATGGTTCCTGGCAGAATAATATAGTCCACAGTGCAGGACTGCAACCACTTCTGTGCTGGATGTGTACTGAACATTCAGTTCCAGGTTGACAAAGTTTCACGTCATATTTTTATTTCTTCCTGATCTATTGGAACAGTTAAAGGTCCAAATAAAAAAAGTTGAGCAAAAGTCCCCTATTGAAGGCATAATCTAATCACTTTTGTCGGTTTAATTTACAAACATACTTAGACCCATCAAAAGTCTATTATTGATCCTAGTTGAACTTGAGTTTTGTTGCCAGTGATTTAAGTTACAGATGTTATGCAATTATGCGATTTATTAGGGATGGAAGGATTTTACTTTGATCAGAATTCAATTGTGGTGAAATCTCAACTCTGGGGAGCCACACTTATTTAGACTTACTGTTAGGCTTAATATAAGCCAGCTCCGACTGACTTTTCTTGACCGGGGAATTTCCTACAATTTAATGTTGTACCTGTTCATCTGTAATGTCACAGTGCATTTCAAAGCCTGGGTCCAAGAGTAAGACGAATTTTCCTGTTTTAGGTCCAGTACTGCAAAATTGAAAACCAGCAGCACAAATGCCTCATTATTGTTTTGGAGAAAAACGTTCCTCCATCTCCATCTCCTGAACTCACTTGGGACAGGGAAGGAGAACTCCTTGGCAGAGTTTTGTCGAGTGAGGGACTGAGGGATTTATTAGAGCTGTTATAAGGAATAGACACCCTTGTTTTACGGACACCCTCCATCCGGGCCCATCCAGGCCCATCCAGGCCAGAGTTCACCACTGCTTTATAAGCTAGCCGGCTAATCAAGGCTAAATGGCTTTTTACAAGCTCGGGACTTATAAGAGGAGAGGGTAAAGCAGTTTATAGGGAATGGAGTGGTGAGAAGTCCCAACTAGGTCTTTATAGACCTGGGATGGTGATGGGGTTACAAGCAACAAGGATGTAGATCAGGTGCAGACCATCAGATGTCATAGAACAAGCACAATTCCTGATATATGTGGTGGCAGCAAGACTCTGTGGGGTACAGTCACTCTGATAGAGATATATTCACTCTAATGGGTGTAGGTTTCACATGGCTGACTATGACTCAAAGCCATCAACATTTATTAAGCGTTTTTGTTGCCTGTGGATGAGATTGTGCCAGAACAAATGATTACATAAACACTACCATATGAGCTCAGCTGTTTCACCAATTCTGAGAAAGGAACTAATAGAGTTGTTTCTTGTTTCCTTTCTTCTATCGCCCAGGCCGTGTGAGGATGCAGCAAATGAAGCCATATCCTAGGCCACACACACACTCACACTGGCAGCCACTTATAATTCCCTTTTGCACTTATCCTCCCTTCCTGTTCTGTGCTTGTCCTTCCACATCCAGATCAATACCATAGATCAGCCAGCTATCGGCCTGCAAAATGACCACATCACCATAAACACACACACCAACTCCTTTCAGCACACACACGCACACACACACACACACACACACAGATTGCATCTTTCAGGAGAAAGAGTGGATGACTATAATAAACACTGGCTGGCTCGCGCAGCCTCGTCTCCCCGCTCCAAATCATCATCATCATCAGCGCTGCGGTCTGTTCATCGGCTGTATTGATTAACTTATGGCTGCTTCATATGCTATTGGACAGTGTTAAATGCTGCAGGACAGTGTTAAATGCACATTTTCTGTGATCATGCTACACATTTATCAGAGGCTGCTTGGACGCAGAAAGAAAGGGAGGACAGGGGATGTAATGAAGGAAGGAGCTGGGGGAGAGAGATGAGGGCAGAGATATAAGGACGAGAGGACATAAACTCAGAGCCAAGGAAATAGAATGTGAGGGATAGATGGGCAATAGGGTAAAACACATAACGGAGAATCAAATGATGAAAAGAAAATATGAGATGTCAGGAAACAGATGAGGGGTCATTTAAGTTTAAGGGGAGTAAAAAAAGAGGGTGGAGTTGAAAAAAGTAAAGAGGCCAGAAGTTGTAAATCTGAGGTAACATGAGGCCTGAGGGAATAAAGCTGTGTTAAATAGGCGGATGTCATGCTATGCTGTATATTGGACAATTAGAGCCAAAGAAAGAGTGGGAGGCTCTAAAGAGGCCTGATTGTGTGACTGCAGATCGAAGAAAGGTGATGATGAAACGTATCACACTGCTGCACACTGAGGGGTTCAAGCAGTGTGAATTGACCAGTGTGAGCAGATTTCACACTTAAATGCTGTTTTCTGTTTTAGACTTAACCTTGTCACTGGCAGACAGTGTGGAATTTGACACAGTCTCATACATCTGTCTTTTACTGACACAAACTAAAGAAATTTTCTTTCTTCACTTCCTGCTTCAGGGTAACAGAGGAGGAGTCCACAGCTACAACCATGGAGGCTCTGAAGGCTCGAATCAGGGAGCTGGAGAAGCAGATACTGAGAGGAGACAGATACAAGTGTCTCATCTGCATGGTGAGTATCGCCTTTATATGTACCGTCTGTTTCACCGCACGTCAGACCTGAAGGGGGCGTGCTGTGCTTTTTGTCAGAGGGCACTGCATCTAGCACTTCTAAATCTTGATTCTCATAAAAGAGTAAGGCTGAGGTCTATAGGGTTGGCAGCTAGTGGTGCTTGGTGCACTTTTTCCTACAGGAAAACCTCCAAGACTGGTGTCTACCCCCCTATTCTTACAAATATCCACCCTGTAGCCCCGTCCAGTGTGCTGATCATCCAGTATTTGCATGAATTGGCCAAAATCTTTGTCTATATTTAAACAGTGGGGACCCAGTCAAGTACCCCACAACCCACTGCACATATTGAAAGTTTACAAATAAGGCTTGAGGGTTGTGAGCTTGTGGCCACAGTGTAAGTCTGAGACGCATGTGTCATGAGCCCCACAGAATAAAGGAAGCCAGGTGTAAAGTCCATTGGTTTTACTATTAGAGCACCTTGTATGCATTAATCACACACTGTTAGTGAAAAAAAAAAAAACAATTACACACATCAATATAATTATAAAGCATTTGCAGTTTTCCAGCCAGCTCACAGTTTAGACTGTGAAACTTGGTCAAGTCACAGTTTTTGTGACTGTGGGACAGATTATTCTGAATGATCGTCTCCCTCTTTGTGGACTCAGACCTTGAATAGGTACAGTCTGTAAACAATCTGTCATCATATTGATCACTTTGTGTTTGGGGATACACCACTCTCCTCTTTGCACACATTTTGCACATATTGGTCATCGAGCAAAAAATCGATTCCGTTTTTTCCACTTTGAGTCCAATTGAATGCGGGACAGGCGTGCATGTCATTTGTGTAGCTTTTTCACTATCTGATTACCGGTGGTGTTGTGTTACTGTTGTGTTGTGGTGGTTTCTGCTCTTGCATGGCTTTGCAAGTTGACAGGATTGTCTGCTGGCAGAAAAGCCTGTTACGTTACAAGGTTTCCCGTTGTGATTATTTCACTCCATCATCTGATTGAATCTAAAATCTTCATATGGGGTTAGAATTTTTACATGTATTTAAATGACAAAATATATCCAAAGCTGTACAGTCAAACAAAATTCTGTTGAAAATCTGACACAAAGCCGTTTGACGTAGCACAGCTTTGAAATGATGCTCTGGACTTCACAGCTCACATAGGTGATTGATTGGACTCCCAGATCAGTGATAGCTGCATGTTGTTCCGTGACAATATCGGGCAGAATAAGGGACATCATCAATATTCATGTTGATCAGATGCTTGAGATGTGACTGTCTTCAGTGTTTGCATTTGCCACTTTGTGTCAGGTACCCATCATGTCATCCTTCAAGCTTGTGGACGTTGCACATATTCCGTGTGTGTGTGTGTGTGTGTCTGAGGGAAGTGGGTAATTACCGACGCTTGCGCTTCCTAAAGGTCGCTGGGTGCCTGAGGTGACATGGAGGGCATGGCACAGCGATCGATCACTCACTGCCCTGTGGACACAAGGCTCCCCTGTACTCATCTGTCACTGTCCCACATCTCACACACGCATACCAGTATAGGGAGAAATGCACGAAAGACGTCTTGCATCTAATCTGTCTCTGTCTTTTAACCTGTCACTGCACCCCGTCCCTGTCACCGTACATCTGATCTTAAAGTCATGAGAAGGCTCACCCAAGCCAGAGAGCGTGTGACAGAGAAGAGACTTTGAGCAGAGTCATGACTCAGTGACCAGATTACATTAAGCACTGCTGTATGGATCATAAATTGTCAGTGCTCACGTAGTTATGTGTTTTGGAAACAAATGCTCTCCTGCTGTTGCCAAGTTGCCTTAAGTTATCTGTCCTCTCCTGCCTGTGAAGCAATTCCAGTCCTCTGCTTCAGCCACATCAGTGATCGTCTACCCCCATCTACTGGTCATTTTTAAAAGGACCGTTCAACTTTGTCTTGTTACGATGTGTGAATGTATTTCTCTGCTTCATGAGTGGAAATATTTTAAAAAATATATCTGTTCCTGATGAAAGCACATCTGTATGTGGCAGAAGAAAAGCAAGACAGTGTTTATGTGGTGGTGGCCTTTCAAACTAACACAATCAGGACAAATTCTTCATAATTTCTCTTAACATTTCCTGATGTATAAACTCAAGGTTAGGCTGTAGGGAGTATAAAGCAAAATGAATTTAAAATTAATGGCAGGGCTGGTTGAAAGTTCAACGTAAAGCATTTGTTTTGGCATGTAGGTGTTTGTGCAGTGTACCAAATATACAATACAATAATGTACCTGTTTGCACCCCAAGATGTCTATCAAACTGTAAGGTGTAGTACATGCATGTTGTGATGTAGTTGACTGAGTCATGTGACTCCTCGTTCATTAGCAGACTGGCAGTCACGAGCGCACACACTTAAAACTGTGAGAGTGTTTCAGCGTGCCACACACAAGTTCGTGTTGTGTGGAGTGTGGCCTGTATGTGGGTGCGTGCGACCAGAACAAGCCTGGCACTATGATTAGCTGCCATCTTTCGCCCCCTCTCCTCTCCCACCCTCACCCCCTCCCTTCCGCAGAGGAAGCCTGCTATCCAGTCAGGCGCGGAGATCAAGAGCCTTGGGGTGTGGCCAGTGCCCCGGCCACTGGTCAGTGAGGTCGGAGAGAGGCAGCCTAAGTCCCTCCCCCTCGGCCTGTACTGCCTGTACAGGGGCCTTGTGATTGGTGGCTACGGCAACGGCATAAAGAGGCTCCTCCCACAGCCCTTACGGAGGGTAAGCCACCCCTCCCCTCACCCCCCCCCTTCATGTTTCCGTTCTTTTCGAGAGGAAAAGAAAAGAGCGCCCATCAGGATGAGTCCACTCATGGCTTTCTCCCTCATCTTCTCCTCTGCCTGTTCCCCCCGTCTCTGCTTGTTGCCTGCCCCCATATCGTCACTATGTGTGTTTGTGTGTGTGCGTGATGACCTGCAGGTTGCCGGTTCATTGCCCCCTACGTTGCCTTGCTCAATGGTTCTGTGGCTGCTGGCTGTGTTGTCTGATGGTTAGTGGTTTGATGATGTTGGTTGCTCAGGGACTGTGCAGTGTTGTTCTGGTTGTTGCTGACTTGCACATGTGTGTCCAGTGAATTTGGTGTAATTAATTTTTTTTTCCTTTCTTTCCTGCCTTCTGTCTTTTCAGGACTCCTACACGATGCCACTGACCTCCATCCAGTGCTGGCATGTCCATTGTGAAGAGTGCTGGCTCAGGACTCTGGTACACACGCGCACACACACGCACGCACACACACACACACACAGAGCGAGCAGCCCCTCATGACATGCAGTAATAATTGCAGCCTCATTTCATAGTCAGTGAGTTTCTGTGTTCATGCCCCGTAGGGAGAAACTAAAATGGAATATTCCCCAAATGGCCTGTTCTTTGCGCGTGTGAATGCACGCACACACACACAATCCAGGCAGTGCAAACACACATTTCAGTTAATGCAAACACTTCCTGTTCTCAGTAGGGGAAGTTTAGATGGAATGGTCCCCAATAGGCTTATTAAAATGGTAAAATAAAGTGGTCAACCGAAACCTCCAACACGTTCTACAACTGCCTCAGGTCTATACACACACACACACGCACAGAGGTCTTGTTGATTATTAGTTAGTCTAATACATTCAGTAGTGTGTAATTAGCTGGTGCTAATGTGGTAAATGGAGCGCAGAGGAAAAACAGCGTTCCTGCTGGAGGACGATAAACACTCTCCTCATCAGCTCTCTCACTTCTTTGCTGTTGCCTCATTATCTCTTTCCCAACAGTTAATACCAACAGATCTCTGGTCTCATCACATTGTACCTTCCTCATTTCTTTTCACCCACCGACTTCTCTTTCAGTCCTCCTCTTACTCACCTGCACACTTCACTGAATTCTTTAGACACACAGTGAAAAACTTAATGAGCAGTCCCCTGCCATTTGTTCAATTTGATTATACTTGTAGTTAAACTGTACTTATGACATAATCATAAGATCAAATTCAAAGACAAGCATGGGATTGGGGAATTGTGGATGAATAATTGTTTGCTATTAACGAGCGTCATTCTTGACACTCCTGCTCCTCGCGGGTTGAATCCGGATCCTTATCTTAATGATCTCGAAATGTTTTATGAAGCACGCATCATTTGATCATGGCTGGATATCCCAGAAGCATGAGGGGATTCCTATCAGTCCCCATGCTAGTGACAGTATGCTATCAGAGATTATTTTCTATCATTCAGTTTGTATCGCAGCCTTGTGGTCAGGTTGAGTGTTCAAAAATGATCTTTTATTCAATTTTTAAAGAGAAGCAAAAACAAAACATTCTTGATTGAGACCCATTGTTTCCATTTGACCGGTACTCTTTGTGTGTGTGCATGCGTGTGTGTTTTACTGTGGATGTGTAGATGCTGCCGTCACTAGTCTAATATACAGGACATAAAACTCGTAGCCTGGAGACAGCTATAAAAATAGGAGCACCAACCTGATCAAAGTAAATGCCTGGGAATCTAGTTAACGTCAGCCCAAGCCCCTCACCACTTTAATGAGCAAGGCAGCTGGTGCACTGTGTGACGGGCACACACCCACACACACTTACCGACGGCACTAAACAGGAGTACAGAAGTCCGACAGGCATGCAAACAAACAAGACGCAAGCTCCCTCACACAGTGTACGGATGGAGAACAGTGGCACTGAGGAACTTTCAGTCCTCTCGGTATCCTGTGAATATGACAGGAGTATCTTTATCAGTGATGGTTCAACTGCTTCATGTCATAGTGTGGTAGTTGTAAAACTTGACCCTTTTTGGTGCAGCATCAAATGTTTCCACAGCTTCACCTATGATTAAGACATGTTTAAAATACAGAAACTTATATGTATAAAGAAGAAAATCACTAACTTTTCCCCACATCTTCAACGCTCTCTCCTCTTCCCTTCTCCCGTCTGTCTCTTTCCTGCCACACTTTCTTCTTCTTCATCCCTCTGGAGATCTCGAGACTGTTTTTACTCTGGAGCCACACATCCTCCTGACAGGAGTGTGAGACATCTGTCAGACTCTCCCACCACTTCAGTACTCTTAAATGTGTGCATGTTCACACTGCGGATCACCTTTGCCCCTGCACCAACTCCAAACAGTTTATTCTAGGGCTAAAGGGAAAAGAAGCCTATAAATCTCTAGGGTCCGAGGAGCAAAAATATATGTAGTGGCCTGCAAGGATTTAGAAAAGTGCAGGTGCTGCAGTCTCTGCATTCTGTCGTACCTGTGTTAGATCTCAAATGAACAATGTTTCATAGGTAATGTCTCCAGGGATTAACCCACATCTACACAGATCCAAGTAGACTGAACAATGTCTGAATAAAAAGATCATTTGGTCAGAAACATCTGAGAAACATCTGGCACAGACTTAGTGAACGTGCGTCAAGGTCACTGTGATTTCACTAAACATATTTTTGGGCATAACTCGTTGATTGTATCTAAAAAATGTCAGAGGTCAGCTTCATTCTGGCATCACACTATGACTTGGATATGTATTCATACATCTATACCAGTGCAGAAACAGATTCGAGTGGTCAGCAGCCCACAGTTCCCAGTCAGCGTGGTGGAGAGAAGCAGTGGGAAGGAGTCTGGGAGGTGGAGGACAGGGGTAGAGAGACCACCCAGTCAGAGTGTTGTTACACTGTCAGCCCTGGGTTGCATATTATCACCTGCTGCTTTACTGCAGATGGCAAACTATCAAAGTAGCACACATGGAGAGGAAAAGAGCAGAGTGGGAGGACTCAGCTGCAAACAGGCAGCTTGAAGGAGGACGTATCGTATCATGTATGTGATAAATCAGATGCCCTGGTTAACAGTGAAGCCCGTAGTACAGAGGAGAGTGAATGATTTTAGTTGAGTGTACATCAGCAGATACAGAGAAGTCGCACTGACCACAGACGGCTTTAAAGCACAAGTTCCTATTACACTGGTTTCAAAACAACAACAACATGGTAAAGGGCACATATGCTTCCATTTAAATACAATTACTGAGCCAAATGTTTATTATTGTTTGATAAAATGAAATGCATCTTTGATTTTAAGTGACATAATACATCAATCAAATTGTGATTGACTAAGATATCAATATATAATTACTTATAAACACCCAAGCAACCTGCTAACTGTTGTGTCTGTATTCACCACAGGGGAACAAGAAGCTGTGTCCACAGTGCAACACCATCACCTCACCCGGAGACCTGAGGCGCGTCTACTTGTAAAAAGCAACCCTGCCCCACCCCCACTGCGCCTCTTCGTCCTTCCAATTCATTCCTCCAGTTTGGATTTGATCAGCCTCCATGTTGTGAACATTTATTTTCTCGCTCTTTCATGGCCTGAGTTGTAGCTAAAATCCCTCATGCAGAGACAGTGATCTCAGACTCCAGTGGATCTTCGAGGAGGTCGAAACTGTGGCCACCCATTAAAAAAATTCAGACAGAGACCTGGTATCTCACTGATCAATAGGCTTGTTTCCTCTGACATGACTCCACGTTACATGTAAAATGGGGTACCATCCACTGAAGGACAATGAAATCAGTGGAGACGGCCTACACCTGGCTACATCCTGCTGACTTGTGGTAGCTTCACGTTGTTGGAGCCTCACCTTAAAGCGACTTCTTAGAACGGAACGTAAGGACTTCTCTCCCGTACGAGGCTGGACAGCGGGCTCTAATCACAACGCAAAGCTTCTTTATGTTGTTTGTTCTTTATGCCAGAGAGAAAACGCTACCTTCATGCCCATGTTGCTTAAGACGATTTAAAAAGGGCCTCTATAACTGAGCTTTCAACCAAACTGAGAATAACCCCACAAGCTTAAAAGAGTTTGGCACTCTTTTTTCCCTCTTCCACATCTTTTTCTTCTTGTTCTTCACAAAGGCTCTTCCCTCCCCTCTTTTTTGTGGTGTTCTAGTGAAGTAAACCAAAATTTCTCCCCTTCAAGATGCAGTGCAAGCACATGTAATATAGTTCTATGTATGTTTACAAGGTTGGGTGTAAATGACATAGAGTTCACACACACACACATACATGCAAACAAATGCACACACAGGCAAACACAGGCACACAACCCCATCGGACACAAAAAGTATCTAATATCAAAGTCCTGTTTTTAGTTGGGAGGGATTGGGAATGATGTTTGGGGAAAAAATGGCTTGAATAAAAAAAAGCCTTGTGTATTTTTTAAAAAAGAAGATTGTTTGAAAAGCCGCTAAAAAGTTTTATTTCACTGTACAGGAATAAAAAAATAAGTAATAATAAACTACTCAAGACTAGATGGTTAAGATTTAGGTGGTGTAATTTTTCTGCAGAGTACTGGAGAGATGCATCTTGCCCAAGGTCTCCTGAAAAACAAGCAGAATGATGGAATTGTTCTTTAGTTGTTGTTTTTTTTTTTACCTCCACCTCCGTTTCCTCCCCACAGAATTAAGAACATGCTCAGATCATGGTCTAGACACAATTTGTTTTACACATACATATGTCAAAAGAAAGCTTTTCCATTGTTCTCATTGCTGTGCTGCACAGAGGTCCCAAAATGGCAACCCTTTAAGGGCAGGTTCTTTCTAAGTTATAACAAATGAGGGCAGTCAGTGGAAAAAGAAGGATGGTCAAGACCGTACTGGCAACCTTAACATTTCCTCCTTCCCTCTACAGCAGCAGCAGCAGCAGCCAAGGTGGTGGTGTGCTTTGTGTTTGTAAAACTATGTATTCTGTGACGTCTGTATTGTTGTAAGAAATGCTGAGAAAATAAGGAAAAAAAAATAAAAATAAAACTTCTCAAATACCACGAGTGGTCCTGTTGACACAACCTGGGTGGTGAAATAAGACATAGTGAAGAAAAAAAATGCTGTGTTCACTGGAAAAAATAAATCCGGTGAGGAACACGGCCATAATGCAAAAGACACACATTCGGTTTATGTGCATTTTCTATAGACAGTGTGTCATCTCAGTGTCGGTGTTCGCTCTCATTGGACTTGTTGGCATCTGAAGTAGATCATTTCCACCCACTGTGAAACAATGTAAAAGGCCCACAGTGTAAACATTCATCCTTCACTCTCACAATGATTCTTTATAGCAAGACAAATAATTCTGGGGCAAGAACAGCATGAGTTGATGATGATGATGATGCCATGATAGCTGAGCTCACCTCGACTGATGAACATTTGTTTTCCTTTAGCTCTGTTCCCTCTGGATTCAGCTCATCATGTAATAGTTACATGTCCTGCTTGGTAAAATACTGAATGGGAACGAGGATGTGATGCTGCGCTGTCACATCCGCGTTGTGATCCCTCTGATCTTCCGTTAATTCGAACCTGCCCCAAAGATGACAAATTGCACAAGAGACTTGTGTCCGAACTAATTTGTGTCTTGTATATTCTTGGAAATGGTACATGTCTTTCCCGTTTGTAAACTACATTTGACATTAATTAAATGATTGTAAATCTCAATCACCCCCTGGCTTTTCTTGTTTCAATTCCCATTGTTGCAAGTGTATCTGTGCCAAGTAAGCGCTTTTTTTGCTTGTTTCTTTTTTTCTCACTCCCTGGGAGTTGGAGCTATTTGTTTTATTCTTCCGTGGCTGGAAATCATAAAACGGATGCATCTCCAGGATGCCTGAAGAATATCATGCATATCTGTATAGTCAGTCAACATGAGAGGCCAACCAGCAAATATTTGCTCAGAGGTCACCTGAAAGGTCATTTCCACCATGCTGTAAAAAGATAGTTTTAGTGCTTAACCATAACAATCAAAATTTTGACCTAAATATATGTGATTCTAAATCACGTTTTCACGTTTGTTCCAAACTTTTTGTTCTCACTGTAAAGATAATCCATGCAGATAGTGAGGTATATGTTGTTAGTGCTGCTCTTTGCAGGCCGGCTGCAGCAGAGCTTTGCTGGAGATGCAGCGATGCTAAGAGCCTGTTTTCCCTAAGGTGAAATAACCCCATGTACAGTGTGTGAGTTAGATCATGGTTTGAGTGAGTCATTAAGACAAGTGTTGTCAGATGCCAGTAAAGTTTTATTGCAAGGGAGGAAACCGCAGCAGGAGGTAAGTCTTACATAGAGTCCAACTGTTTTGCGATCAGTTTTGGTTGGCGAGGCGGTGCGCTGGGCGCACTGATCTCTGAACCACACTGGCATGATCATTCCCACCACAGCCTGTGTGAGTACCTCCATCCCAACCACATCAAACTCAATGTACACGACGATGATGTTGAGTCAAACTATCGAGTCTCTAAATATACTTTTTATGTAGCAAGTCATCAACAACAAATAAATGCTGTAGAGCAAGACCACACCATGTGACTGAAGAACAAAGTATATACAGTATACACATTCTCTAACACTGTGTCCAACCTAAACACAGTGAGAGACAAACCCCAACACCTGACACATAACTTCACTATGGACGACTTTTACAGTGATTGTCACACTGTGACACTAAGCATAGGCTATATCTATAATAAGACCTCAAGACCTAACATCATCAACACTACAACAGGATACTGGGTAAGAGTTCACTCTGGAACAACAGTGACATGGTTTCAATCATGTTTCATTGATTCTGTTGTGTTATTGGTTTAACTTGGTTGAAATTTACTGGTCTGTCACAACATTAAAAATGTTCCTGCTTCAATGTTACAGCTGATCCGTGTCTAAACATCTGATATTCGAAAATGCCCGGCAGCCTCCGGCCTCCAGGGGGCGACCAAACCCCAAACAACTATGGCCGCGCTATCCTTTTATGAGTGAAGTTAATTGAACTAATTGTCCGAGCGTGTCTAAATAAGTAAATAAACGGTCCGCAAGAATGAAGCCGAAACACCGGAAACTGTGGGAAAGACGCTTCTTTAAACGTTCACTTAAACAAAGAAAAAAAAGAAAAAATACGAAGACGTAAGATAAAAAAAAACATGCCATATGGACTTCGTTCAAAAGTCGGCTTGTTAGCGTTAGCACAGAGATGCTAACGTCGGAGAGAAGGGGGACAATAAAAGTAACGGGACATCAGCTGATACCGTCAGAGACACACACACCTGTCCAACTGTCCACTAGCGTCCACACCGAGGGAGGACAGGTAGGACACAGTGTAGCAGCAGCAGCAGCAGCGACACTGCTCATGCTAATGTTCATGTCTATCTGTTTATATATCTACACAAACAGGAGCTGTTATATGGTGTCGAATGTGTTTTTATAAGACACAGTTGTGGATCAACACAGTGATTGTTGTCTTTGTATCTTGATTTGATGTTGTTGCTCCACGTGTTTACATATACCATCAGATGTGTTTGGTGTTGTTTTTGTTGTGTTTGCATAACACAGGTTCCATGTGTTGGTTAAGTGTTTA
Organism: Trinectes maculatus; assembly: GCA_016785345.1. Lineage (NCBI taxonomy): Eukaryota > Metazoa > Chordata > Actinopteri > Pleuronectiformes > Achiridae > Trinectes > Trinectes maculatus. The sequence continues at coordinate 51,440 of JAFBJQ010001612.1, read as the reverse complement.
CCAACAGAGCAGTGTGAGTGAATCATTGTTCTGTATTGGTGGAGGTGTGTGTTTGTGTGATTGTGTTCACAGCTCCACGCTGGAGGATAATCTGTTGATGTGGTTGTTGTCGGAGCAGGAAAGTATTGTTGCAGTCACGTGGTGTAAATCCTGTTTGACAGAGTACATGTACAGGTGTTGATATTGTTCTTCAGGTTGTGATCACAGGCTGTAGCCTGTCAGTGTAAATCCTGTGTAACATACAGGTGTTTCCAACTGGTAGGAGCCTCCTCTGAGAACTTGTGCACGTTCAGGGTCTCTGCATTCATGATCCATCCCTGTGTGACATCAGTCCTCCAGGAATAATACCTCAGATAAGCATTTCTGTTAGCTGACATAACTCTGCCAGCACTTCTCCCATTTCACTGCTTAGCTATCAGACCAATAGGATGATATTGCCATCTAGAGGCCTCTCTCTGGTTTCTCCATAAAACTCCACCTCAATCAGTCTACTGTTGTCAGGCAGCTATGAGCAAATCACCAGATGGTGTCAGCATACTTGAGGGAAAAGGTGTGTGTGTGTGTGTACTCTTGTTAACTAGTGTTATAAAATGGCTCCTGCCAAACACAAGAGCTTGTTTAACTGCAACATTAATTAGCAGGAATTACAAGGATACAATCTCCCTTTCTCACACACACAGTTAGGTGGCGTTCAGATCTGTGTCCAAGCCTTAAACAAAAGCACTTTTTAACCTTTTTATTTCACCCAACTAACGTGAGGCCTTGTGAGACCCAGCCCTGTCATGTAAGCGATTCCATAAGTGCTCTCAGGATATGTTACACATGATACATATTTAGAGCCTGAGAGAGAGAGAGAGAGAGAGAGAGCACCACACATTGCTTTTCAATGAAGCAACAATACCATACCACATTTTCATCAATATTAATCTGTAAAGAAACAAAATAGACTAGATAGGTTAGAGGAAATATTGCAGACTTGTGTCTTCACCTTATTTTTTTCTTTTCGGTGGTTAATATAACATTGAGATATGAAGCCTGGTCAAGTCTCAGTTGACTTGGTTGAGTGTAAACTTTATTTAAAACATTAACAGTGGTTTCTCAAACAAGTGTACATACTGGTAGATCAGGATGTTTACACTGGCAGACGAGCCCTTTAGACTTATTTGATACTGGCTCATTCTAACCCCGAAGAAAAGGTGGCAGAACTATTACAACTTTAAATTTTACGAGATTCATGAGAGTTACTGTTCTGTAGTTATCATCATCATTTTTGAACATGTACATATTATGATTTGATGATGATTACGTTACAATACATTATTTTTGTTTTCATTTTTAGGTATATGAATTTAAAGATATATATAGTTTTTTTTACATGAGACATATTTTGTTCGGAATAAATAAATAAATCTCGATCTAAAAAAAAAATCTCATGGAGGTGACATTTAATAATGGGCATGTTGTGTCATCACTCCATAAACCTGCCCAGTACTTGTAGGTATTGAAAAAGGCTGACTCTAGCGACTCCCAGTGGTTGTCTTTAAAAATAAACCAGTACCTTTTCAACAGGACTGTGTATTATTTTTTAATGGTGTCATTAGACATTGTGTGTTATTATGTGTACGGTATAGGTATGACCCATAATGGCTTTTTTTGCACGTGCGCACACACACAGCACACATAGCTAGAGTAATACCCACAAAAAGCCCCCTTAAGGCTGGATTAGATTCAGTGATCAGGTATTCCTGTATTAGTTTTTTGCAAAAATAGTAAAATACTCAAGTATGTAGGCACATCATACCTCTTACTTCTTGTGCATTATTTCATCACTCTTCATTTTTTAATACAATTATTTTTATCCTGTTGGATTCTTTTTTCACAGTAGTAACATCACTCATTATTTTGTCAATAATGTTACTCCTGTCGCTGCAGTAAACATGGAGCAGCGCCAGTGGTAGCTGGGTTAGAACTGAAAATCATTAAATCTAAAATGTTTTTAATAATTTCTGGGAACAAATAGCCCTTAGCAACAATGACTAAATGTCCTTATGTATTTATTTTCATTAAATCATATTGTATTTGGATTGTTATGGGGGGATTTTATTCACTTGTAATTTCAACAATAATTTGTCAATGTCCATGCCCTTTTGTGCCACTGCAGTGAATCTAACTCTCCACATGGTGGTAGTGTTTGATGTCAAAGACTCCTCTAGGATCCTTAAAATAGACTTTGTACATGTTCCTTACCATTTAACTCAGTTCCTTACCATTCAGCAGCAACAGCAGCTTTGTGAAAGATGTAATATTTTTGGTGAATTATCCAGAGGACAGTGAAAATCAGGGATATGTTAATTTCCTACTTTTTCTGCAAACCTTCAGCAGGTATATAACCAGAGAAGGAAAAGTTCCATGTATAATTGTTAGTATTACCAAGAATCTACACATTTACTTTGTCCCTGAATGCTCATAGTCACACAAGAAGAAATGCAGAATTTGAAGATACTGTTTATCACAATGGTTAATTGTCAGAACATACCGAACATAAACATACTCTTTAATGAAAGCAGAGATACCAGTAGTCAATGTGGGAACAAAACAAAGAGCTGAGAGAAAAGATGATGAGCGAAGTCGTCTCAGCTTCTTCAGCCTCCTTTCATCTCACTCAGCGCCCCAGGGGAGAACACTGGCCCTCTGTGTGTGTGTGTGTGTGTGTGTGTGTGTGTGTGTGTGGAATAGAGGGGGTTCTTGGGGTCTTGCCACAGGATCCCCATCTCTTGAAACAGGGAGATGACAACAGTTGATAATAGTGAAAAAGACTAGCAGGGGTGTGTGTGTGTGTAAGGCGGGGGGGGGGGGGGGTTACCCCGTAAATCTCTTTAAAAGTACTGTGATATTCTACCTGCTTGTCTTTACTCTGACACACACACACACACACACACACACACAACTACAGTCTTGAGTTGAAAGCTGGGAAATAATTAGAATAAATATTTAGCAACTATTGAAAATTGTCTCCTCGATTGACAACGTTTCATAAGACAAGTAACTTAAAGGAAAATTATTAAATCACCAAAACCAGTTTTTTTTACCCTCTGCAAATAGGGTGTTTTTGTATGGAATGTTGTCATAGGATGTACTGTACTTATTAGGACACTGAATATTTGGTAGCAGTTTTTAAAAACCAGTGAGATCTTGAGTGAATAACACACCTGAATAAGAGAGCATCTCATAAAGACAATAAAAACTGAAAACTCATTAGTCACGCACACAGAGGGTGACACATTGAAAATTGTATTACTCACCTACCAAAATTACATTGCAGCTCTTCCCATGTAGAGATGTAAAATGTCACTGCTGCAGTTAATACTCTACTGCCTGTCATTATTTAAATGATTACAATGACACGCCATCACACGGCTCAAAGCTGGTGGTAAATGTTTTGTTTAGCGTACACAAGGTATCCCAAGCAAAACATGCAAAGTGAGGCATGACCTTGTGGTTGATCTTGAGTTAGTTTCCATTGTTGTGAAGAGAAGACAGGCTATTGAATATCAAATATGAACACGTGGTATTATGTCAGCCAGTTTGACTCCGTACAGCGCTTCTTGATCGACTGTATGTGTATGTGACTCAATTATTTGTTTTCTCATGAGCCTTCCTCATAAAAATATTAAAAACACAACTGAAATAAATCCTCTGAGCCATAAAGAAAGCAAATACATAACAGAGTAGTGTATATAGGATTTTAGCACTCCGTGGCTGAACTTGGTTTTAATATTTGTCATATTTCGCAGTATAAACAGTTGTCATTTGTAGGTTGACTGAAAGGCTTTCTGTGTACACATTAGGCAACAGCAGGCCCGTTTGAAGGTGCAGCCAATCCTTCCAATGCGTGACTGTAAGATAATGATAGGTTTGTTTGCTTTAAACTTAATTTAATCATCAAAGAACGCAAGTAAAGATCATCCAAAGGCGGTAGACAGTAGGAATAATTTGTAGTCATTTAAATAGTTGGGCCGTCATCTGATGCTGCAGGATGGAGGAAGTTCTGACATTATTTCCAGGAATACAGTATGGGTACAGTAGAAACTGAATCTAAAAGCATCTCAGTAACAGACTACGGAACTTTCCATCCAGCTACAGTACAAGTACAAACTGAGATTACATTTCAGAGGAAAAGCAAATATGCACTGCAATCTAAATATTCTTACGTAGTTTTTCAAGATGCTCACAAAGTGATTCATAAAACCACACCTGTAAAAAAACAAAAACAAAAGTTCTTTAGTAGTTTCATGGACATGACTATCAGTATGAATCATCACTAGTGTTTATTCTTGATAACAAAAGATGTGAGAACTATACCTACAATATTTATTATTATTATTATTATTATTATTATTATTAATAATAATAACAACAATAATAATGATAATAATTATAGAGACGTAGACTATATAGAGAAGTTCCACAACTTTGAAACATACATTACTAACAGTCAAATCTATCTTGTGATTTTAGTCTGTCCCAGAGAATAAGGATGTTGCAGACCAGGATATCCTTATGTGTTGAGTGTTTGTGGATAAAACATTATTGTTCATATTACACCTTTTGCTTAGACACTCACACGCACTAGACAAACTCAGGACAGACAGCTGTATACACAGTCTCCTGTGGAGCCCCTTCCTCACTCCACTGTGGATTATCCTTACGTAATCAGAAGGTAACACTTACTGTATAACTGACTGAGGCCAAACCACGTCTCAATCCCATAATTTAGCTGTCAGTTTGTCAAAGGGGAAGAGTCCAGTTGGCTGTTATTGTTGTCGGGGATTTTACAGGCAAATGGTTTTACAGGTAGACTTCATGCTCTTACTCATGCAAACAGTCGAACAATGCTAGTTCAGTGGAAGATTAACACTGGTGGGGATTATACGACTGCTGTATTAACATTTGCACACATGCGTGTGCACACGCCCGCAGACACAGAGGCCCACTGACTGCTAAAGCGGGATCAGGGCAGCCTTAAAGGTCAGTTGTTAGAAACCCTTTTAATACTAAAAAGAAACATGGCCTTGGATTGGAGCTTACTTTACGTCTTCTGAGTGGCTCTTTCTGTGGCTGACAGATATCGGAGGACCTGCTGGGAGACTGCGTGCCACTGGCTGAAGCAGGCTATTCCATTGAAGAGGCTTTATTTTGAAGTCATTTGAATGATGACCTGGCAGGATCCTAAAGGCCACAAATAGCAAGACACACATCAGTAGGTCATTATGTACAGTATGTACACGGGTGTTTGTGCAGGATAACAACTGTTTGCCCATTGTTATGCATCATAAGCTAAAGCTAACAGACAGGTTTTTGTGTATGGGCAGTGTTAGTGTTTAGAGCAAGTGAAGTTGTTATCAGTCTGTATGAAGTTGTGTGTATATGTAAATTTCACTATATTGTGAAATGTTAATACTTTGAGATGCAGTATAGAGATTGGACAGAGAGAGAGAGAGAGAGTGTGTGTGTGTGTTTATGTGTGTGTGTGTTTGTGTGTGTGTGTGTGTGTGTGTGTGTGTGTGTGTGTGTGTGTGTGTGTGTGGGATTGAGGGGTTGGGGGGTTGGGGGATTGGGGGGTTGAGATGAGAGGATGAATGAAAAGGCCGGAGGAGAGCTGTCTGTCTGTATGGGTTGAGTAGCTGAATAAATGAGAGGCCGTGTTGCCTCAGGCTCTACCTGACAGGCTTGGCTCTGAATGCCTACCTGCATTAACACCCGTTGGCTGCACTCACCTGTTCAAATATATGCATATAAAAACACAGGGCGGGCTTTCAAAGACAGCTTACAAAAAATACAATGCAAGTTGACATATACAACCAAATAACCCTGAAACCTGTGCTGCTGAAGTCAAACTCCTGCCTGCTGTCTCTATCGGAAAAATACATTTTTTGTAGTTTCTTTGTATATTTCACAGACATTACATTACATTTAAACCACTCACAAAGAATAGCCTTGATTTACTTTTCCCTGGAGGAATGAGAAAATGACAATATTGATATGAAGTAATAACCTCTTTTGTTGTTTTTGAAATTGTTTGCTTTGCAAATATTGCTCTTCTTTGTTGTGGTTGTAGGCTGCCTATTGAGCTCTTACCGTTCATTACACAACACTGTATTCTTGACCCTTTGTCTGACCTAGTCCTTTATTAAATAAAGAACAGCATTTACATTCATGAAAACAAACTAGAAAATTAACAAATGCTTTTTGTTTCTATTTATTATCCCTAAACATGGCGGGAACATGGTCAAACATAAACTCCCTTCCTCTCCCACTTCCCTCTTGCACTTTTGCCTCCTTTCTTATCCATCTTCTCTCAGCTGTCTCTTTGCCCCAGTGAAGAGACAGAGGGATTTTGATGTTGCCCCGGACAAAGGACAATTTGGTGATTTCCTGTGCGCCAGTGTCATATGATTTTGTCCTGAGGCAGCGCTGTTCAGGATCCTTTTGTCTGGCTGGCCTGGGCCATGGAAGTCAGACTTCCCTCTTTCTCTCTCTCCCTTTTCATGTGGCCTGTGTGAATGAGCTGAGTCCATGGGCATTGTGGTGTGATTTAGTGATTTATCCAAAGGATCCAGTGACTGAGGGTTTGACGTGCAGTGTTAACGGAGCATTTGATACTACCAGCCAGCTCTTTCACGGGGATAGTCTCCCCGCATAGAAAAGACTTGTGCATTGTGGGAAACAATAGCTTTTGTTGCGTTGGATAATAGATACGTTTTTAGAAAGGGTATTCATGTTCCTGTGGTGATTAGATGGTTTTAATGTTTAAGTTGCATTAAAAATGATGGTGATCCTTTCTTTACTTTCTTCACTGACAGTCTCACTGTCAGGTCTGTTCTCTCTCTCTCCCTCTCTCTCTCTCTCTCCCTCTCTCTCTCTCTCTCTCCATTCAAAGTTCAGCATAAATGAGCTGTGTGGTTTCAGTCAGTCTCAGTTAATTATATCACATTCCCAAATATTTTATAATCCAGTGTTTTGCATTTTGAGAAGCCCTGCAGAACTGATGTGGTGTAAACAACAGGTGGAAATGTGTGTTACTGTGTGAGTGACATGGCAGGTGATAGACTGGGTTGACAGGCATGGTTGAAACGATCTTAATTAGGAAAAGTAATTTGGGGAGTTTCTCTGCCCAGGCCTGCTGCTATCCTGAGGATATACACAAACACCAGTGAGTTATGAATGTGAGAACCCAAACCTAAATTCCAACTCGTGCAGTCCAGTCAGACTGAATGTTAAAAGTGATGTCATTGCGTGCAAAGGGAAAAGGGAAAAAAGAAATAGGGTGAAATGGTGCAGCTTTGTCATAATTGTTGAAGCTGTAAGTTTCCACGTTTATTTTTTACATGTATAAAATATTAACGAGTGACTAATAACAGAATGTTAAGATGCGGTTGAAAATTCTGAAACATGAAAAGTATTATGCTGGAAGAGTCTCAGTGACTCTACAATGTAATCTCATTATCTTTTGGTTTGTAAAGGCAAAGTGAACAAACAAGATCAGTCAGTCTTGTGACTGTCATCCTCTCTGTTGTATTAATTGCTGCCTCCAGAGCTGTTTGAAAGATGTTGCTTATTGCCAGTCAAGCCTGAAGTTATCTAGTCATCTTAAACTTTAGTGAATCAGGGTCAGACCTACAGTGAGCAACCAGCTGCAGTCTGTGGTAGGAGAGAAGAATACAGTGATCAGCAAGATCAGTGCAGTTTGATGGTAGATGGCGCATGTTATGTGTAGACCAGGTTAATTCAAAGTTGAGTCACAAGGAGGTTTATTGTCGAGATTCACCATTTCAGTGTTAACTTTGATCCACTGCCGTTTCAGACAGGTAAAATCAGTGCATTATTAGAAAAAAAGACTTGGAGAGTTAAAACATGCTGCATTTAAGGTTAAAGCTGCAGTATGTAACTTTTATAAAAGTAATTTTTTGTCATATTTGCTAAAACTGTCCCTATGTCCAGATAGCAAAAAACAGCTCCACTGGTCCCATCTACTGCTCCGACTGCCATTTGCAAGAATCCACCGCGCCCGACACAAAACAACCAATCAAAGCCAGAGGAGCGTCTGACGGAGTGTCTGATGCTGCCGGCGGCCGCTCAGTGCCGCAGGGCGGTGTGGCTTGTAGGCAGGGCATGAGGGCAGCGGAGAGAGAGTGTGAGTGACGTGAAACTTGTGTTGGTTAAAATTGTCAAGCTAAGTGTGCTCCCTTGTCGATTTTACATACTGCAGCTTTAATACTGTAGCTCAGCAAGTAACTGATTTTACGACTTCTACTTTGAGTAATTTTTTAACACACTACACACAATATGCTTTACAAAAATCAATTTTTAATTGTATACATTAATTATATACCTAATTTTTTTTTATTCTCTTGCCCATTCTGTTACCCTGGCAGCACAGCAAATGCTACAGTTCCTGTTTGAGAAGCAGTAGTAGTTGAATTTTAGGTAGAAAAACATTAATTGTCTCTCTGGTTAAATTCCTGCAGTCCCAAAAGCATTTCCTGGTTTCATGGAAAAGTGGCTACTAAGTGGCAACCCTGATGGACAGGTTTAACCAACCTGTCAGTCCTCACCACAGAAAGACAAACAAAGAAGACAAGAGGGTTCATGAGTGATGTGTAACCAAGGATTTGGTGCATTAAAAAGGAGCATTATGCTCATTTATTTACTGTATTTGTAACCCCAGCAAACACCCTTAAATACAAAAAAAGAAAGCCACATGCATCATGGCACGGTTGTTTCCAGGAACTAAAATAAAAATAATAAAGATTTATTGTTTCTAGGAATCTTTTGTAGCGAAAGTGCAGTATTGTCTAAAGATTTCCATTTGTCACTCACCTCTGTCGGTTACCTTCTGTGACCAGCAAGGACAGACCTGTTGGCTTTGATCACACACTTGTTCCACCACAGACTCCAGCCACCACCATCCCCACCACCCCCACCACACATACACAAACACAAACAAACTTACCTTCATAATACTTCTTCCCTTTTTTAAGATAAGATCTGACAGTGTGTGTGTGTGTGTGTGTGTGTGTGTGTTGTAAAAAAGTGTTAAGCAAAGCATATATTATCTGTCTTTAACTAGAACCTACACACTTTTTTTGCTGCATATAATGTAATGCATCATATGTCACTGCATGATCGGCATGTGGGCTGCTTGTAAAATGACCAGGTCAAAATGATTTACCTGCACTAAAAATGCTATATTTATGTATTTATTTTCTTCAAATATATCTTGGGGTACATTGCAAAACAGAATGAACCCTCAAGGCACAATGCAATTCGATACATTTATGGTCACTACCTTAGTTTATTAATTTTAGCAATGGCTGAAACATATGATTTTGTGCATTTTAATGCAGTGAAAATATGATACTGTGACAGCACTATTTCTCACATTGAGCAAACATGGTTTACAACTTCTCATTATAGAAATTCCTTTGCCCTGAGTCCGTGAGATGAGCCATCTTTCAGACATCTGGAAACACTCAGAAGACAGTTCTACCACTGGTGAATAGACAGGACACAAGCAGTGTCATTTTACATCAGTGCATGTGCTCTGTGAGTAATTCTACATTGTCCATCTAATAAGACTAGTATTTTTTGCTCATCTTTATCATCTATGCCAGAAACGTGAGGCTTCATTGCCTATTATGTGAATACCATGATATGCATTTCTGAGATTAACCACCTGGGGGCAGTGTATTTCATCGTGAATTGAGTGAATTTCATCCCGGTGCCAGGAAAGGTTTTACTGGGCAGGCATGGTCAAACGGTCTTAACACAAAATGACCATAGAACACATGTTTTTGTTTCCTTTGTTTAAATAGTCTTTCTCTTTGAAAAAGACAGAAGGTGGTGTCAGGGTTTGGTCATCAACAGTGAGTGATTATAAGTGTAACCTAAGACAGAGTGTAACCCAGTGAAAGACACGGCAAAGACACTGTGTCCGATATTAATATGCAGCTCTGTGCAAACGTTTGAGTGAGAAGATTTTCAAACATAATCTTCTAAAAAGTTTTTATCTATAATTAATCGCTTAATTGAATACAATGCTTTGTAACCAGAAGAAAACCTAATATAGTTCATTTACCATGTTGCAAAGTAAAAGTGTGACTGGTGTTGAATCCAGTAGTATTTACTTACTCCTTTTTTTGTTTCCTTTCTTAGTTTATTATACAAACTATGTGTATGCAGATCACCTGAATGTCCAGGTATGCTATGTATTTGCGTGTGAGTGTCTGAGCACGTTTTCCTGTGTATCCAGAGACTCATCTGCCTCTTTGTTTGTGTATGACATGGCCTGTCTGTGATAACCTATCACTGCCCTCTAAGTGAGACTGGTCTGAGTAATGTACAATGCTTTGTGTGTGTGTGTGTGTGTGTGTGTGTGAGAGAGAGAGAGAGAGAGAGAGAGAGAGCTAAGGTTAATTCATCACGTCTCCTCTTCCTTATCAGTCAATTATGTTTGTGAGTTGTCTGTATGAACATAATGACTCAGAGGAACCGGTGAATATACACAAACACAGCCACGGACACACACACATATTGTACCAGATGCTATAGTGGCCATAAAGGGATGTTTATTTAATTATATTTTATAGCTCGATAGTACATGAGCTGTCTGATTCACCTTTTTGATGAAGATTAGTGGGGGAAACAGCAGCAGAGGGAGGGAGACCTGACAGGACATGAATCACTGGCATACTTGAAAGCGTTGACTGAAACAACACATGACATGAAGATACATATCAAAGTGTAGGACAAACAAATTGGCGGTTAAAGTTATCATCACTATTTATGCCGTTTGATGTGGAGAGCTATGTCAAGCATGCATATACTGTATATTTTTGTCACTCAACCATAAGACTTCAAAAACCAGTGGAAAAACTAATGACTGACCAAGAGAGAGATGCGATGGAGAGAATGAGGTCAAATTGGACAACTAAAAAAAAAAGGAAAAAAGCAATAACAGAATTCCAAACTCTTGGATTCTTAGATGTTTGATAGTGCTGCTGTGGTGCCACTGCTGCAATAGCATCTAAATAGAAAATCTCCCTGAGTAAATGAGCGTCCCATCTGGGGGCTTTGAAGTTCCTCGCCAGCGAGACCCAGCACTTCCGCTTTGCATTACAGAGCCAGTTTGTGGTCTGATTCCCAAGAGACTTAACAATACGTGCCTTGATCCATGCGTGCCTGTGTGTTAGTGTGTGTATTTGTGTTTATCACAACCCTTCAAGAGACATCAGTGCTTTTTTTGTTTGTTTTCTGTCTGTTAATGAAATACTAATAATCTGTTTTTCAGTCAAATCTTATTCCAAACACGTTTTGATAAATCTTCCTCTTGAATATTGAGAGATTAGAAGATGAGGCTGGTGGTGTCATTCAAATTTTTTGGTAGTGACAGTAAAACAATAAGTCAGTCCATCCAGCACTATCCCACAGGCAGGTCAGGCTTTAGCTGCACAGCGAATACTTTGCTAGATCTATTCATTGTTATTCCTGGCATTTGCTTTTGATGTTGGTGTTGACTGCATCGTAAATAAACAATATAAACAGATATGAGTGTTGTATCAGCAGTTTTAGATGGAAGTAGTGTATGTTGCTATTTTGTGGAAAATTCAACAGTGGTAAATTATTTGCCTCAAGAAAAAGTTTGTATGATATTGTGCATACCTATGATGAGGCATAAGGGAAAACTTTCATTGTGTTAATGCAAATACTGTATGTATATCCAAGATGTGTGCACATGTGTGCATTAAAGTAAAATATCAGTAAGGAATACAGATGTCGTTGTTACCCTGATGTGCATGTTCAAATATCATCAAAGGATTTTTTATTGTGTGTACCTTCATCCTGGCTGAAGGTCCCAGTATGTAACTAAGTGTCTGCGTGCCAACAGGACATACTCAACAGGCTGCATTTGTTTGCTCTGCTCTTCACATTCTGCAGGTGCACTAGGTGACATTACCAAGAACTCTATCTATAATCACTTTTGGCTTTTAGCCCAAACTCATATCTCAATTACAATGTTATTTTATCTTGGATAGTTTTCAGACTTCATCTAACACCTGTTAGAAGTTACGTACTGTGTGTATGAATGTTGAACCATTACCAAGTGGGAATACCAAAGGGTTTGGCAATGTTTTTGTTTGATCTATGTAAAAGTGAATAATTAAATAACTTTTAAGAGGAATTAAAGTTGTCGCCAGGAGTAAAAGAATTAATGTAGCACTTGAAAGTTTTTGCATGACTAATGACTTATCTGGTTAGCTGTCTAAAAAACTGAAATGAATACCTCCACTCTCACTCACTATGTTAGGTAGAGGTTTGCAGATCACTGAATCGGTGGCTGTTATTTAACACTACCTATTCCAGTGACTGATGTGCTGGACACCATGCCACACCTTGGCATGATGAAACTATAGGTACCTTTCCACTAAGGGCCACCTCAGCACAGTACAGTATGGCACTGCTCGACATGGTGCACTTAGTTTTCCACTACAATGGAGTGTCACTAGGTGGCCGGAGTTGGCTCAAAACCTTAGTAGTAGATGCCAAGTAGATGATCAGCTTGCAACTCAACAACTAAAAACTGAACACAGCAAGTAGTATAACAACAGTTATCACTACTGATTATTAAAATATGAACGCTGTGTGTGTTTTAGATGCTCACATATTTGCTTATGCGTAGCGGTCCATGTGGACGTTCAGCCGCTCCTCGCAGAGGTGGGCGAAGCCACATCCCCGACCACCACCGGACCAATCCTGCCAAGCAGCCCACTGACGTCAGTTTTTGGCTCGACTCAGCACGCTTAGACCCACAGCTGAGTGGTTCCAAAGTTTGAACTGTTTTCAGACACTGGGACCTAGTGGAAAAGCGCGCAAAGCGTGCCTTAACATGCTGAGGTGACCCTAGTGGAGAAGCATCTTTTGTGTCCCACTGAGAGGTCCAGAGCTCGGCACAAGTTGCAATATCTATCCAAGTCAATATTGATTATGAAGATAACTAACGTGAATATTTGTAATGTGAGTTAAATTTTTGATCACAAAAGCTGAGTAATTTAGACGTTTGCCCTTTTGTTGTTCCTGGATTTATTGTTGAATGTTGAGTTAGTGCAGCTCAGTGTTTTTTGTAGCTAAATTACCCCAACCACAATCCTCATAGTCACACACTTCCTTTGCCCTGTCACTCAGTCTTTCTGGCATGTAGACGCTATTTCCATGCCAGTGGGAAGTTGAGAAAACAAAGCCGCTCGGTTTCCATCTTCCAGGACTAATGGTGCTACTGGGTAATAGTCTCCGGAGAGGTAGCAATTCTTCCGCCAAGGGAAACGCACACAGACAGAGCCGCAGTAGTTCCGGTTGCCCACAAAGGGATCCAGTCTCCTTCCCTCATTTTGGCCTGTCTCCATCAGTTAGCCCTTAGATTGTTTAGGAGGGCCAGTGGGGTCTAGTTAGTGGTCTAGCCTGCTCATTTATGGTCTCGTTCCATCTGCTTTTATAGTGTGTAGCAAATGGGAAGAGGTCAAGGGAAACAGGGATTTCTGATCATTCTTAAGACTTTTTGCTGTTTTTCCTTCTGACACTGCGTCACATGTGGTTCAGTTATTGAGCACTTCCTACATCATCTGTGTTTTTAATTGCTAATATCCCAGCACATTGTTACTGTGATTGCATGAGGTGAAAACAACCCTTAATTCACTTTAGTGCCACAGATTATACACATACAATGTATTTTGGCTTTCTAAACTTGTCTTATCGCTGCTTGACTCTGAGGTTGAACTTCTTAGGAGTCTCAGTGCATAATGTGTGGGGACCTTTTGAACTGGGGTTCACAGGCCACACAGGAAGCAGGGATTCCAGAAGGGGGTTTCCCTCCACTTTCTACCTCCACGGTTGAGGTGAACAGTGGAGACAGGGGTGTGTGGGAAATATTTATCTCATTTAGAGTAACAGAGCAAGTTATGGTTGGTAATCTCATGAATCCTAGATTGTACAGTATCTTTAAGTTGATCACTATTTGAAGTAAGGTCCACAGTTTTTAATCAGCCCTGGTGGCCGTGTCAGCCATAAACCCCCACTTCTATGTCACTGGAAATTAAACCTATTTTCCAAAATAATGTTATTATTAGTCTTAGGTAGTACTTGTCACAGTGATGTATGTACATATTTTAATAGTTCAGATTAGTGTGATATAACTAATTATATGAAATCAGAAAAAATTGCCTGAGATGCCTGTATTTGTAGTTTCTCTTAATTTCTTCTTAGTGGAAGAAGGTGGACACCTTAAAATAAACCTTTAAAACATAATTAATGTTCCCCCCAAAACCCTAATCTTATCCTTCACCCTGCAGTGTGTTTGTTCCTGAAGCAAACTGAATTGTTACTGGATTTGCAGGATCATTAAAGTTTCATGAGCCACCAGTTGCCAAAGAAGAGGAAGATGTTTTCTCTAATTAATTTAACATGATCATTCTGCCTTCACAAGTCTGTTATACTGACATCTAATGCTTTGGTTGTTCAAAAAGAAAAAGAAAAACGCTGCTCGCATTTAACACCTGTTGCTGTGAAGAGTCTGTCTTCAGAGTCAGTTGGGAGACATCAGTAACAGGTTATACTCTCTGTCATGAAATGTACTATACCATGAAATGTAAATTCAGGCTGTGATCCTACAGTTCATGTTCTCCGGCTGCTGCATTTTAATAACCACTTAATTTAACAAACATCGGATTTGGCATTTGTTCAAAACAGCTAAGGCTCATTTTCATGACGCTGTGTACTATATGCCTTGTCTGGTATTGGGGTAAACGATATCTACATACACACACACACACAGGCACACACGCATGCACGGCAAATACCTTTAAGGTAAAAGCGTAAGATGGAAATTTATCTTGAAATAAAGAACTGTCATGACTGTGTGTGTGTGTGTGTGTGTGTGTGTGTGTGTGCATACATGCATGTGTGTGTGTGTGTGTGTGTGTGCATACATGCATGTATGTGTTTATGTGTACAAATACCTGAATGCCAATGGAATCACCAGAGGTTGGAATTCCAACCAGCACAGCAGGGGATGGGTGTTGGCTTGACTCAAGTCAGTCTAATAACTACTGGATAAAGAGAGAAACTCGTCTAAAACAATGTTCCCCAGGCTATAAGGGTCATCGTGAGTGTCTGTAATTTAGTTAATCATATAGTAAACACAAAATGTTAATTATGTTACCTTTATGTAATTTATGTAATAGGTTGTAACTGACATCCATATTATCAATATTCAACTCTTCTTTGCCAGTAACAAATGTTCCGATACGATTTAAGTGAATTCATGTGAGGATTGGTGGTTGAAGGAGCAGGATCTTTAATTAACTAGGAGCATTTGGGATAAAGAGCTATTTAAATTGAAATGGCAGCATAATTATAGCTTTGAATACAGTACAGGGTGTTTACTCACCTGGAACCTACTTTGGTATCTTTTTCATGATGATGAGAGATTTAGAAGACGTGTAACTTCTCCATGGGGATTATCGAAAGGGATGACACATAAAAGCTAAGCTTCTGTCAATAAGAGAATCTAATATAATAAATGAAACAAAAAACATTGATTATAAAAGGTGCATAGATATTTCGTTTGCATAATTTGGGTATGATTTATGATAAGTGTTATCTTGTTTCCTTTTTTTTAATTAACTGAACTGAAAGCTGCTAGCTAATGTGAACTACATTGATGTGAGTGTATCAATATTTCTATAGTTAATTGTAATATATTTTATGTTGTTAGTGATGCAAAAGATCTGCAGTTTGTTTTCTTATGACCTTTCTTAAGAGAATGAAGAATAGAATTACAGTATATGGCAGTGTAAGAAAATTATTTCAACTGTTTGAGAAGGATCATTGTAAATAAAAAGATGTCTTAATCTCTTAGTTAGTTGAATTTGATGAAGCGACCGTAGGTAGGTTCCACTTCATCGTAAAAGTGACAAACGACAGGAAGGTGAAGGCTTTAATGTTGCACAGGGTGGAGAGAGGAAGCCGTTAATGACGTTGGTATGATCTGTTAGCTCTAGCCAAGAGCCACAACACTCAGGAAATTCAAAGAACCAAATGAATGTCAAACTTTGAGCTCAGCCATGTGCTAAGAATTTCCAGCAGCAGCATCTGCCCTGCTCTGTTGCTTTTAAATTCTTCATTCATTCATTATCCATCCAGAAAAAATTTACAACTCAGATTCAATACAGCGTAATCTATATCCTTACACTTTTTAATTATATTATTAATCACGAGTTGAGAAATAACGTAATATTTCCACTTTATTTACTTCACTATGTACCTTCCACACCTTTCTTCCTTTCACTAGTGTTGAAAGGGAGAAAGGTCAGTGACTGAGTGTCTGAGACGGTCATAAATTGTAGCCATGTTCCGTAGCAGAGTTACCAGAGTACCAGTTACTGCAGTTTGAGGACAGACCATCCTGTATCGACTCTATTAAGTCTTTCCCGTGAGCAAACAGAGAAATTAATGAAATGGACTGACACAAGAAAGTGCAATGCAATGGCATTGACCACTTGACATTATGGTTCAGTAACAGATTTCTGCTATATCCTCAGTTTTGCACATTGACCATACACTGTGACATCGTCTTTCTCTTGTTTACACAGCTGGGTGTACTTTGGTTGTGTCAGTCTGCTGTCATCATTGACAGTAATAAGGTATGACAGAGAAAAGAACTAGAGGAAGGAAGAAGAAATGGGTGGAGAAAGGTGTAGATGAGGACTGGAGCCAAGTCAGGAAACAAAAGGAGAAGAGTCATTATCGGCTGATAACGACTGGCTGCCGATCAGTTGGAGCATCTCTACCTGGTTTATTTGTATATGCATTTATTTGTTATCACTCCTCTGCTGATTTTAGCTGCTTGGTGGAAGACATATTTGAATCATTTATTTAAATACAGCCCGCTGTAAAATCTAATCCATTACAATTTCTTCATTTAGAACGCCTTTTTTGGTTGGGTTTTGTAGAACTATTAACAAGAGCAGTTCATAACAGGGCAGAAAAATGTTGCTGATATGTTGCACTTAAGTGTCGGAGTAGGGTTAGTGGTGGATCTGAAAGCATGCAGGAAGCCGAGTAGAAAAACGTAGAATGTTTATTTAACAAAGGTCTGCGCTGTGGCAATGGAGGAGGCGAAGCTGGTCCTGGCAGCAACACGAGGCAAAGTCAGTAAAGGAGACAAAAAGATGCTGTCAGCATAGAAGACCATAGCACGGAGGAAAAAAGCACAGCGAGGCAAACAGTACACCATGGGTACGGTCTAATCCGGCGTTGAAGAACAGTCCAGACGATCCTTATAAAGGGGCTTGAGTACAGATAGAAAGCAGGTGAGCCAAATTGCTGCCAGCAGAGGAAACCAGCTCCGCCTCCAACCACACGTGCACTGCAGACAAGAAGGAGGGAAGAAAACAAAACCAAAACAAAGCCACAACAAAACACAGAACTGTGACACGTAAGTTTGATGTCAGGGAGTTTTTTTTCTTTACTGTTGCAGAGATAGCCTAATTATTGTAATGCTTAAGAAATTATTAAAATGGCTTAAGTTCCTATTAACATTGACTGACATTACCTCAGAATACTGTCTGTGTTTAACTGTATCAAAACTCAGTGGCAAGAAATAATGTAGCACTTGAAAGACCCCGTTGGGGGAAAGCTCTTTTCTTTTCTTCAGGTAGGTCAAAGGTCAGGGTCAGTAGAAAAGCAGTGCCCCTGGAGCCATTCAGTTTGCCTTAAGGACAGGTCAGCAGGGTCAATGCTAGTTCTATTTTGAGCTTGAATCCAGGTGCTGTAATTGGACAGTGTGAGTGCTGCATCCCACCTGTACCTCTGACTGAACCGAAACTGTATGTTCGTGACAATACGGATAACTGACAACTGGTTTTCATCGGGCTGTTAGAACTAAGTCAACATGACCTGCTGGACACATGAGCTGAGCTTTGTTCTGTCACACTGTGGCTTCTAGCAGGATTAACATCCATCCACACTTACAGGGATGCACACACATGTGTACACTCAAAAGACGAGCACACACTTGTGTACACTTACAGGAATGGACAAATCTGTTGTAAATGCAAATTTAAACACACATGTGGACAAATGTGTGTGCATGCACACGCACACACACAATAAAAGGACATTTGATCATAATTTTATAAATATCCTTTTACTGTAGCCATGTAAACACTATTGCCTACACCCGCACACACACATGCACACTTGCCTAAACAATCACAAAAGCTGAAAAAAAATAAATAAGTGTGCATAGATATCTGTCTTAAATGTTAAGTCAAAGACACACGTAATACAACCTGCATGAACATACATTCTCCCTCATTTGCACACATACAGTATAGGCTCTGCTATGTACACACAGGAGGACCCGGCCCTCTCACACTGACACGACTTACACTTTGTTGTTTCTCTAGTAACCCTACTGTTACTCTAGCATTTCTTTACACACCTTGATCGCCGCTTGAGGGATTACTGCCAGCCTTCTCTGTTGATTCTGTACTGCCTTTCTTGCTTTTGACAAGTTGGCCAACACATCCTGAGTTGTAGCCTCTTTGTTATTGTTGGGTGTGTAAACCCAAAGTCATCAGGACCTCTTTGGACAAATGTGGAGGGACAAGTTTGGGCTTAAGATGTGCTGCTGTGCCCCATCCTGTGTGTGTGTGTGTGTGTGTGTGTGTGTGTGTAAGGTGGAATGTCTCTCCTGGCTTTTCATCTCCCAGAGTTCATTCAGTAAACTCTCACATTAAATAGTAGATTCTCCCTTTAAAGAAACAAATTGCTATTTTGTTTCAAATGTACTTATTTGCTGTCTTATTTGAAGGTTGGGAACTTTCCATTTGGCCAAATATAATGCTACAGGCAGCTGAGTGTTGAGTTAAGCTAAATATGAGAATTACAACAAAAAAGTATCTTAAGGTTTTATCTGTAATATTACATGTTCTGTTCTTCAAATGATAAGTCACTGATTATATTTAATGGGCACATGCACAGTAAAAAAATGTAAGTATATTAGTTTTTTTTAATGCTTTTGCTGTTTTTCATTTACAAAACTGTGTGTGTGTGTGTGCGTGTGTGTGTGTGTGTGTGTGTGTGTGTGTGTGTAAGGTGGAATGTCTCTCCTGGCTTTTCATCTCCCAGAGTTCAGTACACTGTCACATTAAATAGTAGATTCTCCCTTTATAGTTTAAGAAACAATTTGCTATTTTGTTTCAAATGTACTTATTTGCTGTCTTATTTGAAGATTGGGAACTTTCCATTTGGCCAAATATAATGCTACAGGCAGCTGAGTGTTGAGTTAAGCTAAATATGAGAATTACAACAAAAAAGTATCTTAACGTTTTATCTGTAATATTACATGTTCTGTTCTTCAAATGATAAGTCACTGATTATATTTAATGGGCACATGCACAGTAAAAAAATGTAAGTATATTAGTTTTTTTTAATGCTTTTGCTGTTTTTCATTTACAAAACCAACACATACAAACATTCCCAACAGCCAGAAACTCTCAGAAGGGACCCCTTAATTTCCAAAGCCCACCTTTTTGCATGCCACTTTACTGAGCACAATGCTTTATTCACTGCAATAAACAAGTCCTGACAGACAGACTGACTGTGTGAGTGTGCACTGCCTGTGTGTGTGTGTGTGTGTGTGTGTGTGTGTGTGTGTGTGTGTTTCGTCTCCTGCAGTGTTATTTGCTGTTATATGGGGACTCCGGGGGTGTTTGATATCGTCCCCTGCAGTGCCCTCTTTAGACCCTCTTTAGCGCCTGGTAGGGCGGCCCAAAGGCTGGGGCAAGCCTGTGATTGTAGCCCCCTGCAGTGCTGGGAATGAGGGGCCTGCCTCCCTCCAATTACACTCAACCCAACCCCATGAAACGCAGGGCTTTACGGCTCTTATCCAATATGAACCCCAGGCAATAGAGGGCAGAGAGAATAGGGCAGCAGCAGGTAGTAATGGAGCTTAAATGGCAACAGGCATTCCACAGTGTGAGGCCTCTCCCACTGCAGGAGACAGCCAGGGTGACAGGTGAGGGATGGAGGCAGAGGGCTCATGCACAGGTACACGTGAACGCAGTCACACCAAGACATGCCTCAGCAAGTACTGGCACACACACATTCACACACGTACACGTAGAACAAATACACACAATCTGGCCTGTAACGGATTCCTTCAAATTGTTTTCTTTTTCAGTGCCTCCTTAGCTTCTAATTCTGTATTAAAAAATCATTACCTTTGGTTGTGTTAAGGCACGCAGGTTTCTTTATTTCTTCTTCTTATGACATAAAAATGGAAAAAAAACATTTAGACTTGTCATTGAGGCACTTGTTCCAGGACAGGTTCCAGTATTTTAAAGTGATAATCCATCACTCTGTTTTTTTGTTTTCATCTTTTTCCAACAGCACAATCAGTCCTCTCAGGTTGGTTACCCATTAGGTATTGGTATGGTATAAAGTCAAGTATCTATAGTGCCCAGGGGACAGGCTGGGTCACTTACTGTAGTGTCTGCTGTGAAACACACTTCTTAGCTGGGGTAGAATAGTGCCATCATTATATTGTTCCAGGAGAATTTCACAGTTTATTTAACCTAAACATCAGATAGTAAATCGAGCTGTAGGCTATCCATAAATAATGATTCTGATTTTATGGTAGGAGGGTCTTCAGGAAAGGGGCCGGTCAGGTATTGTAGCCCCTGCTGTGAGCTGCACTGAAATGCCCCATGAGGCACAGCAGTGGCAACACATCACAGTTACAACCTGTCTGACAGGCAGTTGTAAATAAAAGCTACTGAGATTTTTTGCGTGGATAATTGTCACACAAAATTTGTCTGCTTAAAACGGGCTAAAATGTTTATTTCATATCAAAATATTCACAATTTGTCTTTATTAAATTTTATTTGCCATTTATTTTTTATTGCAATCTATAGCATTTATTAAAATAAATCAACCTCCTTAAACACTAAGAGCTTAGGTCACAGAGGGGAGAAGTGTGGGACTGACTACAGGGGAAGGTGTTGTCCAGGTGAGTTGCCCCTGCTGTTAGTCCACTGTGTAACCGCATGGGGTAAACTAATGGCGCCCCAGCCCTGTTCACTCCATTTCTCAGGCATTGACTTTAATTAAACCAGCATTCTTCACATTTTACCAGATATATTTACAGAACATTCCTGTCTAACTGTAACCTGAGCTGTAGGCGTTTCACGAATAACAACTGTGATTTTATGGTAGGAGTGACCCCGGGAAAGGGGCTGGACAGGTAGTGTAGCCCCTGCTGTGAAGCCCACTGGGCAGCCCTGTGAGGCACACGCTGACATCTCAGTGGAAGTAATACATCAAAGCTGTTATTTTTAAAATGTCAAATATGTATTTTAAGTTTTTACAGATATTTAGTCCATGTGCTTTTAAGAAATGGAGCCGACTAATGAACCGTGTTCACACCCAGAGGGTTCGGACTGGTATTATAATTGTGTGTGACAGTTTCGAGACTCTATTTAGGAGTGAGGTTAATATCTAAATGAACAAGTGAGAGCCAAGGAGCAGCCTCTTAATCAGAGCTGAATCACACCCCTCCCTGCCCAAGCAAACCAACTGTTTCACAAGGACCGTGAGTGCACAGACACACACAACAACACGGACTGTGACTCACATGCACAAACACGCACATTCAAAATTACATGCAAACACCCACCTGTGCCCGTATGTTACCTGTTACCACAGGCATAACTCATAAACATCACATTCAGCATTTCCAGTCAGGTCTGTATCATCTACGATGGATAAAAACACATTATCTAAATATTGTCATACAGATTTATCACATTCATATTCTTTATACAGGACAGCAGGCAGGAGCTGGGCATTGTGCATACTAAGCACATTCCCAACCAGCTGTTCTGTTTTGTGTCTCGCAACTACAAGACTGACAAATGTAATTTAACTCCCACTGTATCATGAGCTATGGTAGGAAAAGGTGCATCTCAGGGATACAGTGTTTTTCTTTAGCAACAGAGCCGCAGTTGTTTTTGGCTGCAGATCCGTTTGGTTATGCCATCTGACCTCTGGCTTCTGAGCTGCTGTTATTGAAGCACTTCCTCTCTGCCAGGAATTCAGCAGAGCGATTAACTAAAACTCTCTCTGATGTCTTATCAGGGGCACAAATATTACAGCGTTGTTGCAACTGTGTGTGTGTGTGTGTGTGTGTGTTTGTAGTCAGAAGTGCAAAGAAGCATTATTACAACACTGGCGGTGTGACAGAAACACCAGTAGTTACTTTTCCAGTCAAGAGAAACTCAGATCTGTGTTGGTGAGGTTACAGACTAATTGTTCAACTAAACAAAAATGTACCAGGCCAGAATCAGTTGGTTGATGTTCGAGATACTATACTGGCATATGTAAATATAACCTTATCTCAGAATAACTTCGGGTCCATGAAAACACTATTAAACATTAACATTATAAAAAAGAAAATACATCACCACCACCATGATAAATATATTTAAGTTTCAGGCATACCGAAGTTTTTATCTGACGGCATCAGGATTCACTCCAAACCTTCCCTGTGTTTACTGTGACCTAACCACATTTAAATGTGAATGGCCCTTGTAATCAAGGTGTATAAACCCTGCAGTAAACTAACCATCTATGCTCATTGATGTCACAATCACAGTTAACCCACTCTGGCTGTAAACTTTAGATTCTGCTGTCATTTAGATGCTCAAGCTGTAAACTACAATACTGTGTGTCTTTTTTAATCTGGCCTGTATGTGGATTCCTTAGAAAAGTTTCTCAGGTGTCTCCAGGTGAGTCTGCAGATCACCTGCTTGCGTTTTTAAGTTGCTGACATAACCATGCTGTTTCTGTCTTCTCTAATGTCCATAGGATTAATCATCTTGAAACCATTAATAACTAAAATGTACACTATTTTGTGACCATTGATGTAAACTTTGACCAACACTGCCCTCCATATAACATTTCCCCAGCTTCTGACATTGTTCCAAATAATAATATGCAAACAAATAAACAACAACAAAAAACAAACACTTCTTATAAACCCCAAACCTCTTTGCCAAAAGTTATACAGTCTGTTTTTGTTTGTTTTATGGGAAGAATATAGTTTGCGTGAGTACACATTAACAGGTGAAGGGACAGGTAGTAATAGGCATGTTATTCATTGCTCCTCCAGGCACAGAAAGGGTAGCGTTGTGAATTAGCATCCCACTGTTTTCGGTGGGATCAACCCTCTACTTATTGCATGGGATAAGGTGTGGTGCGGGCTCCCTTGCTGAGCTCAGGTGTGTACAGGATGGGTGGATGGCATGGCCTGTGAAAACCAGTGACTGGATGAAGGTGTAGCAGTGACGTGGTGAGCTGTGTTTATGAAAGGCTTCACTGTTCCCGCATGTTCTGAGTGCCAAGATTTAAACCCTGCAAGATCACTACTGTATAAGCCAGTGTCAAATAATCCTGTCAAATAACTCAAATTCTCCCAAATTGTACATAATATAAACATGTTTATTGTGTAAGATTAAAAAACAAGATATGCTGGTAAATGTTAATTGGAAAGGTCCCAGCTGCCCCCACGACCCTGAGAAGGATAAGCGGTAGAAAATGACTGACTGTTCTTTGTCATGACAATCAAGACTGACTAATCCTTCCTCGTGTTTATCATTGTTTATTTTAAGAAAACCAGGGCTCATATACCAGAACTCGTTTGTATGGTTTGTGTCAGTGTGTATGTGTGTATTTGTGTATGTGTGTGTGAGGACATTTAGAGAAAATGATGACATTTTGACTGGTCCTCACTTTTTCAAAGGGCTGTTTGAGAGTTAAGACTTGGTGTTTGGTGTCATGTATTTAGTTGTGATGTGTAGGTCATGGTATGAGGTGCAAGAGAATGCATTATGTAAATATCTGCCCTGTGTGTGTGTGTGTGTGTGTGGGTGTGTGTGTGTGTGTGTGCGTGTGTGTGTGTGCGTGTGTGTGTGTGTGTGTGTGTGTGAGAGTCTTTCATCTCAAGAGTGGCTAGACTTGTTGTTAGGCAAACACTGATGTGTGTGAATCCTAATCCTCAGAATAAGCACAGTATACATCATACTGTATAGCCTATTGAACTATACAGTGACTGTTAATCTATAGTTGATAATATTTGTTTCTCTGCCTGTGTGCGTGTGTGTGTGTGTGTGTAACTGTTAAAACGACAATGAAAATCAACACTGGAAACAGGAAGGGAGGTAATAATGAGCTGCTGAATGGAAACAACTGCAAAATAAAAACAAGCTACTTGAAAACAACGTGAACTGCATCAGTATTTCTGTATTTCTGACAAACTCAAAACACCAGAGTCATGAAAATGACATCACTTCACTGCTAAACTAACTTTATTTAAGTCCAGTACTTACAGGTCAATGCTGGCACAATATTTTCTAGAAATCAGTCCACTTTCAGCCAATTAGGATCAAGGATTTCACTTGCAATTCCTGGGAAGAAAGATACTGGCCTGAGTTCAACTTTCCATTTATACTGCAGCCTCTTGTGAAAAATATGTTATAAAGTAAATCAAATATACTGTAACATATCCTCAGAGTCTATCATGATCCTCAGAGTCTATCCTCAGAGTCTATTTTCAACATATATAGTAAACCTTATTCAATAAACTGCAGCCCCTGTCTGAGGCTAAGTTGGTTTGAAATCAGAACAGGCTCACTCTCGCTCCTGATTTTCCTTTACCACACACAGTAGCTCTGTAATACAGACTCTTTCCCCTCTCTCTGTCTATTTTCTGAATTATTTTGGTCCCTTTATTTGTTTCCATTGCATATCCAAGCCCCACACCTGCAGGCCCCCAGCTTCAGTGGAGTCTACTCATAATAGTCTTCCTGCTGTTTGTTGATTTAGCATTCATCTAACACATTAGATGAAATAAGCACTCCAATTTCTATGCAATTCAGGTGAATAGAGGAGGTGACTGGAGTTTATTTCAGCAAACATTTCCTCATGTGCAGTTAAACTATTCATCACTGACTCAACTTTTCAAAAGACCTTGCAATATCAGCCAGTTTACACAAGAATACATACCAGAAAAATAACACTGTTACACAGAAGTCAGACACTGACACTGATACGTGTTCGCTGATTCATCGTTCATGGATGGGCTCCATTATGTGGAAATGTGTTAACTTTAACAACTGACTTTTTACACCTAGAATTATTCAGAAAACAGCAGTAAGCATCAAATGGAACAGCAAATGTTCTAATAAGATGTGCAGTGTCAATAGATTGTCATATGTGTTACATTCATATAAGTCTCCACTCCACAGAATGACCTGTGGAGCTCTCTGTATTTACCTATTTATTCTATTCTCAGCCTCGCTGAGCGTGTGCAGTCTGACCTTTGAACCCGGTTGCAGGTGTAGTGGCCATGGTTGAGTGGTTGTTTATATCAGCAGATAGAGCTGTGATGTGACACTGACCCAGACCTCCTGACCTGTTTAAACTCTGCCAGCATCCTCTTTCCAGTGTGTCAGGCCAGGTATGACACAATGGGAAGCCCTCATCACTGATCTTAAATGGTTTTCCACGGAATACACACACACACACACACACACGCACGCACACGGTTCCAGAAAACAAGATCAAATACGAGATCATTTTCCACAGAAGTAGTTGACAATACCAAGGTACGCAACACAACACTATGGTCACTTTAAAAGCATGTTAAGATGATTGTTCATGCAAATTACGGAACAGTCAGTTGTGATTTATTGTAAAAACAGCCCTGTTTGTGTGTCTGCGTGTGCGTGCATGTGTGCGTGTGTAGACAGACAGACATACAGATGGAGACTACCCAGGCTCACAATTTGCCCTTTTAATCAATGAGATTTAATGACTCTCTGTTCTTCTCACAACACTATTCATATATATCACAATGTGCTTTGTTAGCATACAGCATCCCTATTAATGATGAAGTGTTTCCATGAAGCACTTGAACCAAATATTCCTGAGTACAACGCTCTCAGGACAATTACAGTGTGAAACCCGGATGGATTTTGTTTTTATCTGGGCTGCAGCTGGACAGGAGAACATAACCCATAGGTTTTGTTTAGAAAATTACCTGTGAAGGACAAGAGATCCAATTAGAGAGCTGACCGTTTCCTCACTGTCCCATTCTACATGTGAGAATCCTTGTAATTATTCTCACAGGGTATTTTTTAACTAATACAGGCAGCAGATTTTATCTACAGCAGTGACGGGTTACAAAAGCTTGTGCCTAGCCTGTCATTGTTATTAACTGGACCTGTAGTTGCATCTGGAAGGATTTCAACTAAAGGGTTGCTTTAGTTTTGAACATAATTGCTTTCACTGAGTAAGAAACAATGTGTTTTGATCCCACATTTGGATTTTACACTGAAGATACTCTCTCTCTCTCTCTCTCTCTCTCTCTCTCTCTCTCTCTCCCCCTCTCTCTACTTTAATGGAAGTATCCAGTAAAGTAGAGAGAGTATCCATTTGATCAGGATTTACAGCTGTGAAGCAAATAGTCAGTATAAAAATAATATCAATCTAAATTTAGCATAATCAGTCAGCTGATTCAGATCTGTCTGACTCATTTGTTTGAACTGTGTATTATAGCCTCCCACCTTTTTGCACCTTAACCCATAAGTTTTCTTTGTGGATATAATGGATGGATGAATGGATGGATTGATGGAACGATAGAAAACACAAACTGAACTCAGCACTTCCATGCACGAGGGGACCGTGTGTGTGTTAAAGAAAGTAACCAGACTACTTTGGAGCTTTAAAATTCCTTCACTTCCGATTGGTGTGACATTTAAAGGCATTTCCTTTGATCCTGTCACTGACCCCTGAGAATACAGCAGAGCAGGTGATGATGCCTACAGAGACAGTGCTGTGCTGCAGAATGACAGGGGAAGGAGGAGAAAACAAAGGGAGCAGGAGGGAGAGAGAGAGAGAGAGAGCAGATCACAGTGATAAAAGAGACAAGATGTTGGGGGTGTATGGAAGTGAGAGGTTACTCAGCAGGGCTTTGGTTACATAGGTAGAGAATGGAAAGTGTCAGGACAGGTGAGAGAGGCCAGGAGTTAGAAAGGGGTGTAACAGATAAAGGATAACATGTCACTGAGGGGTTGTACTATTAACCACTTCCTCAATGACATGATGGAAGATGATCTGACATATTAGCTTGACAATATTTTATTTGCAAAACTGCAGTCCTTCTGCCTTTGTTATTAAACATTTCCTATGCACCACAAGGATCCACATACACTATACACAGTATCAGTACCATTATTCTTGGGTGTATCTGAGGCACAGCGTGCAGGCACAGTGTAGCCAGCAGTCAGGACACGGGTGTACAGATTATATAATCAAAGTTTTTTGGCTGTGCAGAAGGTTCAGTTGTAGCTCACGGCGATGTGGTCTGGCACCTTTCAGTCTGCTTAATAGCTAAGCTAAAGCCAAACAGCAAAGCCAAATATTTCCATGTCATCAAATGAAAATGCAGTTACAGGATCCAAAATAGGAGGTCTTAGTTGCATACTGTCAGAACAGATTTCATCATCACGGGCATCAATGCCAAAAGAAGGCATTTCTGAATGCTAATGTGGCTAAGACAAGCTGTAACTCTAACATTACCATATCTCTGTGAATTAAAGGTAACCACAGTGACACGAAAGAGACATGAAAGTGACATTTAATCACATGATTGACCATCTTCGGTTTTGCCACTTTTGATTTCACTTAACTCACATCACCTTTTTCTCGAAATAAACTCCTTTCAGATTTAGGGTAATAAAGGATATAATGCAGCACAATGTTGATTACACACTATTTGAAACATACACAGTCGTAACAATACACCTTGAATGTGGACACAGAGAGTTTAAGACATGGTGCTGGACTATATGAGATGTCCTTTGACTGATGCTGTCCTCTAAGGCACACAAGGTGTCAAGAGGCCAAAGGTCAAGGCTATCTGTCAGGCTCAGGTGGAACTCATTCGCCCATTTTCACTCATGAAATCTGGGCAATGTGTCCGGAGTTGCCCTTTCACACATGCATCACAGAAATCGTTTGTTCATATGAGACACATTCACACCAACTAGAAATTCTCCATTTGCCTTGGGCGAGAGGTGGGGCCTTGTTTTGTGCGAGAGAGAACTACCACTATGTCCACTTGCTTGCTATTACGTCTGTGGACAATGACCAGCTCTACATAGGGGCTCAATCTGCTATCATCTGGACTTTGTACTCTGGAGCTGCCAGAATTAAGTCTGTTTAATTTCCTGTTCAACTGATTTAGACACACTAATCTAGGGCTGCAACGATTAGTCGCCGTCGTCGACGACGTCGACTATTAAATATCGTCGACAAGAAATTTTGTCGTCGTCTAGTCGTATATTTTTTTAAGCAACGTGATGAACGCCATTCAATTCATTAGAATACATGCAAATAAAGTTGCAATGCGCCACCGGAAAAGTAAGGGGCAATAGCCTGCACCACCTGCGCCCATATTGAACTAAACACTGAAGAAGTTCAATAGCAATAGCAAAGTCGATGTTAGTCGAGTTAATTTCGTTTACTCGTACCAGGATATCCAAAGCCGACGACGACCGTCATGTTACGGTGCTAAAACTGTGTTTACCTTTTCACGTGTCTGAGGAACACCCGGAGTTTTTCAAAGTAACGTTAACGTCATTTTCAGTGACTGAAACCTCCGGTTAAACCCCATCTGAAAAAAATATGCGTCTTTACTATTATACTGTAACGTCCGACCAGACGTATCAGGAAGACGAGGAGTTGTACGGCAGCCCTCTTTATTGGTAACGTTTCTCAAATACAACCTGGTCACTGTCGGCCGCAACCACGCCAACAACAACAGAACAACAAAACTTCCTTATTTATTACACAGGGCTCTCTCCACCAACCAGACGCATTCACAGACTGTGGGACATCACAGAACTCTCACAATAACACTGAACATTAGTGCAGGATCGCTACAATACTATTATATGCATCACTTGTGGACACATTGCGTCTAATACACATAAAGATACACTGCTTTTCAATGAAATCCAATTAATACCCAACTTTGTTAAAAACGGGAAACGTAGCAAATAAATAATCGATAATCGTTGACTAATCGAAAAATTAGATTATAGATTAGTCGACGACAAAAATAATCATTAGTTGCAGCCCTACACTAATCTAAATTGTAGACTTAAGTTTTTTTTAGTCCTAAATAACAATAAGGAGCCAATAACCATTGATCCAAACTGTGAGTTTATTTATACTGAAATATACCAAACTCGTGCTTCACATTGTGGTTTGTGAGCTAACATGGCACCTCGTCTCATCAAAAAGGCTACACGAATATGAAATTTTAAATGTTTAAGTTAATGTAACATTCGTCTAATATTGATAAGTGCAGCTATTACAAAATCTGCCTCGAACGGCACAATAAATCCTGAGGTGTAGCCTGGTAAACAGAGCTAGAATATGGCTGCACCTTGTTAACAATCAAACTAGGATTATAAGGCGTCAGAGACACGTGAGGAGACAGAAAGACAAAATGCACTGTAACTACGTCACCAGTGAGGGCTGACACACACACACACACACACACACACACACACACACACACACATACACATTTTAAGGGTACGAGTGATTACAATGAAATATCTGTGTCACTAGTCACATTGGTGTTCTGTAAAGGAGGTATTTCCTCCCGTAGTGTGACTGAAAAGTGACACTTACATGTACATTAAAGAGGGAAGTGCACTGTTGGATTAGAGAAAAAATAAAATATGTAAAGATGCCATAAATTATAATATTCTCTGAGGGTTCATAAGTTAAACAAACAGTAAATAGTATAGTAAGAAACAATTCCAACAGCCCGCAAGCAAGAAACTCACAGCACACACACAAATACAGTTTCTCACAGTCTTGAAAAGCAACTTCTCCTGGTATCTAATCCTGACACTTGACCTGCAGTTACTGTAGCTCTACCCCATCTACACATGTATACACACACACACACACACACACACACACACACACACACAATCATTTCCCTTGGAAATACTCCCAAATCTTATCATCTCATTTTACAAGCTGTCACAAACTTACAAAACAACAGCAGTGAAAGGTAACAGGCTTCTGTTACTGTGTGTGTGTGTGTGTGCGTGTGTGCGCATGCATGCTGTCTGTTTGTGATTACCTGTCTGTTTGGGGAGGTATACAGTTTCCTGAGTGGATGAGCTCCTGTAGGAAACCAATAAGTCCCATATGTCTGGGGATGCCCTAAGGTGTAACACCAGAGACAGGTTCCAGCCACAACAGTTAGCTGTTCTGCCCTGGGGAGGATAAATGAGGCTGCACCAGCTTAAGGCAGATATCACATCTGTGGTATCTTGGCCATCATATTTATTTGTCTCTCTGTCTGTCTGACTGACATACTGTACTTTCTGTTTGTGATGTTTCCTTCTGAAAAACTTGTGGTAAAAGTAAAAGAGAAAGCTTGACATAGTGAAACGCAAAAATGATCATTTAACGAATAACAGTACGTATAACAACTCATTCTCCAGTAGTTCAACATAAAACAGACATGCAAAAGTACATTTAACTGCAGCCTCAACCAACTCCTGAGAACAAACCCTCTATGTTATATTAGTCCACACTGGGTTTATCAGAATGTCTTCTCTACAAACATGTATGAGAGCCGGGAGCGTGAACCACAAGAGTAAAAATGGATGCAAAACAAATGAATAAAGCTGGACGTCTCATGAATAGGAAGATATTCCATGATGTCATCCACCTTAATTACTCTGTAATTATTAAAGCTTATCTATTATCTTTCCTTTGGTACCAATGGGGTGCTTTTGATTGAGCCGACTAGAACATGCTCTGACGCAGAGAAACGCGCCGGGCAGGTAACGTGTCACAAGATGACATACCATCAGTCACACTCACATCCACGTCCATAGAGATTTTATAGTTGGACCTTACCCGCACGTCAATGGAACGTACCAGAGAAAACAGAGAGCCACGGTAGACCTTCCCTCTGTGAATCAGCATTTTTAACCAGTGAGTCACACTGCTGCTCCCCACTGTAAGATCAGCATATCTAAATCAAAAATCAATTTTACATGGAGCTTGAATTCACTTTCAGGGCCAGAATCTTGTTTTTGTTTCTTTTATAAGGACGTGGAACAAATGCACACAGAGATCCCCTCGGTGGACCAACACTGATTTATCACTAAAATGAAAGTGAAGTATACGCAAGCACAGGGAAAGCAAAAGTAAAGCCACAACATAAAACGTTTAAATGCATTCCTGCAAGTTGTTTTGGTGGAGCTGTGTTCATGTCTACCCTGTAGAAGTGGTACGATGACTCCAGGACATCTTTTCCTGTTCATTCAGTTTAAGACTGATGGCATGTAAAGGAAGGTAAATGCTGCTGCAGTATTTTTTTCATTTCATTCATAGTTCTCTTGAGGGAATAATATAATGTATATATTAGCATTGCAGATGACAGTCAGTGAAACAGCAATGCAAAGCATGCCAAGATGACTCACTCTTTGCACGCCACAGCTTTTTCTCTTTTGTCTCTCGCACCATTTTCTCTCACTTATCCTGCACCACCCAACACTGCCTTTTGTGTTACTGCTGTACATTTTGAACCGTGCTGTTATAATTTAATAATAGAGAACACCAAACTGAGTTTTAATTGATCTGTGTGTTACACCTTATTTGTATGTTTTGCTGTGTTGGCATGGAAATGCCAGCACAGCAAAACTCATAACAATATTATGCAACACGATATCACCAATAATACACTTAAGGTTGCATAATTGTGAATCTAGTGTGTGTGTGTGTGTGCGTGCGTGTGTGTGTAGCCTGCAATGACACAGCAGACTTAACTTCATATGCTTCACACTGTTTAAACTGTCATCTGGCCTGTTCCATCTGTGCTAATGTTAATTGACTTTTCATGTGGTTGCAGCGAGCGATGTTATCTGCAAACCACAGGCGCCGTTTCTGGACCCCAACCAATCTAACCGAAGAAAACAAAATAGAAAAAACAACAGCCACCGCCAATCTGCTTTCTGGCAAAATGTGTGGTCTGTTAATAAAGCAGATGTGATGGACTCTGGCGTGGTGGCTGTTCGTGTGTTGGTGTGTCACAGAATAATAAAAGAAGACTACAATACTACAATATATACTAGGTGGGTGTGTGTGTGCGTGTTCATATGTGTGCGCGAGTGTATTTTCATAATGTTTAGGTGTGTCTGTCCTCATATTTTTGAGTTAAGAAGTTTGTTTCTCTTTGTTTATAGTGATTGGGACAAATGAAAACAACAAATTTCCTACAAACAAAAGAGATCAGATACAGAATATTGACATTATAATTGTGTTTATATTATATAATTTGCTCTCCTGAACAGCTTGCAGCTGTAATATCCATGACTCACTGAAGTTAGTCATAGATACAGTGGAAAGGACTATGATGCACGAGATGATATGGGTTTACTAATTAACTAAGAAACGCCCATTGGTTTATTTAAATCTCACTGGGTTGAGCACAAAAATCATTTTTCCAAAAACACTCCCTTACTCCATTAGTGTGTTTACTTAAAACTACATTCAGTTCAATTATATTTTTCATGCATTTATGTTATGCATGATTTTTACTTACTACTTGCTACATTGACTTTTTCAGCCATATACCATACCAGAGGTATCTTACTATGAACTCTACATTATCCTTGTATAACCTTAAATGTATTTAACCTAACTGCAAAGATTAACAGCAACTATTTTTTATCATTTACTGCAATTTGGTGTCTAGATTTAATGCTCCATCTTTTATAGAAATATAAAAGAAATATAGAAATCTTTGCATAAGTTCAGTACTGTTACAGATAAATGCTTTGTTTTATATATTGCTCAAGTATGGAACCGATCAAAGTTCCAACTGTATTTAACCAAATCAAAGTTATGCACCTACGTCTGTGCACATGCACGCAGGCAAATCATTAGCCGTAAATATGCCAAGCAGTTAATTCGGTTGTGGTATGTACCTGTAGCCAAAACAATTAGAATTGTCAAAGCAAGTACTGTGTTAGACAACCACACTGCAGTTTCCATCATAGAGATAGTGTATTTTCAAAACAACTCACATTTATAATGTCAGCTAATGAGGCCTGATGTCTTTGTAAACAAGCTGTGTCTTTACATGTCACATCCCAACCAGACTGTGAGGGAATTAGTTGGAAATAGAAGCATAAACAAAGACTTTGTTTTGAAGTTCATGCTCTCGTTGTATTTGAATACAGCTGTGAGCAGAGGCCTTCATTTTGCCTCTGCTGTTCTCTCATCTTTAAATGGATTTTTTCTTTTCTTCTTCTTCTACTGACCTTTCAAGTTGAATTACATGAGTCCTCAAACCGCAAATGTAAAATAATTTTATATAATGAACATAAAGAAATGAATTTCAAACAATTACGCGACATAGATAGTT
This sequence comes from Trinectes maculatus, assembly GCA_016785345.1. NCBI lineage: Eukaryota > Metazoa > Chordata > Actinopteri > Pleuronectiformes > Achiridae > Trinectes > Trinectes maculatus. The sequence continues at coordinate 17,794 of JAFBJQ010001612.1, read as the reverse complement.
CTTCAGAATATTAAATATAATATTTGTCTATATAGACAAAAATCTAAAAACCCGCCCCCTGTTTGTCGTTTATTGCATTTCATGTGGGGCCAACACGTGATTCAGTTATCATAGACACTATCAAACAAATACTGTGGCGTAAAGACAAACATACAGGTGTTTCATAACTGATGATAACAGCAAGTCTAACTGCAAAAAACAGCTAAACTCAAACTAAAGGACCAAAGCAAAATGACTTATGTGATAGAGTAATATTTTAAAAAGAAGCGAGCAGACGCTGCTGAATATCATGTCATAATCTCTTTGGTACAGGCCCCACAGCTCAGGCAGCTAGGAAAGATAACGCCTTCAACCTAACGGAAATGCAGGAGGTCAGAGTCAGATAAGAGATGAGAACTGTCCAGTCGTCCGGGTGTACTCTGTGGATGAGGTGATAGCAGGGTTCTAAAAAAACATGACAAAGCATCATGAGCGGGTGAGCAGCAGACTCAGCCGGCTAAGGATCCCGACGTATCATTGTCTTGGTGTATTGTGGGGATAATAAATTGCAGTTCACTGATCAGGCACGTTTACAGACAGAAAGGGAGACAGGGAGACAGAGAGAGACAGACGAGGAAATGGAGAATGATAATCTCTCCTCTAAATCAAACCTCACTTACATTCCATAAAGGAAGAACAAATGAGGAAATAACCTTTATTTGCACGTATCTACCATGTTTGGATAAGTTAACTACATATTGTTTCCAGACTCAGTGTAAAATATACAAGAACATTGATCAGTCGGTCAAAATCCATCCAGCCACCTTCCTGCACACACATGCACACGCGAGCGTGCACACACACACACACACACACACACACCGGCATGAGCATATCCGTCCCTCTCATGAAGACACACTAAGAGCACTGGCCTGAAGATAAGAAGATAATTACTGCTGAGAATTAGGTGATAAAAGGTGGAGTTTTCATTCAAGTCAAGAGAATTGTGTTCCCACAACATCTGATATTCTTTTTGAATGGTGAGAGTACCAGAGTGTTGAATTAGTTGTGTTGTCCTAATAGTGTTACTGTGTAAAGTGTTCTCAAGTTCTTTTTCTTTTTTGGTTTTGTGAGTCATTGTAATTCAGCCCTGAAAGTGTCTACTGGTGGTTAAGTGTCCCAGTTAAACCTGTATGAGCATCTGAAGGCTCTTGTAATTCGCTGTTTCGCTGCAGGGGAAGAGGAATAACAACCCATAATGACTGCAAACAAGTTTGTAGCATCACCAGACGTTGTTCTGCAGATGTTAAATAGAGAGATAACTCTAGCCAGGAATCACAGCCATTAGCTTTTCATTTTGGATGAGGGTCATCCTGTGCTCAGGCCAACGCCATGCACATACTGTTCTCACATGATGACTTCTGTGTGACTCACGCAACCAATTTTCTACTATTGAGATGTGGAAAGAGAAAAGGAGGCAACACTCAAGTGTTGAAAAGAAGAAAGGCATGGCAGGGCAGGGAGAAGACAGAAAGAGAAAGGGAGGAAACAGGTAGTCACACAGCATAGACACATGATCTGCCAGCTCACAACTTGCTTTGGGTGGAAGCAGCAAATCTGAAAATAAAGAATAGATCTGAATTAAGCCATTTGTTTTGTTTTTTGTCAGTCAGGTAAACAGGCTGAGCTTTGAAAACTGAAGACACTTAAATTAGTGTTTACATACATCATATTAGACGTTCTGTGTTTAAAATCATGTGTGGGTCAAAGTGTTATCACAGGAAACAGGTGAAATATGAAAATAAGTATCTTTCTCCATATTTGCGTGCATTTCCTGCGAGTGTGTGCGCCCATGTGATAGAGCAGTGCACGTTACCTCTTCCCCCCAGTTTGTTTTTCATGCTCTGCTTGTTGAAGCAGACTATTAACGGTTTGAGGCAGACTTAGTCAAACAGTGCTTATCTGAAGTGGACCCCATTAGCCCTCTAAATGTGGCAGGCCAGGGGGTTGGCGGTATTGAGCAAAGTCAGCGAGCACATATGATGATGAATTAGTGGTGAGAAAACTTGTCAGCCAGATTTGAAAAGCCAAAAGATTAATGAGTGTCAGCTAAGCCTTGTGTAAAACACCCAAAGACCACCTCAGGGTTTTCAACAGATTTACACAGCAGGGAGGATCTGGCCTGTCAGAAAGCCTGTAACCTGTAGAAAACTGAAAAATACCATCATTAGCCAGGAAAAAAAGACAAATTAAGACCAAAACTCCAGCCTTACTGAGAAAAACAAACAAACTGATAAAGGGGCTCCGTTGACCCGAGATGAGTCGACAAGTTAAATCTCTTTTCATTATCAGTGGAGCGGCTGCGTGGGTTTCTCTTGATGACAGCGCAGATAAAAGTCTCAGCCGTCCACTTCCTTGAGAGAATTCAGGACATAGCTAGACTGAACACACAACTCAGAATTCAAACAGAAACAGTTGATACGTTTGACATTCCTCGAGCTCATGGCAACAGACTGAAATCATGTCCACTTCCCTCAGTTTGAAGTTTCTTAGGTTGAAACCCATCTCTGTCCAGACAAGTATTTTAGCTACATCTTAGAGGAAACGCATTCATACATCACACCTGAAAACACACATTCAAACTGGGCCTGTGCGTAGCTGCGTAAACAGATTGTCAGATTGTCTTCTCTGGTTGATTAGCTGCAAAATGTCATGAATGAGGAATTTCTAGGGCCTGTGACAAGGTGAAAGTCTTTTGCTGTGTCCGAAATCACTCACTCGTTCCCTACTCCCTACTCCCTATATAGGGAAATAAATGTAGTGCACTATATAGTGAGCTCAACAGAAAAATCTTTCGGACACTTTCGGATACTACTCTCTCCGCCGGTAATTACGTCATTGCTGTCGCACAATTAAAACGTACCTCATTATTGTCGTCTCACAAAATACTTGTTTGTTTACCACTGCATTTTTATTAAATTAGAGGCTTTTGATTACTGTCCTGTACTTTTTATGTTCATATTTTGTTATATTTTATAATATTTATGTATAACTGGGCCTGTGCGTAGCTGCGTAAACAGATTGTCAGATTGTCTTCTCTGGTTGATTTGCTGCAAAATGTCATGAATGAGGAATTTCTGGGGCCCGTGACAAGGTGAAAGTCTTTTGCTGTGTCCGAAATCACTCACTCGTTCCCTACTCCCTACATAGGGAAATAAATGTAGTGCACTATATAGTGAGCTCAACAGAAAAATCTTTCGGACACTACTCTCGGCGCCGGTAATTACGTCATTGCTGTCGCACAATTAAAACGTACCACATCATTGTCGTCTCACAAAATACTTGTTTGTTTACCACTGCATTTTTATTAAATTAGAGGCTTTTGATTACTGTCCTGTGATTTTTATGTTCGTATTTTGTTATATTTTATAATATTTATGTATATTTCCCTCCCGTCCGTCCGCCATTTTCACTTCCGCGCAGCCCAGAGAATTTCTGGCAATGCATGATGGGATATCTTGCTCCGGTTAGTGACCATCGGATGTTCACTACATTTTGCAGTGAATTGTGGGATACATTGAGTGCACTATATAGTGGACTATGTAGGGGTTAGGGGGCGATTTCGGACACAGCCTTTGTCTAAGTGAGTGGTAGAAATTCTTAGGATCTGCAACCGGTAGTCGAGTCCAGTCAGGGAATAAATGGGCTGTCTCTTCTCTTCTGTCTCTGTTTCTTCTCACTGACACCAAATTACAGCACCAGAGATGATGAAAAGAAAGTGTGTGTGTGTGTGTGTGTGTGTGTGTGTGTGTGTGTGTGTGTTTGCCTATAAAGACTGTAAATAATATATAAAGCTTATACGTCTGCTTTATTTCACATACATTCACGCATTCAAAACTGTTCGCACACATTCACTTCAGTTAGTAAACACACAGAGAGAGAGAGAGAGAGAGAGAATCTGGATTCTCTGCCAGGATTTGCTTTGAAATCTCATCGACTGATGTGATCTGATGCCAGACACAGCAAAATCAAACGTGTGTGTGATTGTTTGTGTGTGTTTGTGTTTCTGTGCGTGTGCGTGCGTGTGTGTGTGTGTGCATGCTTGTGGCCATGTCTGAACCTGTTCACACACCTGAAGCCACAGAGGAATGTCCTTCACAGAAATCCAGCCACATTATGAACCACAGCTATGTCAACGCTCTTGTGTATTTTATCACTGGCAAGTCCAATGATGCAGCATCTGGCTGCTGAGGTGCTGAGTTATTCCATCTGCATCCATACCAGTGCGTACATACTAGTTTTTTTAACTGGAGAAGTGTGCATTCAGAAGTTCCTCTCTTTCCTGATTTCCAAACACACTCCTCCCCCCTCCTCCACTAATGAGGGGGGCTCCCAGCCTGGTCCCAGTCACTCATCCCGCTCCGCTCCTCTTTGTCTCACCTGGGGGGGGTTGAGGACGTAATTGGCCAAGCCTGCTCAGGTGAAAGCAGGCCTCTTGTCTGGGGACACAAAACCGTCTCTCTGTGTGTGTCTGCAGTACCACAAGGTCAAAAGGACATGCTGTGTTCAGACACACAAACACACACGGTGCCTTCTTCACTCATCCTATCACTCCCCCACCCCCACCCCCACCCGCCCCAACAATCAGTGCGCTACCTGGGAAAGGTAATTATTTGCTCTCACGTCTGTCTTCTGGCTTTCAGGGCTCTCAGCTGCCAGGTATGAGCAGAAACTGACAGGAAGAATGATGGAATTCTGCTTTCACTGCCGTGTTGGCTATGCTTTCTATACCTTTTCTTCTACTTCCTTTTACCTTCTGTTTGAAATGTGCATTTTGTTTATGAGCTCATAGTTTTTCACAGATTAATACTCAGCAACTACTCCACGTGCTGTGTCTCAAAGAACTAAGGTTTTATTTCGATATTTTTGTTTGCCAAAAGTCTTGTGTGATAGCTTCGCTTCACAAAGACCTGAATCAAGCTGACACAGTTCGCCCCAAGCCATCCAAAGACAAAAGAAAAAAGCAGCACGTTGTGGTTTGATGGGGTTATTTGTTTGGCTGCATCTTAAAAGAGCATCCCAGAAAGTTTCCATCAGAATGACGCATGAGCAAACCTCACCAAACCAGAAATGCTGCTCCCGATATTGGAGTCATGAGGCTCTTGAGTGGGAATAATAAGCTTTGTGGTTGTCATGGTAGCGTGTGTTCATCACACATTTGACATTGTTTATTCTCAGGATGATGCTGAACGAGAAGATGCCATCAAACCGTAGTGACCACCACTTGACTGTCGACTCCGTAATGTGACTCAGTATTATCAATCCATGCATATGTTATTTAACCAACTAATCTGAGGGTTATTACATCACTGGAAGCAGCAGACTAACGCTCACATACAAATAAAATAAGTTTTTGGCATCAAGCACCATGTTGCTGTAATTTCACTGAAGTCGGAGTCACAGTCCAGTTAATGCACCTGGAAAGATAAAGAGAAGCATATCAACAAACACTTTTTGACCTCAGTGACCTCATGGCTCCTTTTGGGTGAAGACCCTTTGTGTAACTCACCGTGTCCACTGGGTGAGTATCCATCCAAATGCACTAATGACATTTACTTATTTCTTTCCCCTGCTGTACACATGTTGTATATCGTCATCATCTTATTTTAAAATTTATTTCATATGTTAAACAACAAAGAAAAAGCAGCAGTTCAGCTGAGGCTCAGGATAACTGATGCCGATATTAAGTCATCATCCACATCACATGACATTACCTGCCATTTATCTCCTCCTCAGTTGCTTCACAAGATTTCATGCCATGAATCCAGTAGTTGTAAAGACATTTCACACAAATTGTCAGGGGACCACTACAGTCATCAGGTTTTATCAGCTGGGCTCCCTGACTGTGACAGACTGACAGACTGATGATGCCATCCACAAAGACTGTTCATACAGTATCCTGTCAAAACCACCTCAGAGATCAGTAATCACCGACTGTAGGATCCTGCTTATTTCCACAACCAACCCCTCTCCGAACAGATTTATGATCTGCCTGGGTGGCCCCCGTTGGGAACTGAACTCGTAACCCTGTACGTTGTATTGACAGAGAACACACAGCATGTTGTACACAATACATCTCCCATTGGCCTCTCACTCACCCGTGCTGTGCAGCAGCTTTTCTTCTCTTATAGCCCATGACAGAAGGCAAAGAGACGAGGTGATTCAGAAAGCACTACGTCATCTGGCATCCATCACAGCGGCTGAAGTGAATTTGTCTTAATTGTTACGCTTGTGACTTTCTTTGCGTGGAACAGCTGGAATCATTGTTAAAGTTGCTCGGTCCTCTGTGAATCGCAGCCTTGCACAACATGCACCGAGATGCTCGGTCTCACTGTGACACCAGCTTTCTTGTATTTTGATCCGATGGGGACACTGGTGCCCAAGTGGTGTAGCAGCAATAAGGGCATGGGTAATAAGATGCGCACGCATGCAGAAATGAACACCGCTGTGTGTTAAATAATAACCAGAAATGTCAAGCATTGTGTGTTTTCCTCATGCCAGTTACAAAAGCAAACAATGGCTGTGATTTTGTCCCATTGTTACGTGTATCTCCAGAGTATCATCGCTGGTCCGCACAGTAACACGGCTCAGTCACTGAAAGACGAGCTAAGTGGAGCAGCCAAGATGGATGGAGAGCTATCGCTTATTGCCCAAGAGCATGAGGATTGCTCCTGAGCAGCAAGCACATGAGGATAATGCTACAACAGCAACCCAAAACCATCTCCACAGTCTTTCTCCCATTACCTCTTTAATGACACACCTATTGTCAGGCAGTTTCTTTTAACAGAAACCCACTTGTAATAATATAAGTCGGCTATTTCTGGCACAAAGTTAGACGACTAAAAGCGGTGACACGTCGGTGAGATACAGATGGATGTCACTAGAAAAGGGACATTTTTAACAGCTGGTAAAAAAACCCACTAATAGTTCTTTTTGTTGTGTCTTTTGATTTCAGTGGAATGGAGCAAATAACTGTCAGTCATTTCACCCTGTGAGAAGTTGACATGCTAGAAATACCTGGTTGGGACAGGTTTTAATGAGAATAAAAACGAATGGTTTCACTTGCCTTCTTCGTGCTGTCTGCGACCCTCTGATGTTATGCTAATTATAGTCATTTGACACTGTGACCTGTGGATCAGAGATAAAAAGCAGGCAATCTGCATGTGAGCCTGACTGTCTGCCAACATGTGGAAGAAAACTCATTCACGGGGGCTTAAAGTGCACACAGGTGTCTGTAACAAAAGTTTTGTCATGCACCCTTTTGGACTTTAATAGTTTGATAATGCTGAGTTTGTGTTGAAACTTTAATTTGCATAATTTTCATGTCACCAGATGGTGTGCGTGTGTATTTCTTGTCGATTTTATTTCCTGCAACATTTCGTAATAATCTGGCACCGACACCGTTTGGCATGTGTCACTAAAACACTGATGTTCAAGGAGCAAGTCACACAATGTTCCCCAGCCTCCATATTTATTCAGTTGTTTAAGGTTTGTTGTTGATGACACTGCCATGGGAAACACGTACACACGCACAAAAGAAGTCCCAACAGGTGGAACAGGTAAATGGCCCTTCAGGTGAAGAGAGAGCTGGTAGCCAGAAATGGGCAGACTCTCAGCTGTTGCTGCTACAGGCTAATATGGAGCTGAAACTGAGACAGAAAGACGTGAGACCGGTTCTTTCAGCACACTGAAGTGCTGGATCAGGTGCATTAAGACGATGGTTTTAGGTACTGGAACTCAAATCCTCTGCACTTCTCTCTAGCCTTTTTTAACTCAGCTAAATATTTGCATTATTATTTTTCTTTTTTTGTGAAAACCTGATTAGCAGCCAACCTAATTTTGATTTCAATCACTTGCCAAAAGCCTGATATGGCACAGTTACTATAAAAAGTATGAGATGGCCACATATTTGTTAAAAAAAAAACCCTGCTTAGAATGTTTTTCGGCAAGTAGCATTATAAATTAGTTTCTTTCTTCAGCCTCTTTTCTTGACAACATGTCTCAACAAATCAGGGTATTATAGGAAAACTGTAATTGAACTTTCTTGTATGTTTACTCCTGGATTTTACTTTCACCATTGTTTTTATGTGCTCAGTATGATTTAGCGAGTCGACCCTGATGCCAGGCTGCCTCTGACAGCGGGGCTGAAAACCCTCAGCAGCACCAAGCAAGCTTCTTGAAACCAGTAGCATCTCAAAAGCAAAGAGAAGCTGTGGAGGTCCATGTCCATTTGAGCTGATTTTACTCTGTAGTGTCAGCTGTATAAGTGGCCACAGACTAAAGATCTCAATCCACGGTGTTACTCGACAAACCAGATGATGATAATGATACGAATAATTAAGAAGCAAACTATGATTAAAATGAACTGATAAAGTGACCTGTGATGATGTGTAAACAGTCTCTATGTGGACGCTCTACATAGGGGGTCGTCATTACTGTCCCTGCTGCTAATTACCTCTGATCCTGATCACACACACCTACAGGAGATACGCAGACCAACCAGCATTCTGCTAAGTATGTGCCAACCTGATCTCATTAGTCTAACAGCTATCTGCTAATGGCCTTAGTAGTGCTGAATGTTACTAAACCATTTAACCACCGTGAGCTTCGCCTTCCAGAAAATGTTAAACCATTTAGGAGTATTGGGAGCTAAACACCATTCATTTTTATTTATCGCCTTACCTTACTCCTAAAAGTTTAGATGAATGCATTGTATTGCACTTTTTGTATGTGTATAAGTACAAAATGTATTAATTTAATATTTAATAAATATGAAATGAATGTAAAATATAAATCTAAAAAAGCTGACGGACTAGAAATTAAATGAATAAAACCCTGCAATTCTACATCTGATTCAGCTAATTTGATCAGTCTGCTCAGCGGCTGGGAGTCGACAGGCATCAAACTCAGGCCTCAGGAAGACCATTCATTCCCATGATTCTATGTTTGCTCTTATTTCCTTTCCTCCCCAGTGTCCTTTGAGATCTTTCGAGAAGGTAGCTGTCCCGTTTCTGTGGTGCTGCTTTACTTTCTTTTTTCTCTCTTATCACGTTGTTGCTTTTTCATGCCATGCACGGCGGCATATTTATCCAAGATAACAGTTGGGTTTCCCCTTTACTTTGTGGGTGATCAGGATAATTGCTGTTAGTGCGTGCGTGTGTGTATATGTCTCCATCCGTTCTGCTCTGTAGATTGTTCCTGGTTATTCTAAGCACAACCACTGATTGTACAGGAACACAAAAAACAATACATTTATACTCTATCAAATGTGTGTGTGTGTGTGTGTGTGTGTGTGTGTGTGTGTGTGTGTGTGTGTGTGTGTGTGTGTGTGTAAATAACAGATGGAGAGTGGTGTGCTGTCACACATTTGCATGGAAAAATCCCGTTTGGCAACTTCCAGTTCCAGTTTCATGGAATGTTTCTGTAGGATTCTACTAAAATCTCCAGCATCTTCCTGAGCATCAAAAGAGATATGAAACATAGAATAGTAGGGGAGGAAAAAAAAACCCTGGGGAGGAAAACTGAGCAATTAGTTTTAAAGTAGTTCCAAAAAGTTGTAAACACAAAAAAGCAGAGGATGGAGAAAGATGGAGCAGCCTCAAAAATGTGCTATTGCAAATAACCCTCAAAAACATAAAAGAGGGTTTTTATTAATAGCAAAAAAATATTGCTGAATCAGATTTATTCTTGCAACAGATCCAGTTACCAGTAAAGATAATGGAATAAAGCTACATAAAGAAGACATACTCCAGCAACAAAATATATAAAGTACAACTGGAACACACACTCTTAGCAGAAGATAAGAGTGTTTCTTTGTTTACTCAGGAAATATTTGAGTGTATCCAGGGCAAGATGCCATGGTTCTCTCTGTCTGTCTGCTTAACTGTAATCTGAAGTAATTGTGTTTAGAAAACACTCGAGCTGGGAGACTTCCTCCCTTTGAGAAACAAGAGTGACAAAAGGAGAAACCCGAGCCCAGGGTGACTCTTTATCTGTATCTGTGTCTGTCCTCTTGGCCAGTTGCTTTTTACATGACCTGACTTTGATGATGCCTTTGATGGAACAAGATAGAGCATGGTTTTCTCCACAGGGAGCGCACAACCAGCCGCGCTCAGTATCTTTCCAAGAAATACAGTTTCTTTTATGGCAACTGTAAACCGGCATTTTTAAATTCTCCATAGAGCTGCGGTTATAAAATTGAGTTTCCTACACACTGACCACAAGAGCCAGACAGTTCATGTGCTAACATTGGTTTTGATCTGTGGACTGCAGTAAGGTCAGAGGTCAGAGTTGGGCCGTGCAGGCAAGAGCTGCACCATGTCCACGTCTGCCTCCTTTATAATGCGAGCTAAAGGTGAAGTGCAGAGTGAAAGTAGAGGAAGCAAGTGTCGACTTTTCCTCAGGAAACAGAGTCCATTTCCACTTGGCACATGGACTGAAGCGGAACTGGTCCTGCGTAAGCCCAGCCTGTTAAAAATAACCCGGTATAAAGGCAGAGAGCTGCAGGACGCAGCCTCACACAGCACCTGCTGGAGCACACACACGCATACATACACAGACATAGTGAAGCAGAGGAAGATGGAGTGGTGTGTGTAGATGGATTCCAGTTTAGGTCCAAAAAAGAAAGAAAGAATGAAGAAGAGCATTGTCAACCAAGCATTTTACATTTTATATTGACATGTTATGAGCTACAGGCACCAGCGTATCTGCATATAGCCAGAGAGAGGAGCATTATGTAATTCACATGATGACTTGAGTCAGTTAAACCCCAGAGGGATGATATCATGTCTCTCTCAGCCCGTTCGTTTGGAAGCTTCATGAACTGAAGTATCCACTGACCCCCTTTTTAGTTCTAGTCACTGGATGGACACTATTTTATACATGATATTAATGTGTTTGTGTCCAAACAGAGGCGTCATTGTGTCTCACTGTCTTATTAGTCACTAACTGAGTAAAATTAGTTTCATTGTCTGTACATGTTATGAGACTGACTGCGAGCTGAACCATTAAAAACATCTCATTGCAGTTAAACAACAGTCTGATGTTGTCTCTGTGTTGTTTACACCTGTCCAGTTGTTTTCCATGATCACCGAGACCCGCCAGCCTGTACATTACCATAGCAATGACTGCGGGGGACGTTACAGGTTGTTTTGGGAAAGAGGGGTGAGGGGGGGGGTCATTGAGAAACATGTAGTCCTTTGTTGACATCCAGATTAACAGGCTGTTTCGATGAGACTCTTCTTCACACGTGTCTGTTTGCGTTAAACACGCAGCGATCAAATCGGGCCGCATTAATGATGCGCCAGTGCGTGTTTCAGTCAAACTGTCACACATAGTTATACACACACACGCGCGCACACACACACACACAGGCAATATATTTATGTTTTCTCCATAAACAGTATGAATGTTTGTACTTGAACGCAGCACCATGCAGACTCTGTGATTGGATCCTTTACGCTCCACGGCCGCAGCCTGGGTCAGTGTCGCCCCCTGTGTCTCTACCTCACACACACACGTATACATGAGCCTGTGTGAAGTTTTAATTCCTTTCTTTAAATAAAACGAAACTCTTTGATTGGTCTGTGTTCTGATGGAGCGCGTGTGATCCACTGCCACATATGGGACTATAGGTAATGTTCACTGGTTTAAATTCCACTCCTGCAAATTCGGTTTTGTTTTGCACTTCGCAGACAAACCTGTCTCGCTGCACCTAGATGTCATTTGCTGTTTGTTGGCGCTGCTGGCTGCCGTGGGGGGAGGGGGAGGGGGGAGGGCTCCTGGGGCCACACCTCCGTCCCGGTGCCACACACGGGACCTATAAGAGGCTCCGCAGCCGCTCTCCATACTCACATCCTGCATCCTGAAACGCTCCTAGGCCGCCTGCCCTCCCTGACACACACATACACACACACACACACAGCCGGTGTGTGGACACACACACACACACACACACCTCTGACTTGTCGCCCGCTGTAGAGCCAAGCGGTCATGGCTGTGGCAGACGCCGTCCTGCCCGCTGTCACGTCCTTCCCCTGTGTCCAGCCCATGGATGGAAAACACTTTGACAACGTAAGTACACGCTCCTGTGTTTGTGGCTTAGAGAACAGACTGCGCATTGTGTAAATTTCAGGCTAACGTCAAGTTGTGTATGTGTGTGTGTGTGCAGCTGTGTAAGGTGGAGGAGTGTGCGCGCAGCGGCGCAGCAGGTGGCGCAGCAGGTGGCGCAGACAGGCCGCTGATTGAAGTGGAGTTCAGCATCGTGCAGGCTCCTGCGCTGCCTCCTAAAGACGACGACGAGCTGAGCAGATTCCTGGACCTCGAGTTTATTCTGGCCAACTCCATCGGCTTCGACGCCTCTGCTCCTCAGCACCAGCACCACCACCACCACCACCACCAGCAGCAGCAGCAGCAGCAGCACTGTGCCTATTCTCTGCCGGAGTCTCCGGAGAGCTGCGCCTCAGTGCCGGACTGCGGCGATAGCGCCTCCACGCACCTGGCCACGCACACCTACCGCGGCACCGCGAGCTTTGCCGGCGGCTCGAGCCCCGTGCGCAGCCTCATGGCGGAGCTCCTCACGCCGGAGATGAGCTACCCGGGAGAGGCTTCACCGGGCAGCGGCGGCAAGACGAGAGACGACCGAGAGTACACCGAACTGCGGGCGATGAACCCCGTCTCTCTCCCGGCTGCTCCTGCTCACCACCCAGCGGCCACATCTCCGCCACCGCTGGGATACAAAATCAAAAACGAGCCTGTGGGTCAGTCTTGTATGATGGCGGCTGCTGGTGGGGACTTTATGGGACAAATGTTTGAGAAGCACCAGGTTCAGAGCGCGCACCCGGCTACTTTTACGCACCTGCACGCCGCAGCTCCCGGTGCGATGCCGGGCTTCTCCGGTCACCCCATGCAGCATGCTGGCCCTCAGGGACACACAGACTGTCACCTGGCCCAGATGAACTCTCACCCGAACCAGCACCACCCCCGAACCCACTACATGAACGCGCCTTACCACCCGCAGTACCCACACCACAGCGTGCCACACTTTGACGGACAGTACAGTATGCACCGAGTGTCGGTGCGCGTGCACCAGCAGCATCACCCGGCTCCTGTGCAGGGGATGATGCTCACGCCTCCCTCGTCTCCTTCACTGGTGGAGTTTTACGCGCACGAGGACGCGGGCAGCATCAAGCAGAAGCGAGGCCGCAGGTCGTGGGCCAGAAAACGCGCCGCCACGCACAGCTGCGAGTTCCCCGGCTGTGGGAAGACTTACACCAAGAGCTCCCACCTGAAGGCGCACATGCGGACACACACAGGTGAGCACGACAGACAGACACATGAGGGTTTGCTGTGAGGAGTCAGCTGATTAGAGTCAGTGAATGTTGTCATCTGTATGTAACCCTTCCTCTGCTCCTGTCTCTCAGGTGAGAAGCCCTACCACTGTAACTGGGAAGGCTGTGGCTGGAAGTTCGCCAGGTCAGATGAGCTGACCCGTCACTTCAGGAAACACACCGGACACCGGCCTTTTCAGTGTCACCTCTGTGAGCGGGCCTTCTCGCGCTCCGATCACCTGGCCCTCCACATGAAGAGGCACATGTAGGCCACGCTGACCAAATGGACAGTCCTGTGTCCACATCCACACCAGGCTCATGACCCCAGAATCCCTACAGAACCTGGACCCTCACTACTGGACAGACCATCATTTTCCTGTGGGGATTCCAGTATGTGTGTGTGTGGTGCCTTGGCAGTGCAACCATATCAAACTTAAAGTCGTTTTATAGGAACAAGTGCCTCTCTGCCAGGAAAGAACGAGCACTGCTGTTTTTTGTACCTTTCTGTGCATATCTGAAAACCTTTGGCTAAGTTATAGTAGTTTTGATATTTAAGACATTTCTTCACCCTGTCTTATGTAACTTATTAATTGCTGGTGAGATGTATTGACGAGATGTGTATCTGCTTCCCAAAGGGGAAAACTCGCTGTGGGCAGGTCCCATTGTACATATGTAAATAGTAATTTTGTAATGTTTACATACATCTTTGATACTACTCAAATCAGGTCAGGGTTTTATTGACAACTTTATTCAGTTTTCTCACAGTTTTGTTCTCACAGCCGATTTGTGTAGATTAAGCATTGTGGGCTAGACCCACACATCTTTGGTCTCGTAAAGGTTTGGAAAAAATCGGGTACTAAATATTAATTTCAGGCAGTCAACTCACGCTTCAACTAAAATGTTATCAATAACTCAGTGTTTTAGGAACACAATGCTTTGTATTTTGCTATAGAGAATTTTTTTTTTTTAAGAATGAAGTAATTTTTTGGTCAAATGTCTATGCTGGAACCAAACTGCCACTCTGATGTATCATTCTCTAAGAATGCAATTGTTTTTATGTACTTAAGGGCTCAAAAATAAATAAAAGTACTTTTACAAATGCATGTCATTGTTCTTTGTACCACTTCCAAAGTGCAGCATGGTTAAATCCCATGTCTTAGTATCACTGGGCAACAGAGCACAGCTGTGGATCAAGACAAAGGGTTCAAACCTGGTAACTTAAATGGGATGATGGTTTAAATGAGATGCTTTTAGCAAAGTTTGTGCTCTTGATATTACATAATGTAATATTGAACATAACACGAGGTGATGCAGGTGATGCCATGATATTTTGCTAGGTTGGGGACAAATCCCCACTGCTTAATAAAGGCTGCCCTCTAATGTTCATATTACAGTAGTGCAGGTAACAGGTCTATTAACCAGTTTAAATAGTAAACATCTCATGTCGATGATGTGATATTTGTTTTCAGCTGTGGTAAAAGAAACTGGTTAAATGTTCCAGAGGAAGCATAATTGTTTTAATTATATATTTCTATTTTATAAATCATCCAAATTTAAACAGTGAAAGTCTGAAAATAATCCAGGTCAACAGACTGGGGCCCCGAGCGCAAACATTTAAAGAAAGTGCAGGATTTCATATTTACAGTATGTACAGTCAAAAGACTTTCACTTCAGGCTTTACCCTGAAGCTACACAAACACAACTTTGTCACTTGCACTTTAAGGCAAAACTAAGGGGAAATTACTTACTGAAGCTTTAGGATTAAAAACTGAGTTGAAAACTGAAAAGTTGTTACCTCATTCATGTCTTGTCCTCAATATATACCATAACTTTACAGGCAGATACAGGAAGTAAACCAAGTTTTTATTCACATTGTTCTTTCTTATTTCCTACTTCTTCACAGTAAATATGTACTTGTAAGAATACTTGATTTATAGATTCCGGCATATTTAAACAAGGATACATTTAAATCATGCATGTTCAGTATCAAAGTATAAAACTGGATGAGCTGTGGGTTATTAGAATAAGATTACTCCCCAGTATCACTCATGATAATCTTAAAGCAATAGTTCATGTATAAAGTAGACATACCATGATGACGTCAAAGTCTTTGTCTTCATGTCTTCCTCCTCAAAGGGGAAAACTTGTGTAACGCCGCCTGTCCGCTGTTTTGTCCTTCTCTCCCTGCTGTTCCTCACTTTCTCCACTGGGTGTCCTCGTCGGTTCAGTCTGTACATGTAGTTTGAATGATCATTTAATTAGGTTGATTGTGTCCACGTGTTTGAATTTGAAAGAGTTGGCACATGCTGAGACTCTTCACTTCCCTTTGTGGTTTGTCTTGCTTGGATTCCCTCAGTGTTTCTGTCTTTCTAACCTAAAATGACAACATCTTCTTTTTTTTTAAAGCATCATAATAATAATAATCTTAACTCAGAAACTAAACAAAGGTCCTTTGTCCCAAACCTGCACTTCACTGAAGACAACATTCAGTGAAGGACCAACAAAGACTGTGTGACAGTCTGTGATAGTCTGTGTTAATCCGAATGTATGTGCCTTATTTAAAATGCAAAAAATCGCAAAGCTGCAGATTTTTTTAGAACAGTTTTTAAGTGGTTGCTGAAAATAAAATGGCTTATAATGTTCTAAACTATATTCATTTCACATAACAGAAAGATTGATTTAAAAACATATCCTAATAACCTTATTTTATCTCAAGTAGGCTGACATTTCTTCAGCAGCAGTTTATAAATAACAGAACATTTGCAGGAAACATTAACCAGCAGACGCATAGGAACTAAAATGCTAAAGTTGAATGTGGAGCGGAAGGACAAACATCAGTCTGTAAAACCATTACTCATTCATCTTCCATCAACTTCCTCTTTAACACATTATATAAAAACAACATCTGGTACCTGGTAAGGTGCTTGACCTCAGCTTCACCAAATGCCGCATCTCTTGGGAATGTAAAGATAATGTCAAAAACATGACACTCAAACAATAAAACACTTTTTAAAGACTCTTTGACAATAAAAAAAATATAAATTCCTTCAGTCAAAAGTAAGGGAACAAAGTAAAAGCAAGCAGAAGAAAAGCAAACATGACAGAACATGCTGTGACTCAGTGAATGAGCTTTGTCATGTGATGGGGATTTGTCTTGCTGTTTACGGTTGAACTTCACAATCAGCATCATCCGACTGTTGTTTTCAGTCTGACTCTGTGTGTATTGTGTCAGCATTGTCCCACTTTTTTAAAAATCGTTTTATCATAATGTAATGAAATCAACATATAACTGTTACATAAACAAAATGAGGAGATGTGTACGTGTGTGTTCTGATACCTATGCAACAAAGAACATTTTTTTATAATCATGCATCATTAAAGAAGTGGATCCCATATGGGACAGTGTTAATACAGTACTGTATTTGGGTTTGTCGGTTAAGTGTGTGGTTATTTTTTTGTCATTCTCTCAAACTGCAGCACATCTATATCTGCGCATCTAGATAAACCACTGGTTACATTATTGTGATGGCCAACTGTTAGTTCAAGGTACATCATTCCAAAATAACTATGTGTGACTGCACTGCTCAAGACAAAGATCTTGATGAACAAATTATTTAGGATTAAACTCTTAACTGTTTTACTTTACGTTGTCCTGCACTGTATCATGTACGTTGTATAACTTGCTGAGAACAAAAGGATGTAACAAAAGTCAATAGAAACCAAAATCGTGTAAAGGCCAGTCTCCTGGTAGTGAGTTTTTGCCATCATGAAGCAGCTGGATTACATGTACAACCACAATGGGCTGCAGGTACCACCTCACACATATACCACCTGACACATATACCACCTGACACATGTACCACCTCGCACATATACCACCTGACACATATACCACCTGACACATATACCACCTCGCACATGTACCACCTCGCACATGTACCACCTCACACATGTACCACCTCACACATGTACCACCTCACACATGTACCACCTCGCACATATACCACCTCACACATATACCACCTGACACAGGTACCACCTCACACATATACCACCTCACACATGTACCACCTCGCACATATACCACCTCACACATATACCACCTGACACATATACCACCTCACACATGTACCACCTCACACATGTACCACCTCACACATATACCACCTGACACATGTACCACCTGACACATGTACCACCTCACACATGTACCACCTCACACATGTACCACCTCACACGTATACCACCTGACACATGTACCACCTGACACACAACCACCTCACACAGGTACCACATCACACAGGTACCACCTCACACAGGTACCACCTCACACATGTACCACCTCGCACATATACCACCTCACACATATACCACCTGACACATATACCACCTCACACATGTACCACCTCACACAGGTACCACCTCAC
>JAFBJQ010001610.1:127788-153640 GCA_016785345.1 Trinectes maculatus | reverse complement strand
ATTTGTGAATATGGGCTATACAAATAAAATTTGATTGACTGATTGATTGACACATCTGTGATCAATGCACATAAACACATAACGTGTCCTACATCAAAAGATCGGGTCTGGGGGAATCTGGATAATGCTACATTTCAAACAGACATCAGATTCTGAAAACAACGATAAAAGTTCTACCCAGTTCTCATATTTAGTTTTTATCCAGCACAGATGATTGTTGAAAACATCGTAGCCTTGCAAACTATTGAGGCTGTCATTAGTTTTCAATTAACACATTAATGAATTAATTAAACACATTCGTGAAACAAATCTGTCTGTAACATATTTTCTAGGCTTGAAAAGAGATATAAGAGCCTTACAAATGGTATAAAAAATATAGCTCATCATTCCTGTAGTGTTTGCTCCCAGAGATCAACAGCTTTTTCAATGATAGATTTGTTGGTTGGGTTGATATGTTTTCCAAGTATTTCTTTTATGCCCTCCTGTATGTGGACGGTAACAACTGTCTCTGCAATGACAATGATTTTTTCCGATGATGCTTTGATGTTCAGCGCGTGCTCTAGAACAATGATCAATATTTTAAAGAAAGGTTTTGTCAGTAACACATCACGGATGTCATCAAAATATCCTTCAGAGTAATATGAAGGGAGTCCATACAGACACATGTGATTCCTCTGGCTTGGATGGTTGGTAAGGCTTTTTTAATCCGGCGATAAAGAATTCTGCTTAGACACGCACACGTGATAGCTTTCAAAAGATCGATGGCCTTCTTTGGTAGTTTAGGAGACAGCAACAGGTCATTCTATTCATAAAGCGCCTTCAAGTACTCTTTTTCGGTATCCTCCACATTTGTTGCAGCCTCAGTTTCTTTTAAATCAGAATATGCTTCCATACAATCTTCACTGCTCTTTGCAACAGCTGTTGCTGAACTATGTCTGCTCAGGCTCCTGTCTTCAGAACTCGTACATTTTGGTGAGTCTGCTTGTGGTAGGTATAAGACTAATGGGGTAGGTTTCCCTATGTTGCCTGAAGACGTGCCTGTAAAAGTATAATGATACTTTTAAACAGAGAAAGCTATTTATACATCCCAAAATGTGTGTTAGAGTATAGAAAATAAATACTTAATTAAGAAAGTAAATTCTCACCGTTTGACGACCACATGATGCTCTTTGAGTGGCTTGCTAGTGCTCTGGTGTGTTGTGGAGTCTCTGCTGCATGTCCTTAATAAAACAATCCTAGAAAACCATCACCCTTTCTAAAAACACTTTTGGAACATCCTCTTAACACCTATTTTATTACCGCAAACAGCTGCAACGTTTAACGTGATAAAACATGCCTGACATGACTGAGTGGTGTTCAAACTTTGTTAACTGAATTCTTGTTATAATTATTTTTAACCTTTTTATTTATTTAATTGTGTTAATTACACTTAAATCTTATTATAAATTTATCGTGAAAAAGAAATAATTGTGGTGTAAACAAATAGCTTTTTGGAAAAAGGGGTGATGATGTACAACCTTATTCTAGACCCTGATTTACTTAGGGACTTTTATGTTCATTTTTCGAACAAGCCTGGTAAGACGCCAGGTGGTGTCCGTTGAGGGGGGGTACTGTTATGGTCCTGTGTTTTTTTGCTTAGTTTCGGGTTTTGGTTTGGTCAGCGTGTGGACTTCACTTCAGCACCGGATTATTTCATTCCCGACGGCATTCTATGCCTAACCTTGTTCAGAGCTGCGTAACATTTTATGCTTGGTCCTTACGGTCTTTTGTTTGTTTGTTCCTGTCTCGTCAGCTGCTACCTGGACCAGCTCTGCCTCATTGTTTTTTTGCTACAGTGCCGTTTTGTCTTTTGCTCGCTCTACCATGTGGTGACGTAGAGTTGTTTTTTGTTATTTGGACTTTAAAATAAAATAATTTGTTACGCCGTTAGTCCTGTCTGTATTCTTTGGGATACAGCCCTGCTTGACTCTGACATAATTTATTAGTTTTTAACGCTCACAGGGAGCGAGCTGGTTGTTAGGAAGTTTGTCAGTTCTTAATGCTCCCCAAGAGTGAGTTGGGGAATTAAATTCCACTGTGGTTTTTAGCAAGTTTTCTACACATTAAAGGAGAAAAGCCAGTCAGGGACGCCTGACTGATAGGAAAATGGGATCCGGATCCAGTAGAAGTCCAGGTCCTCCTCCTGATGATTGCAATCTGCAAGGGCATGTCCAAAAAATATGGCCCTGAATATCTTGAGTGTGTAAATGATTGGGTAAAGAATCATGGGTTTCCTACAGGAGGTTCTTTAAGTTTAAACCAAGTAAATAAGTTGGAAGAGCAAGTCAAACAGATCTGGGAGAAGTGTAAGGAAAAGAAAAGGATAACACGAGAACAATTGGATGCATATGAAAAGCATAAGAAATGTTTAAAGGTATGGAAAGAGGAGGCAGAAAGTAGAAGCAGGAAAGCAGCAGTAAGAGAGATGGGAGGAGGAAAAGACTTAAGTGGCACTGCAGCTGGACAAGTTGATAATATGAGCATTAAGGGAAAACAACCACCTCCATATAGTACTGGTGGTACCTCACCCCTGTCCCCCTACGCCCCATTGCAGAGGACGAGGGCAGAGTCGAGGACAAGGTCACCGTCCACGTGGCTGTGGTCCCATAAGAGGTCGTTGGATCACTGACCCGAACCGTTGCCATCTCTGTGGCAAGTATGGACATTGGCGTAATGAGTATCCTGAAGGCCGAATCGACCAGAACTGTGGTGGTACTGCCTGATCGGAGGGACTGACCGACCAATCAGTTGAGCCAGCGTCTTCTGAGGGGAGTGAGATATCACACACACACACCGCTACACCATGATAAAATGGCGCCTGCTTGTACTGATTCACTTACTTTGCTAACGGAAGTTATCACAAACTTAGAAGCACAGACAACACCATTGATAGGAACGCATGTGCATTTACAGTCTAATGCTTATAAAAATATGCCTATGATCTCTCTAACTGTAAGTGGTCAAGCACTACAGTTCATGGTTGATTCTGGAGCTACCCATTCTGTTTTAACTTCTTCTAGTTTGTTTCCAAAACTGAAACTAAGTGGTCATCATGTTTTTTCTATTTCCGCCTCTGGTACCACTGTGAACGAGCGCTTCACAGCTCCACTCGTGTGCAAAACAGAGTCTGGAACACAAGTGAAGCATTCGTTTTTGCTATCTGAGTATTGTCCTGTAAATTTGTTAGGGAGAGATTTAATGTGCGCACAAGCTGTCTCATTAGAATCTACCCCTGCAGGGTTAATTGTCACCACAGCTGACCACAGCGATTCTATCACGACGGCCGTTATGTATTCACCTACAGTGCCATTATATGTTTATCAGTGGAAGCTTACCCAGGGATCCTATTCTACATCCCTGATACAAATGGCACAAGCAATATGACTGTTGTCATAACACCCAAATCGGACTATAGGCCCAGACAAAAACAATATCCTCTCAAAAGGGAGGCGATTGAAGGCATCCATCCTGTTTTTCAGTCTTTGTTAAACTCCGGCGTTATCATTCCATGTCTTACGTCTCCAGTACGCACGCCTCTTTTTCCTGTGAAAAAAATCTGACCCACAGGCACACCAGATGAGTGGAGATTTGTGCAAGATCTCCAAGCTGTAAACAAAGCAGTAATTCCGAGAGCTCCATCGGTTCCGAACCCACATACAATTTTGTCACAAATACCACCTGATGCATCATTTTTCTCTGTGGTCGACCTTTCTAATGCATTTTTCTCTGTTCCAGTACACCCCGACAACCAGTATTGGTTTGCCTGGCTGAAAAGAGACTATGGTCCCATTCTGGCTGCCACTCTACTGAGGACGGATGGTTTTCAGAAGATGGGCGACCTTGTCTCCCCAGACATTTTTTTCCTTTGGTTTGCAAAATAGAGCCATGGATTAGATCATGTATCCAAAGGGGGGATGGTACAACTGGTATGTCTCATATGTGCATCTCACAATCCAGGTCGAGCTCAATCTATGGACTAGGCAGCACATCCAGCTCCAGAACAACCTTTTCAACACCTGATGATGGACTTCATTGACTTAACTCCATCTGAAGGGAAAAAATATTTTCCCCTCAGCTGTCCTCCTTAGGAAGGAGGACAGCACCTCCACGCCTTTCAACCAGGCCAGTGAGTGCTGATTAAAGACCTGAGACGCAAGCATTGGGAGGCTAAGCGGTGGCAAAAACCGTTCCAGATTCTCCTTGTGATGCACACGGCGGTAAAGGTCGCTGCAAGGTCCATGTGGATCCACACCACCCACTTCAGGCTGCTCGACAGTGATCCCTCATGAAAGGACAATGACCCTGGCACCCATTCCGTCAGGATGCGGTCTGAGAGGAACCACATGCATTCTAGCAGCCGCAGCTCTCATCATTGTATTTCCTCTTCTGTGGGTTGGTGACCATCTGTGTCAGACAAACCGCTGAATGACACCCACCCCACCCACAACCCACAACACGTCACTCAATGCCACCGATTGAGCAAAAGTTACAACAACTAGGAAGCCCCTTGAACGTCCCCTGGCTACAAAAGAACTTATGGTTTCAGTACTTAAACTATTCAGTCCAATCTATGTCAAACAAAAGGTGTATTGCATGCATGTCTTTCCATATGCCCACTGAGTATGTTTCGGTCCCCTTTGAACATGACATTTTTAACTGTAGATCATCCTGTCTAACCGATGCATCTTCTCACGACCCCACACATGATGCAGGATTTAAGGGACCAATGCTTCAATTTAACATAAGTGGTTTCTTTAAATGTCAGGTGTGTGCGCAGTACATTGCTTATTAGCAACTATGCCAGTGAATGAAAACTCCACTTGGGAGAATCGCTGTCAGGTAGCTACCAGCCCATGAACAGGCAAACTCCCGCCTTTTATACCAGCACATAATGCTTCGTTTACGTGCTACAATAACACAGGCTCAGGGAAAAAAGTGGGAAAATTTAAGGGACAATGCTCCACTGTGATTCAAGTACCACAATTAGATGTATGTGAGCCTGATTCCAGTAACTCCACACAATTTTGGGAATGTGTGAATCACCTAGTCCTGTATGAATTACTTACCACCATGACTCAACCACGTCCTGATACATATTGGGTCTGTGGAGAAAAAGGTGGCCTGAGAGCTGAATTACCCACCAACTTTACTGGTTTGTGTGCCCATGTTGTGCTGGTTGTCCCAGCGCTCATAGCAGAAGACCCTTTTAGTCCTAGCCAGTCCCATAGACGTACCAAAAGAAGCCTCAGAGAAGGCGATCCCACGGTGTACGTTGACGCCATCGGTGTTCCCAGAGGTGTACCGGATGAGTTCAAAGCCTGAAATCAGATTGCAGTGGGTTTTGAGTCTATTTTTATTTGGCCAACTATTAACAAAAATGTAGATTGGATTAATTATTCGTATTATAATCAACAGAGGTTTCTAAATTTTACTTCAGATGTAACCAAAGGATTGGCAGAGCAACTGAGTGCCACATTATTGTTCGCCTGGCAGACTAGAGTCGTCACAGACATGATATTGGCAAATGACGGGGGAGTGTGTGCCTAATTTGGGGATACATGTTGTACTTTCATTCCCAATAATACCTCCCCTGATGGAACAGTGGCCAAGGCCTTAGAAGGTCTGCGTGCTCTCCGGAGCAAGTTGGCTGAAAATTCAGGTGTGGACACTTCCATATTGGGATGGGTTAGGGTTAGGGTTTGACTCTGTGCTTGGTTTGCCTCTGTGCTTGGAAAATGGAAGACTCTTGTTATATCTGTATTATGCTCTCTTATAGTAGGTGTGTCCCTTTTGGCTCTCTGTGGTTGTTGTAGTATCCCTTGTGTTCGTGGATTAATTGTCCGTTGTATTGATAAAAGCGTTGCATATCAAATGCTGTCCCAAATGCCTAGTGACAATCCCACTGTTCCTCTTCCTGATGTTGACAAAGATGAGAATACTTTTTTCCTTGAGTAGGAATCAATCATGATGTCACAATTGAAAGCGTCTTGCATGATTGTGTACTGATTTCCATTGGAGAATCCATGCTCGTTTATTATGTTGTTATTTGGAATGTGTTTGCTATGAGTTTCCATTTGTTTTCATCAGTATAATACATGGCTGTCTAATATTGCTAGATGTGATTAGTAACTAATCAAAAGGGAGGAGTGTGATGGAAAAAATAATCTGTACTATGTGTTGAGCCATGTAGGGTGATGACAGGAAGGACTGGTTCCTGTTAACTTGACTGCTAGACAAGAAGAGAAAGATAAGAACATCCCAAAGACAAACCCCAAGGAAGAGAACATCCCGAGGATAAGGCCATGAGGAGATGTCTTGCAGAAGTGTGCAGGGGGCTATAAAAGACTGTTGTGTTGTTTGCTGAGTTACTCAGTTCACTGGAGCTCAGTTCATTGGGTGGCTCATTTCTCTGGGTTGCTCAGTGTTCTGGGTCTTTCAAATTCTTTTGCCTTTGAAATAAATCATACAAAGATAGGATTGATCGTTTCTGAGTTCACTGCAACAGTTGTCTTTACCTCTTTGATAAATAATTTCCATAACAGAATATACATCTTCCTTGCCACTGGGTGGCAGTGCCTGCTACGGACGGGCGCTGTTACTTTGTTACAAGAGAAGAAGAAGAGTGGCTGAGGGAAAGAAGAAGAACGTGGGGCGAAAGTATTAACTACAGCGCTTTTTTATGTTGTTTGCAGATGAGGGAAGTGATACATAAGCACATAACAGAGACACACGGAAACTGTTTTGTCTGTAGTTTCGCGATCGGATGGATTGTAGAGCGCTACTATTGACGGCCAATCGGTAATTAGCTAATAAGCTAAACAGCTAAAGCTGGCGTCTTGTCGTACGCATGCATGGATTTCTCCCCGGCGGTCACGGGTCATTCACGAGTCATCCGCAGGTCACGGTGGCACGCGTCACAGGTCATAAATCAAAAGGTCAGCGGGTTAGGACCATGTCACGGGGGTCATAAAATAATTAAAGGGGTCATAAAACAATTAAACCATTATCGAAGGTGTGAAATGAAGGTGTCGGAGTTAATGAGATGTAAGGGTGAACATATATACTACTACTAAGGGGGCTCAAGGAGGGTAGAGAAAATGGAGAAAAGTTTCTTGGGGTCAAAGAAAGTAGACTGAATTTTAGATTCAAAGAAAGTTGGTTTGGCATCAGATAAGAAGGTAGAAAAATAAGAAGAAATTTGTAGTTAAACAGGTCCTTGGTGTGTTTGGATTTACGCCATTTCCTTTCAGATGCTCGCAGAGAAGTTCTGTGCAACCTAACTGAGTCAGACAGCCACGGCGGTGGATGGGAAGGGCGAGCAAGGTGGGAAGTGAGAGGACAGAGGGAGAGAAGGACAGAGGACAGCCTACTGACAAGAGTGTCAGCAGCAGATTCAGAAGGTACAGATGAGAAGGATTCAGGGGAAGGGAAAGCTGATAGAACAGATGAGACGAGGGAGGAGGTTGAGAGAGTGTGGAGGTTGCAGCGGACAGGGACAGTATGAGTTGCAGAATGGGGGGTGGGGGTTACAAAGAGTGGTAGAGAATAGGATATGAAGAAGTGGTCGGAGACATGGCGAGGAGTGACAGAAAGCTCTGTGGTCAATCAGTGTCTGGTGAATATTACGTCTAGATGGTTGACAGCTTTGTGAGTGTGGGGGACGGGGAGCAAGGGAAAGATTGAAAGAGGATAGGATAGATAGCAACTGCGAGGTTAACTTCTCTGTGTGGACGTTGAGGTCGCCAAGTAGTACTAGCAGGGGGCCGTACTGCTGTGGTGGCCTTAAATAAAGGAAATCTTATGTGGTGGAATGGAGTGAAAGGGGGGTGAGTTGTCCAACAACGCCACCTGGGGAATTGCACCCCAGGAAATACACTCTACCCTATACCTTGACTAAGAAAAGGTCACGGAGATTCATTACACCAATTTATATAGAGAGGACGAGAGACGGACTTCCAAAAAAATACCCAAAATTTATTTATTTATTTACCACCAGGATAAGTCTTCCCCACACTGCACCAGCTCCTGTCCTGAAACGAAAAGGAAACAAAATGATAAGACCGTTTGTGGTTTGACTCACTAAGAACTAAGTTGTGCAGAAAATGATATTTTAAAAACAGGAGGCCTATACTATAATACACTCACGCAGCACTCACACCCACACACATCAATCATCAATCAATCATCAACAGAAAAGAATAATACTAACGACTAACTGAATAACACACACACACATTGTGTGTGTGTGTATATATATTTAACCCAAACAAATAAACCAAAGACCCCAAATAACAAACAAAGAAAAGAAATTAATTGAACCGACAGGGATTCTGGTAGGAGAACATGACACTGCGTGGGCAGCAGCCGCAGCAGAAGGCCACAGGGGATGGCGAAAAAGAAAAAAAAATGCCAAAGACGGAGCGACCGCACCAGGGCTTGAGACAATGGATGGTGCACGCCTAGATAACCCAACTGGTGGCCACATCACGGGGCCGTACAGTGTAGCCCCACACAGAGCCCAGGAGGAGGAAGGAAAATTGCCGCAGCTTCAACAGCTGCAGCAGGACAGAGAGCAAGACAGCCTTTAGCATACGGCTACTACAGCCAGAGAGGTTAGCAAAATAACAGCACACTTACCAAAGCGAAGAGAGTTTAGCGCTCCCCGGAAGTAGTCACCGCCTGCGGCAGAGAACAGACGTCACAATCCTCACCTTCCAACAACGTTGCAGGTGAACAACGCGGCCAACGATGCTGTAATGTACCAAAACCACGGCTGCTGTCACACCATGTGCCATGAAATGTCACAAAATAGCAGCCCCCACTCCTACCTTAGGTGATCAACAACCGGAACACACCAAACGACTGAAGCATGCCAACTGAGCCCTATCAGGTGAGTGTCAGGCAAAAGTGTGTGCCCTCGTTAAAGTGCCATTTAAGTAGGTGGCAACACTGCACAATCAGGCTCAGGTGCTACAGATTGAGTGGAGGTGGAGCAGCACTCAACCTCCCATTTGTCTTGTTGTTGTTGCTTTTATTCAGTTAAATGGGAAGTAAAATAGAAATTAATATTTTTGTAATCCAGTGTTGGAGTGAATTTCATCCATCTAATTAGGAAACGTATTGTCCTCAGCCTGGTGGAGTCTTTTTTAAGTTGTCCTTGTTAAGAGTCATTGTGGTGTATCACAGTTAATATATGGCAGTTGCTAACAACATTTAGCACATAGTACATCAAACAGTCATGATGTAGTCTATAACCTCAATCTACAAATTGAGCAGGAATAGAGGAAGCTAATAAAATTTATAAGTGAAGAAAAAAGGAACAAACTGGTTAAAGCTTGACACAGCTACATTACCCAGTCAGGAGTAAACTTGTCCTTCTGGTGGCGAAATGGCTCTGTTTTGACCTGCTGCCCCCAGGTCTGTGACAAAGTCTGTCAACACCTACACAACCTCCTTATCCTTGTTTGAACAACCACATACCATTCGTCACAGGCTGACACGCGATCCTAATTGGCAGTACTGCAGCAAGGGTGTCTTGCCTTGCAGGCAGAAGTGTTTAAATTCTTACTGTGAAACCTGAGCTCACACACAGGGTCATTTCTCCTTGGGTGGGGAATTACAAACTGACAAAACTATAAAAAAAATAAGAGTTCGAGTTGTGGCCCAGGCCATCAGTTGTCATTCCTTCATGGCAGACACATCAAATACTTTGGTCTGTCTATTTTGCTAGTTAGACTGGACCCCATTTCCCACAGGTCACCGGTGAAAGAAAGAAAGTAAGAACACCTTTAATAGTCCCACATGGGGAAATTTATTTTCTACGTATGCATTGTACACAACATACAGTTAGTACCAAACTATTGACATGCACATGCAGAGCAGAAGGCTACACCACGAGGAGCGCCCGGGGAGCAAGTTCAGGGGGTTAAGGGCCTTGCTCAAGGGCCCAAGGTGGCGGACAGATGGTGGTGCCTCTCCCGATTTCCGGCCAATCCGGGATGCAAACCGGCAACCTCACGTACCCAGGCTTGTTAGACCTGGTCCTGATGCGCCACCATCCCGGACCAGCTGGGAATCGAACCGGCGACTTCTGGGTCCAAAGCCTCTTGGTCCAAAGCCCGACTCTTAAGCCTCTTCGCCACCCCTACTCTACCTCATCAAATGCACCCCCACTGCAGCCTTTCATCTAAGTAAGTGAACAGGGAAACATTTGTGTTCCCTGTGCTCATACTCACGGGGCTGAAGATGCTTATCTTACTTTATATCTGCTGATAGTCATCATGACTGACCAGGGGAAAATAAGCCCTGGATGAAGACACACCAGTCTTATTGGTTCCCTGTTATCGATTCCTTCCCATCATCAACCTCAACAAAAGAGTGATTTTAGCTTTTCTCACTTTTAATCCACAACCTCCTGATATCTATAAAACTCAATTCCAGAAATTGTCTTATATTAGGCAAATTATGGAGTGTGTGTCTGTGAAGTGTCCCCAGCAGGGCAAGCCGACCTCTAGATGGCCCCCAGGCCATGTAATGTAGTAATCATGTTGATGTGAAATTATGTGCCTTGTTCCAGAGCTAGTGGCAATGAATAAAGGTTCAGTTCACATTGATTAGCACTTTTGTGACCTCAATATGAGAAAACTGGACAAATAAGATTGGACATTTGCTGTTCAGTTTTTTATTGTATTTTTTTTTTAAGAGTTGAGAAATAATGATGTTAGGTCTTAGATATGTCACTGTGGATTCATTATGTCACTGCCGTTACTGTCTGTAATACTAAATATGATGTGTAAATTGATATCCATACATCGTGTTAGTCTAATTTGAGTATGAAACATGCTGCTACATAAACATTTTTAGAGAGGTTGTACATTGCTGTAGGCAGCTTGATTATTTCAAAGGCATTTCACCTCTTATCCAAGAGGCTACTTCAGTTCGGTTTTCTTTTATTAAATTTAAAAGCAAGTTTAGACTATGTTACGATAAGAGAAGGATAATCTGTTGCTAGACAAGTGTTGGGATTAAACACCATGTGAGACATAATGGACATGAAACTGTGACCTAAACATGAGATCTAAGCACATGAGCTGGAACCATGTGTTCAGAGAGAACTATAGAGAGGCCTGCATTTCCTCCACAAGCCAGACCTAGATGTAGCAGCAAAGTTCGTTCAATTCAATTTTATTGACCCAATTTTTAAAGCTCTTCAGTTACAACACATGCCGCTACTATTGTACAGCCTTCTAGCATTAAGCTTGACAACGATGAGCTTGTCGCTGATTCCTATTTCCGTGAATCACTCTGGTAGATCAGGGGTTGATCGTGCCGATCGAATCTCAGGTTAGTCCCGGGTCAGACTCCGGTTAGTCTCAGCTCTCACAGGTTGACCGCTGGTTTAATCGCGTCAAAAACTGTCTTGCTCTGTAGGCCGACAATTCTCTTTTCTCCTTCAGTTCGTGTGTTCTCTCTTCTTGTCGTCAGGCAAAAGTGAGGCGTACAGCCCATAGTGGCCTGATACCTCACACGTACACATCGTGCATCTGGCTGTGTACCATATATGAGGTCATCACGGCCCCAAAGGCAGTGTTGTACATTAAAGCATTCTTGGCCACATTGTCGTCGTCAAAGGAAACCTATCGGTTTGGTCAATATGGCTCCTACACTAGAGGTGGCAAAAGGGCAATAAAACTGAACCAGATCTCGGCGTTTGAATGAAAACCCTGCATGACCATTGGTCGAGCATCTGGAGCTTCACTGGGGGTTCTGCCCACGTCAACCCAGCTGATAAAAGCGCCCTGCAATCTACATTCCTAGCTTATTCCCCTGCACCAGTTGCAGCAGAGAGCCGCACAAGGCTTTCTCCAGACTTGGCCGCCGAAAGGGAGCAAACTGCAAAACTCTGGACTCCTTCATCCTCTCCCTAAGCCCAGGCCACAGTCTGCAACTCGCCGGAGGAGCACACAGACTGAGCAAACACGGAGCCTTGAGAAACTCTGTAGTTGACCAGCTTGCATTGTGACAACTTATCATTAACTTGTACAAATTGATGCCTGTTCGATAAATAGGACTTAAACCAGTTAAGGGCAATTCCTGTTATGCCAATTAAGTGTTCAAGCCTATGAAGAAGGATGTGGATGTTGCCTGTCAGTAGTTGGTAGTTAATGTGTGCCTAGTTGTAGATTTGAACTATGATGGTTGTTTGATACTGTTGTTTGAGTATTATTACCTCAAAGTAATTATTACTGTGTATTAATGAATTATTTTATACTTCATACTGTCGTTGTTTGTGATTGTTGTGTGTTTACTTGCTGGATTACCACAGTCAGTGCTCGATTTCCATTCCATTTTGAGGGGAGCGTGTCTATGTTCCCCGGGTCCTATGTTCCACACTTTGTATGTGACTGGGGAACATAGGACCCTTTTTTTAAAAAAAAGAGGGTTCTATGTTCCCCACTTTTGGGGAACATAAAGTGGGGAACCCTAACCCTAACCCTACTGTAATGATTGATTGGTAAGATACAAGATTGCTGGGAAACATAGGACCCTTTTTCAGAAAAAGGGTCCTATGTTCCCTGAGCGGGGAACATGATCTCTGATATCATTAATATTATTTAGCTAATAACCAAAGTCCATAGTCCAAACCATAGTTAGTACCAAGGAGTTAGTACGTGAGGTTATGTTTAATACATGTTGTGGCCATCCCCAACACAAGCATGTTGTTTAGCAACAACGTTTAATGTTTAGTTATCGTTTAGTGTTTTCATCTACAGTGTACAATACTTGTTTTTCTTAAAATTTCTAAATAAAGAAATCTATCTATCTATCTATCTATCTATCTATCTATCTATCTATCTATCTATCTATCTATCTATCTATCTATCTACCTATCTGTCTGTCTGTCTGTCTGTCTGTCTGTCTGTCTGTCTGTCTGTCTATTGCACTGTGCTGTCTGTCTGTCTGTCTGTCTGTCTGTCTGTCTGTCTGTCTGTCTGTCTGTCTGTCTGTCTGTCTGTCTGTCTGTCTGTCTGTCTGTCTGTCTGTCTGTCTGTCTGTCTGTCTGTCTGTCTGTCTGTCTGTCTGTCTGTCTGTCTGTCTGTCTGTCTGTCTGTCTGTCTGTCTGTCTATCTATTGCACTGTGAGTTTGAGACTCCAGCACTTATTGAAAGACACACAATGTGGTCTTTGTGCTGCAGGTGCTTTTGAGAGGCAGAGAGTGATGTGGTGATATTCTGAACCTTGAGAATGTGATGGAAGTGAGACACCAGAGTGTTATGTCCACTGGGAGAAACAGGTATGGAATATGATTAGTGTGGGGGTTGGGAGGCACTGAAACCAACTGACTGACAAAATAAAAGGAAGATAAAAATAGATGCAGAAGTAATATCAAATATCTTAGAAGCTGGGCTGAAAAGGAATGAATGATATAATGTGTCGGTCTCAATCATTCAAATAATTTGTATAGCCCATATTCACAGATTATAATTTGTAATCTAATATAGATGAGATACCTTTTTCCTGGTTTTCGTCAATACACGTAACGCAGCATTTTGAAGAAGCTGCAGAGTCTTTAAGGACTTTAAGGCGATGACTAATTTTCCACCATCTTTTAGAGACAGGATATGTCTGATTTTTGCTATATTACAGAGGCGAAAAAAGGCAGTTCTTGAAGTTTGTCTTTGAGATTTGAGTGAAAAATCAGCTATCAGCCACACAGACTCTTCTGTCCTGGTCGGGTTCTATTATGGTGGAGCCCGGCGATGGCAGCAGCTGCCGGGAGGATTTCAGAATAAAAAGGGGATGGAGCTCGAGTCGAGTGCAGACATGTTTACATATATATATATTTCTGTGAAGTCGGCATTACAGAGATACAATAATCCAATCGCTTTACAGTGCACTGGGGTCTTCCCTGACATGGAGTGGTCACGGAAGAGCCCTGAGACTTCTGTGTTCGTTTGTTTTGCCCTATCTCAACTCCGCCCCCTGGGCATAGCCTGGCGTGTATCAGTATTGTGCTCTGCGCTTGTGTAGCGCCATATTGTAATGATGTGATCAGTGACTAAACTACAGGAAGTGTAGTTCACGTATAGCATATATATAGTATAGTGGTAGCATTCCCCTCGGTATAAACATATCCTTCGTTATATCATAAAACAGCTTCAGCCATTGTTGGGCGCCTACAACTTGCAAAAGGAAGTGAGTAAAAGCACTGTTTTATGTTATTTTAAATATTTATCATTGGTCGATAAATGTTATTTGAATATGCTTGAATGACAATAAACTTAGCTGAACTGACCACATTACCCTTCAACAATGATAGCGAAAAAACAAAAACTCCTCTCCATGGATCAGCACCTTTGTGGTGCGGTTTGAGGTTTGAGAGCCGACTGACTAAACAGGTTGTAGGGACATGGAACATAATGTCACTAGTTGGGAAGTAGCCTGAGCTGGTGCAAGTGGTTGAGAGATTCTGGCTAGATGTAGATAGTCCCACCTCAGTGCACAGTCTGGGCTCTGGACCAAAAATCCTTCAGAGGGGATGGACCCTCTTCTATGCTGCAGTTGTGCTGGGTGAGAGGAGGAGGGCTGGGGTGGGCCAGCTCTTAACACTGTAGCCGTGTGTTGGGGATGAAAGGGTAGCTTCCCAGCACCTTCGGGTTGGGGAACAGGTACTGTCTGTTTTTTGTGTACAGCAGTTCAGATCACCCACCCTGGAAGGACACTGGAAGGTGTCCCTAACGGGGACTCCATTGTCCTACTGGGGAACTTGGAAAGGTGTGATTGGAAGGAACGGCCTCCCTGATCTGAACTTGAGTGGTGTTCAGTGATTGAACTTTTGTGCTTGTCACAGTCAGGCCATAATGAACACATGTTCAAACGTAAGGATGTTCACAAGTGCACCTGGCACTTAGGCCGACGGTCAATGATCAACTTTGTAGTCGTATCAGCCGACCTGAGGCCATATGTTTTGGATACTCAGGTCAAGAAGGGAGCACAGCTGTCAACTGATCACCACCTGATGGTGAGCTGGATCAGATGGTGGGGTAAAATGCCGGACAGACTGGGTAGTAGGGATGGGTACTGATACGATTTTGTCGATACCATTGTCATTATTGATTCTGCTTATCGATCCCATTCGTTATCAATTTCCTTATCAATTATTCTTTTTAATTTCTGTGTACAAAAATAGGCTTTACAGGTTTTCAACCTGTGTCGACAACATTTTTATTCAGTTTATAAGTAAATAAATATGAAATATAGTCACTGAATCCTAGATCTCTGGACGTAAAAAAATAAAAAATAATAATTTCTGTACATTGTCACTGGATGCTAGATCTCTGGATGTAAATAAATATATCAGTACGAACTTCATAGGGCTGTCTGCATGCGCAATTTTCACACTGCTGAGACGTGTGATTTTTGTAAAATTAAAAGCTTTTATGCCAGTGTGTGGCTCGTCAAGTGACGTCGACCTTAGGTCCGGTCGCTCCAGTGTAATTTAAAAAATTGATAAGATCATTGTTAACCAAAAATGATAATGATGTCAATGGATTGAGCCATTTCTTATCAATATCGAACCGGAACCAGTTATCAATACCCATTCCTACTGGGTAGACCAAAATGAAAGGTGAGGGTCTGCTGTGAATGTCTGGCTGAGGACCCCATCCAGGTGATCTTCAACTCCCACCTCCGGCAGCTTTGATCATGTCCCGGGGGCAGTGATGGACATTGAGACTATGGTCAATGTTCCTGTCTGCCATTGCTGAAGCGGCTGTTCGGAGCTTTGTTGCAAGGTTGCTGGGGCTAGTCGCAGTGGCAATCCCAGAACCTACTGGTAGACGCCACAGGCGAGGGATACCATCATGCTGAAGAGGCGTCCTATAGGTCATTGCTGTTCTGTGGGACGTCCTGAGTTCCTTAAGACTCTGGACAATGTTGGGCTGTCTTGGCTGACACGCCTGTGCAACATTGCATGGACACCGGCACTGGTGGTTGTGGAGTGGCAGACTGGGGTGGTGGTTTCCATCTTTAAGAAAGTGGACCAGAGGGTGTGTTTCAACTACAGAAGGATTACACTCCTCAGCCTCCCTGGTAAAGTATACTCTACAGTACTGGAGAGGAGGGTACATCTGATTGTAGAACGTCAGATACTGACTACTCGCATAACTCTCTGGTCTGCTCCGCCACTGGTGTCTCCCCGTTCATGGCTTCTCTTGGCTACCAGCCTCCGCTGTTTCCCACTCAGGAGAGAGAGATTTCGGTACCCTCAGTGCAGCATCATCTCCGTCGAACCCATCGAGCCTGGCGGGACACCCGCATAGCCCTGTCTCGCTCAGTCGAGAGAAACCGGACCATTGCTGACCGTCACCGGACCCCCGCTCCTGATTACCGTCCTGGTCAGCAGGTATGGCTTTCTACTTGGGATCTCCCATTAAGAACTGTTTCACGTAAGCTATCACCGAGATACATCGGCCCGTTTGTCATCGAGAAGTGCATCAATCCGGTGACGGTCAGGCTCAAACTCCCACCTTCTGTCAACATACATCCTGTGTTTCACGTTTCCCTTCTCAAGCCTGTCAGGACCAGCGCACTCTCCCCGCTGGTCGACCCGCCTCCTCCGCCTCGTGTCATTGACAACCACCCAGCTTACACAGTAAGAGACATTCTGGATGTCAGGCGACGGGGAAGGGGGTTTCAGTATCTTGTGGACTGGGAGGGGTACGGCCCTGACAATAGATCTTGGATCTCCCGTAACCTTATACTTGACCCTGAGTTACTTAGGGAATTTTATGTTCGTTTTCCGAACTTGTTCTGAGCGTTCTGTGCTTTTTCCTGACGGTCCTTTTATTTTTTCCTGCTGTCTTCTGTCTCATCGGCTGCTGCCTGGACCGGTTCCGCCGCATTGATTTTCGCCACAGTGTCTCTTTGTCTTTTGCTCGCTCTACCGTCTGGAGACGTAGAGTTGTTTTTTGTTTTTGGGACTTTGAAATAAAGTAATCTTGTTATATCTTCAACCCTGTCTGTATCCATTGGGATCCAGCCCTGCCTGACTCTGACAGAAAAACTAATAAATAAATATATAAACTTAGCCCACTCAAATGGGTTGATTATATATTTTTATTTATTTTAATAAATGCTGACTGATAGTATCTATTTCAAACATCAGCTATATAATTTAGAAGCTAATGAATAATGCTTTTTGTACTTGACAATAAAAATACTTGATAATGAACTATGACTGTACTTTTGGAAGAAGTTCTCCATTCTATCCTGTGTGATTGACTGGACCTTACACAGAATCCACAGTGTTATATACAAGCACATCCAAACAAAAATCATTTGAGGACATGCTATTTCAGAATATTTGTCAGGTAAACAAGTGTTCTACTAGGGCACAACAGATGCCCAAATACTGAAGTCTTATGCATCAATGTGGGCTGAATTTTGGTTGCGATAACAGCATGTATAAGCTACACTTCCTCTCTAAGCAGAATCATCTCTCTTGCTTTGGATGTTAAAGACAAATAAAACAGCAGAAAGTTGAAATTGTCTGCTGTTACAAACTGGCACATATTTTACATAACAAAATATTACAAGGTTTCACTGCATTTTTTCAAGACTACAAAATTAAAATGATTTCATGTTAAAATATTAGCTTTATTTTATTTGGTTGTGTAAGGATTTGACTGACAAGGGCCATGTGATGCTAGAGGACTTGGTCAGGTGAGAGTTTTTTTATTTCCTGTGTAAATCAAACCTTTGCATTGCATTGCATTGCATTGCATTGAACTCACCACCCATTTTTGACTCTGCCTGTTATATATACTGTATTTTCACTGACCTTAAAACATATCTATATATGTTAATAGCATGGTGACATATGATGCTCTGACTCCCTTGACCACTCTCAGTCTACACTCCACTCTCACTCTATGTCAATGGAAGACTGAATTTCAGCCTTCTGCTGACACAAGACTTACCGTTCTAACCACATCACCATGATGATCAAACACTGTTCGGACAGGGAAAACAATTCATGAGTGAAAGAAGCACAGGCGACTGGGGAGGAAATGACAACAAGATCCCCAAACATTCTAAATCAGGGCCCCACTATATCGGAGACCTAGTCTCAGCTCTGAACCTCTAGAGGCCCCAGACTCTGGTGCTGACAGATATCCGGGTGGCTGACCATGAAGAAAGACAGGCCATGTAGCAGATGGAAGATAAACCCTGAAGCCAACATTGTTCATGTAATATGCAGAGCAGCTGGGGACAGCAGGGGCTGTCATCATAACCATGACGATGCAAACTGCCCCCCCATCCCCTTGCTAATTATTATAAAAATAGCAACAAAATAGCAATGAAAAGATGATGACACTGTCGTTCTGTGTTACAGTGGCCATTTGTGTGCCTCTGTGACTGCACTTTATCATGTTTGGTTTATTTACAGAGATATGATTATGGGTTCTTAAGATCCCATGCCTCATGTGTTTTTTGGTAAAATATCTGCTTGGAAATATGAACTACTAAAGCTCAGTGTGTAAGTTCCCCAGGTCTATAGCTCTCTAGCAACCCTCACTGATCATAAGAGGTGAAAAATAGGCCCAAACCAGCTTTAATACAACATGCTTGGCAGTAATGCACCCACAAATTGTTTGGCAGCTAGTGAAAAATAAAAATGTGTTAAATCTCATTGCACAAAGCAGACATGTATCCATGTAATGTTCTGACAAGAAATGGAATTGAAGATGAATTGCAATAAAACAACACTGGCTCCAGTTAATGCAGCCCTGTTATAAAGGATTTAATGTCTTTGAGACATGCTTGGTAGTAGTTTATAAGTTTCATATGATTGGACAACTCTCTCAAGGATTTTAGAGAGAAAGGGGAGGTTGGGTATTGGTCTGTAATTATTTAAAACCAGACTGGGTTTCTTGAGGAGAGGTTTAATTACAGCTACTTTAAAGAGCTGTAGTACATAGCCAGATGACAGTCACAGATTGATTATATCTAGTAAAGTACTGACCAACGGAGGCAGAATTTCTTTGAATTTTTTTGTTGGGATGGGGTCTAGAACACAGGTTGTTGCTTCATGATGATGAGAATTGACTAGGGTCAATAATAATAATGGTAATAATACATTTTATTTAAAAAAGCGCTTTTCTAAATATTCAAAGACTTCACTTCACATGAAAAGAACAACAAACAATGCAGAATTTGCAAAAAGAGTCACTACCATACTACTTAACTTTGTACATTCTACAAATGAACTTCATAAAAACTTATGACTTTTGTATAAACCAGCTGATGCTTTGATTTCTTTAAATAAATTATTTAGCAATAGTGGGCTCAAAACAGTTCCTCAGACGGGCACACAAGCCACAGAGACTTAACTGAATGTAAACACGTTTGACAGCCCGATCTTTCATTGGTAACATGATACAAACAAAAAGGAGTGTCACCAAAGCCACTAAATCCCTCTATGGAGAATGTCTTTTCACACCTGCTGGCCACAAGAACAAAAATGGCAATGGCAATGAATCCCCTCCTCTCACAGGCTGAGGTCAGTGATCTGAGGGGGGCGGGGGAGGCATCACTCAACCCAGGTTAGGACTCCTGGGGTGAAATAACTTGGGTTACTTGGTTTTTTCCCCAAGGATGTTGGGCTCCTGCATTTTGGTTAATGCTTTAAAGAGCTACCTCTGGACTGTGAACAAGCTGCTCTCAGATAGGAAATCACAACAATATGCTCAGGAAAGAGGGACGGAGCATCGAATCTGTGCACAATTAATCAGCATTTTTCCTGCTTTTTAGCATGATTAAAAGTCATCTCATAAGATACCAAGAACCAAACTAAGTCTATATCAATCTCTATATTAATGTATATTAATTACATTATATTAATGTAATGTAATGTCTGGAATAAAAAATTATACTTTACAAAATCTCAATAACTTGATCAAAAACTGCACATTTCAGCTTTAACAGTTGTGGATTTCATGTGTTTTTGCACACTTTTAAACTGACCTTTTTTGCTGTAATGATATAGCATGTTCTGCAAAAAAAATCATGATTTAGTGAAAAGAGAAAATAGAAAATATTAAAATATACTTTCTTTAGCTGTGACTCTCAGCCTTGGATATGTTTCATTATCAAATGCTCAACAAAAGCAGAAAGAATCCTGAGGTCCCTCTGTCACACAAAAGGGTTTAAAGATTTTTTCGCAGTTTTTCCACTTCTTGAGGGTGCAGGTCAGAGGATGCCACACCTTGTACACTTTTTTAAAGCCCTATGAGGCAAATTGTAATTTGTGAATATGGGCTATAGAAATAAAATTTGACTAACTGATTGACTGAAAAGAAGACAGACAAAAAAAACATGGCAAACAACTTAGCAGAGATACAGGACAAACTACTTAATTTGACCTCCAATTACACTAATTGAAGACTCTTTATAGGCCTCAGAACCACCAAACAGTGGCGCTAAAAGAAGATAGGCACTGCCAAAGGCCACATTGTGCAGGGTAAGCCCTTAGTTTAGATAGAGAGGGAGACAGGTCCGGCTGTAATTAGATTTGCTTTGTGACTGATTTAGGTTCTGCCAGAAGAGGGATTTCCTCAGTAAAAGTTGTCTCCACAGGGCTTTGATTATAATGAGGATGGCTCACCCCCTAAAGGTCCTATGGAGGAAATCCCTGACCTGCCAGCTGACATGCTGTGACTAAATGAGACAAGGGGGGTTACACAATATCGGTGATTAGATGAGTAAAGGGACCTAATTATGAAGGTGGTGAGCCTAGGTTAGTGAGATATTCACTCAGCCACTGAGACCAGAAATCTACTTGTATAAGAAGATCAAGAATCTGTTACACAGAAACCTGGCTGTGCTTAGAATACTGCCATAACTTCACTGTATAGGCTGCTATTTAAATTTAAAGTGTCTTATTCCTGCATAGTTGGTTTCTTCTCCCCCTACTGTGGACGTTTTCTTTAGGAGGTGTTTTGTTCACACGTCAGTGATCAGTTTCAATGGTTCCCAAACCAAAGTTAGCCATTTTCTCCCATGCCTTTGCCCTGTGAGAATGGATATCCTCTTCCTCCAGTTACACAACACCATGAAAGAAAGGAGTCTAAGTAATCTCCCCATGCTCTAATCAGGGGAGCACAGGGGGATTGTACAGAAACAGGAGGTTCGCGCCTTTGTTCCTGGCTTGACCGTCTGGAGTTTGTTGACGTTTTCTGGCAAACGTTCATTGCTTGGGCCTTTTTTAATTTGCTTTCTATTGACTCTATGTTAAATAGGTTGCAGAGAGATGCACGCAGACTTCAGTTCCAAGCTCAGTCATCTCATCATTCACTGTGTTTTTTACACATGTCGCAGAAGATGCACAAACTGCTTCAGTTGAAGCAGTGTGTGAAGCATTCCTCCTGTAAAAACTCAAATTTGAAATACCCTAATCTTCATAATGTAAATTGTATACTTTGCTAATACATGTTTTTATTATTCATTTGAATTATCACTCATATCACTCTTGGAAGTAGTTGGAATATTTATCTTTTTCTGGAAGTTAGCATTTATCAGACTTTCAGTTGAAACTCCATACCCTGTGACCCAGTTGTCATATAGAAGCATATACAAGCATGTAGAAGCTTGTGTCATTTTAGTGCTGACTAGTGTTAATAGATAGACTATAAACAGATGGCAAGAAGCCAACATTCTACTGATTTCATTAGACCAGGGGTCAGCAACCTTGCTTATACGAAGAGCCATTTTGAACTCCTTCAACTGGATAACAACTTCAACTGGATTCGTAACAAGTCGCAATACATCCAAATGTTTTATTCAGCGGCATAATATTGCATCAAACTCCAGGATTAGGGGTGATACATTTCCTTCCTTCAGCCCCCTCCCTCCTGAGGGAAAGGACGAGCCACAGGAGCCACAGGAGCCACAGGAGCCACAGGAGCCACAGGAGCCATGGAAGTGGCTACTGTCATGTGAAGTTGACCAATGCAGACTATTGTGAATATCCTGTCTATCTGTCTATGGAGTGGGGAGTTGACTACAACAAAGTGCTCAGTGAGCAAGTGTAGAATAATTTGTTGCCTCCCTCAAGCCCACGAGCCAAACGAAAAGAAGTCAATGCTGGAAGAATCATATAATCCCAGCTCTTCCAAAAAGCAACCAAAGGAATCTCAGTGCCTAGCTTCACACATCAATGTTGCAGCCTTACACTGCTGTTTTCCTTACCGAGTGGGCAGATTTAACTGGGGAATGGTATTGGTTTCACATCAGCACAAAAGCACTCAGGACCACGGTGGATAAGCTTTAAGGACAGCCTCTTTCATGCCCCAGTCTCACTCTTCTTTACCACCTTACCCAGGCAACAATAATAGAATTGATTTCCCATTATATGAAGCATCAGTCCTTCTAATTTTCTTGGAGGTCCGAAGCTGATCCACAGATGTTAACCAGGAATTAGGGAGTAGGGAAGTATTTTATGATGAGTTTGGGCCATTCCTACAATTTGGTGTCATTTGAGTCCCCATGACGTTATATGGTATATTTTGTTTAAAAATATCAAAATATTAATTTCAAAAATCACATTTTAAATGGTAAGCACCCTTCTACCATAAAGCACAACAATGCTGTAAAAATGATGAATTCAATATAATTTATCCGATTTTATTGCAAATAATCCAAACTGATGTTTCCTCATTCATGTTTGCTCAGCAACAGCTTCAATAATAAGTAATACAAACTATATTTCAAATTTTTCAATTTTCTGAACAAATGTTAGTTTTGGATTTTTAGATATTTTTAATGCTTTAAAAATTCAAAATGAGGACCGTCCCTGTGTTCACTGTCCCACTCCCCCTCTTACTCTGTTACGCCTGTTACTTTAAAGAATATCCCATTAAATACTCACTAGTCATCGAGCCACATAATCCTCAGGAAGCAGCAGAGATTTTTGGTGTGAAAGACGCAGAGTAAGTATCACTCTCCAATTTATTCTTCCTCAGCCTTTTAGAATAGCTCACTGATGCAGAAAAGCATAACATGTCCTCCGTTTTACACTATTTTTTTTTTACAAATTTTAAAATATGGTTAATAGTATGACTGTTTATGTTCTTTCATTTCATTTCATTTCATTGCATTTCATTAAGATGTTATAACTCATCTTCTCTGGTACTAGCATGTTTCTCATCCCATGAGTGGTAATGGCTAACTTGAACCAAAACTGTGTTTTACTGTCCACCCTGTTACTGTTTTTGGTCTGGTACTGACATTTTGGTACTGAATTTAATCAAAATCATTATAATTCAATGCTGAGTTGAACCAGTATAATTTTCTTGTAGTTTAATTAGCCCTCTTTCAAATGAAATTCTAAATTCTTTAAAAGAGAGTCACAACAACGCAATGGCATCAAACTGTAGGAATGACTCACAAATGTTATTGAATTAAAACTGCTACAGTGAAATGACAGTGAAAAGAAGTTGAATTCACACTCCTAAATGTCAAGTAACCCCTTCTTTATATGAGTAAACAGGTAGCAGGGAATTTCTATAAGTGTTAGTCTTTGCAAATAATTTAAGACATTACTTATTAATGTCTGACTTTAAAATATTAGACATGCCTCTGCCTCGGTTTTTAATATGTATAATATTCAAAAAGATTGGGATAACAAAATAAATTAGAGAGAGAGAGAGAGAGAGAGAGAGAGAGAGCTTTTAATTATGACTTCAGACAATCATGTAAACTACACCATGCAGCAAATTAAGTTCAGAGTGAATGTAGAACCACATGACAGAAGATGAACAGTGGTTTCAGTTTAAAGTCCAAAAATTGCCAGACCATGGTACACAATAGTGCTATTCTTTTATGACATAAAAAGACATCACCAAAGGTTTTTGTTTGTTTTGTGCTAAGATTAATGAATGTCAGTTTCCTGTATCGGTGGCTGGTTTGTGTACCTAGATAAGTAGAAACAATCCAGCATGTGGTCGACCAGAACAAAACCCAATTTCAGTCTTGTGCGTTGAAGTGTGGGGTCGTCAGAGAACCAACATATAGCAGCCAATATGTCTCTTGTGTCATGAATGACTCGTATCACAAGTAAACCTCCACTCTTAATTAACAACTTGTTTTTGTTTAGTCTTTGATTAACATAGATTCAACACTATTGCCACAATTGCACTTAAGGCTGTAGTTCTCCAATGGTGAATTGAAATCTAATGATACCAGAGTTGTTTTTGATTTTTTTTCACCATGAGAAAATGTTACTTTGTCCACCTCAGCTTGTTTGAGCTGTGAGATGTGGAGGGTTTGGAGACTTTTTGCCAGATGTAGGGTGTCAAATGTGGATGAATAGGCAGTCCCTGGATCCAGATCTGGGTCATAAGGATTGTGGCCACACAAGGTTAGCCACACAATGTTAGCCAGCATCCTCCTTTTATAGTGGAGGAGGTTAGGATTGAGCCAAAAGAGGCATACTGAGCAAGCCAAAGCTAACAGCAGAGCATAGTGGCTGGGGTTGATTTTCATCTGCTTGCTGCTAAGCTTTTTGGTTCCCCATACTTGTCAATCTGGGAAACCTATGAAGCATTACAAAGAGGTTAAAATGCATCTTTATGAAATGACACCCTGTCACAGGTGAAGATGAAGGTCACCTATTTATCAGCACAGAACAAATAAACCAGTTGTAAGCTGCACCTGGTCTGTGACTGCCACAGCACACATGTGGAGAGGCAGGGGCTCAAATCTTCAACCCCCCAAAAGAACCCGCCCCAATAAATATAACAATAAACAATTAATTTTAAACACTATTATCAAACATGTAATTTAAAACAAACCCCAATAATACTAATAACAGACTGAGATGTTTCCCCTCGTTAGATCAGTTAGACCGGTACAGTAATACAATCTGATTGTATCTTGTCGACCACACTTCAGAAATATTCCAATAAAGAGGAAAGATTGATGCTCTGTGTTCCACGCCGCGTGTGCATAAATACTCATGACACAGACTCCAAATGCTGTAAAACTGAATAACCAGGGGTTCCAATGACAATATCATTGCATCATTCTGTAACATGTTGGTTTCAGAGTTTGGGTGCATAGATAAAAATGTAGTTCCCCCCGTTACCAGTGAGCACAGTTTGCGTAGTGTTATGCCTGTTGAAAAGCCTGTCCATCCATCTGCTTCCGCTTATCCGGGAGGCGTCCAGGAGGCATCTTGACCAAATGCCTGAACGACCTCATCTGGCTCCTCTCAATGTGGAGGAGCAGCGGCTCTACTCTGAGCCTCTCCCGGATGACTGAGCGTCTCAACCATCTCTAAGGGAGAGCCCAGACACCCTGCGGAGCAAGCCCATTTTGGCCGCTTGTATCCGCAATATCGTTCTTTTGGTCATTACCCACAGCTCGTGACCATAGGTGAGGGTAGGAACATAGATCGACTGGTAAAGAGAGGCACCTTTGGGCCAGGGCTTAATATCAAGTCAATCAATCAAGTTTTATTTGTATAGCCCATATTCACAAATTGCAATTTGCCTCATAGGGCTTTAACAAAGAGTACAGGGTATTACATCCTCTGACCTACACCCTCAACAAGGGCAAGGAAAAACTGCCAAAAAAAACCCTGTTAACAGAGGGGAAAAAAAACGCAGAAACCTCTAGGAGACACTCATGTGAGGGATCCCACTCCCAGGGATGGACAGAAATGCAATGGATGCCACGTGTACACAACACATTAACAACATGACTTATAATTATTAATTATACAAGTAGAATAATATAATATAATATAATA